>CM053785.1:639647509-640247509 GCA_028749045.1 Cupressus sempervirens | reverse complement strand
ATCACTTTTTAGAATCTCATTTCAGTTTGATTAGGACTTCCATTTTTTTAAAGCTATCATTTACCCCTTAATATAATATCCAAACATTTTATTTAGTAGTAATATATCTATTAAGTACTTTAATGAGGTATTAATTCTTTTTTTTAATTGCCTATATAGGAAAATATTGTCTACTAATGAGAAGCATTGGTAAACAAATTTTTTAACGTAACAATTTGAAAATTTGAATTTTTTAAACAAAATTCTTATAATGTGATTTATAATATTATTATGAATTACCTACATGTCATATTTACGAATCTATAAGTTTATTTTGCCAATCTATAGTGTGTTCTTAGATATATGCAAAGTCATGGAATTCTCTAATCCTTCTTAGACCATTGTTCTTCAATTCCTTCCAAAGCCAAGGAGTCAAGACTTTCACAACATCCATTCTCTATCTTAAGGCACTAGTAATTTGAGAATTATATTCACTCTATTAACACAATGACTAAAAAGAATGAGCAGTGTTATGTGAATTCTTAAACTATTAATTGGCTTTTTGTAATAGGTAAGATGTTGTACCCAACATCAAAGTCTTGAGAGAAAAAGGAAGCATTTTTAGAGGCTTGTTTAGGATACTGATCTGATGCAACAAATTTCTATTTTTCTCTGGCAACCCCATAAATTTAGACTCCACATTCTCCTTTTGTAGTTTTCTATTGAGATCTCTTGGTATGTTATTCCTCACTTCTTCATACATTTTATTTAACCCCACTCCAACTCTTGTGAATGCATGCTCAGTTTGGATTATACAATCTCTTGCTTACTCCATAGTTATGTACTTGGCATCTATAACATAGGAAAAAAAATTGATACCATTGAGAGTGAAGTACTTATATATCTGACATTTTGTGTGGGTTATAGAGACAAGATGACATTCTGGCAAGTCCATTCATTCCTTTTACTGATGTTATGTATTTATGCCATCTAATCTATATTTATATCTTTTCCCTATATAATGATCTTGTCAATACCCCTTGCAATTGCATTAAAATTTAAAATTATATTTTATTCTTGTATCCTAATATAAATCAAAATGGTATCTTCATTTCCCTACACTTTAAAACTGACTCATTGATTTTTAATTCACTTTGGCTTTCATCAGACTACTATTTGAACTTTGTTATAATGTCCACAACTTATAAGTTTTAAAATTACTGAATTTTGCATGCACATAAGCTTGTTCTTGAGGTGTGGTTTTTAAAACTTTTGCAAGGGCCAGCAAAATATTGAATGCCCTACTATTTCCTCTTTTTATTATCATTCACATTACCTTTCCCAATGCATTTTTCCTAAGCTCAAGGAGTGTATCATGTAAATGTATGGATCATCATTATTCAATAAGGTTGACTTTGTCCCACATGGCTCTATTTAAGATGTGCCAACAATTACAGTGCATAGTATGTGCTCCTACCAGTTGGCATGTGTAGATGCGATATCTATGGTGGAAGATGAGTTTTTCCTCTATCATGTTGTACTTTGTAGGATATGTTTTTTTGAGATATTTGTGGTGTTCTCTCAAGATTTGTCTCTCTGAGAAATTATGGAACATTACTCTTTATCTTGGGATTCTCTCATCTATGAAGATGTTTCAGATTGACAGGCTCCAAAATACCATTATGATTCTTGATATTGATGCCTAAAAGAATATTAAGCTTATAGTAATACTAGGGTAGGATGCTAGTGGGAGTATGGACATTCTCAGAACTAGTGCTTTCATTTTTGTTAATTTCAAGGATAAACTTAATGCTTACATTCATTATCTAGTTGTCAAGAGTGGGTCTTAAAAGTAGTTTTCCTTTCTATAGAAAATATTATTTTCTATGATAGTTCAAATGAAGGTAGTATGGAAATAGTAAAGTAATTATTTTATTTGATAGTTCAAATGAATATTGTACAAACATGGTAGAGTAACCAGCTAAAAGCTTGGTGGGGGAGCTCATAACCTTGCATAGGGAGATTTAACTGGTTTATTCTAAAATAGAACTAGTCCTTTTGGGTTGAGATCTTGCAATAGATGTAGATGGGATACTAGTAGTTCTTTGTAATGAGTGTTGGAAACTTTTGATTTTGTTAATTCTTCCTATTATTTCAAAAGATAGTTTGATTTTCTCTTTTAAAGAGCCTAGTGTTTAGGTTGCTACTGGTTCTGACGATAAGGGAGTAGGGGAGGAAATTGGATATTGTGTGAAATATGTGTTCACTAGGAAAATCTCAGTGCTGTCAGCTTATTGTAGATATGGCTAGGTCCCTATTTCCACAATATAAAGATATTTGTTTGCATGCTAGCTTGAGAATGGTGGATTTTGGTGTAATGTCATTTTCTGTTTTTTTGCAAGGTCAGTTATTAGGTAGTTTAGACCCTACTTGTTTTGGTACATGATTTTTTATTTGGTCTATAGTTATTCATCAGAGTCTTATAGTTGTCTAGATTTATCTAGCTCTTGTATTTCGTATAGTTTTTAAATAGCTTTAATGGGTTGAGGCCCCATTATAATCCTCAAATTATTAATGAAAATTACAAGTGTGACATTTTTCTTTAAAGAATGGTGTATTCTATCTCTAGTTGAAATCTTGTACTCTTTAAAATGAAAAATAGCTCTAGGAATAATTTATTGTCAGAAATTGTGGTAGGGATTGTTTGGGTAGTTCTTATTGATATGCTATATTAAAACAAATGTATTATGTTATGAGATTGATGAACTCTTATATGGTCTAGAACATAATTAGTTTCTTATTCATAATGTATCTATATATGAACATGGTTTAAGTTTGATGTAACTTTTACTATTCCTATAGAGAAAAATGTCTTAAGTGGCTTGGCAATTGGTGTAGCAAGCGTGCAAGCTGGTGAACATGCATTGCTTCATGTTGGATGGCAATAGGGAAATATGAAACTTTTCTTTTCCAAATGTTCCTCCTAAGGCTGATCTCATATATGAGGTTGAGCTTATTGGTTTTCAGGAAGCAAAGGAGGTAAGTCTAATTCTTCTCTTCTCACACTAATTGGTCAAGCTATATATGTAGGCACTAAATGTGTAAGAGTAACAACGTCTCAAATATTGAATGCTACACATTGTGTGATCCAATTTCCTTTGGAATGGATAGTATTAGGGTCAGAAAGGGTAAAGGATGTGGTTATATGTCAATGCTAATTTTATTTTCTATCATTCTTAAATCTTAATGTCTTTCAATAAGATGATAGGTAGGCTCTATCTACTATTAATTTTGAGTGCTTTCTACACAATAGACCTAGGTTGAATTCCTATTAGTCTTCCTCTTTAAAAAATGCAAATCAAACTAGATACTTATTCCAGCAATCTTGGTAGCCTATAGTTGGAGAACCAATTGTCTTGTCATGTAGTTACATTGCAATTTGTAAATTATAATTTTTGTTTCATTTATTATAAATTTGTAAGGGTAAGGCATGGAGTGACGTGATATTAGAGGCATAAATTAAAGTAGTTGATATGAGACGTATAGAGGGTAATGCATTTTTTAAAGAGGGAAAATTAGTAGAGGTGATGCAACAATATGAAATGGTGACATATCTATTCCTTTGCTAATTCTTCTATTTACTATATTCCAAATTACCTAGGCTCAGGTAGTTTGCCTACCTAGTAGACTTTTCCAAGGGAGATGATTTTATGTTCCAGCTATTTGGAAAATATAAGGACATGATAAATGCTATTAAGAATCCATTCTATCTCAACATGGTTGCATGTTTGTTGAAACTAAACCATTATGAAGATGTCATTGGCCAATTTAACATGGTATGCATTGTGTAATGGTGTATCGAGTCATTTTGTTTTTATAAAACTTGTGATACTTTTGTACCCAATCTAATTTGAGGCCAAGGATTCCATAAATTGCAAGTGTGGGTCTCCTTTTACCTCTATATGTGGAAGAGATTAGGAAATGGGTCTCAACTCTTTGATGTTCAATTTCCTTATCTGCAGGTGTTAGTTGAAGATGAGAACAATTTGAAGGCTTTATTCAAACATGGGAAGGAAAAATTTTCTCTTGGGCAGATAGATGATGCAAGAGAGGATTTCCAAAAGGTTAAGAAACTTTCTTCTTAAGATAAGTCAGTGGTATGAGAGCTGCATCTCCTTGAAAAACATGAGAAGGAGATGTATATGAAATAGAAGGAGCTCTATAAGGGCCTGTTTGGCCAAAGGCTAGAGCAAAAGCCTAAGAGATCAAACTGGTATGCCAAATGGAAATGGTTTTATATGAATGAATTGGAATGCTACATATGTGTAATTCAAATTACTCTTGGTATTTTAGATATTGAATATGTATTCCATTTTTGTGGTGTTGAGTTTTTATAGCTTATATATTTTGTTGTTGCAAGAATGACATCATTATCATTAGGCTGCTACTCAATTTCTATAATTTGGTGCTGATTATATGTAATTGCCTTGATGATTTTAGCATACTATAAGCATTGTTCTTCCTATTACAAACTGATTTATATTGTCTTAATGTTGGTAGGCTTAAGCTTTTTACCACTGAAGGCAAAATTTCATAGAACAATGAAAAATAGATCTTTCTTATAACTATTGTTATAACTATTTTAATGAAAATTTGTTATCTCTTTTCTATATAAATGTTATGCCCTATTCATTTATAGTAAACTTCAAAAGTAGTTGTTCCAATGCTGAATTTCTTGTGGGATAAAATGCATAATTTTCATATAGTGGTGTTTAGTTTAGGATACTTTTCTTCTTCAACTTGTGTATTGTATTGTATTGTACTTTGAAAACCAACTATCATGAATATGAAATTCCTTTTTTACTTTGATTACATAATATGTCATTATTCATAGCTAAAAATATTTATGTCAACTTTGGCAATATCGAGAGTGCATAATGAGGCATGTTACACTTCAATAGTTCTACTTTTGCTTACATTCTTGGATGTTTTCATTTCAAAGAATGCATGTCCATGTTATATGTTTATGTTCTTCTTTGTACCATATTGTATCAAGCAATTGTTTCTTATTCAAGCCATTTAATTTACAAACTTTTAAATCTCTACAAAGATAAAGTTAGAGTAGAAGAATTTTTCTTCTCAAAGGTGTCCTCTAATTGTAAAGTGTTCATTCCATTATCTGTTCAACAAAAAGACATATCTAGTTCAACAGATAATGGAATGGACACTTTACAATTAGAGGACACCTTTGAGAAGAAAAATTCTCTTGCTCCAACTTTATCTTTGCACAGATTTAAAAGGTTTCAAATTAAATGGCTTCGGTAAGAAACAATTACTTTATACAACATAAAAATGTTGGAAATCTGATTGAAAATCTCATTGTTGTTGAAGATCAAATAGGGAGATTGTTGTAAAAGATTTTTTTCAATCATTGTTTTTCCATTGATGTCAAACCTACTATATGTAGGGATGATATTCGCTTAAAAGATTCATGCACTATCACTTAGTTGATTGATGAAGAGGATTTGATCAACAAGATGTTACAAGAGCACCTAAGGGAAAGGTTAAGTTACAATATTGTAATGAAGTGCAAGAATTAGTTAAGACAATTGTCAAGTAATGTATTGATGACAAACTCAAAGATATAAAGGTTGGTCACACTTAGATAAATTGGAGGAAAAAGTTGTAACAAGGTTGACTACAAAGCTTTAACTTTGATCATTAGAAGGTGTTGAGCAAGTTAGTTGAAGCCAAGTAACAAAATTCTTAGTTGATGGCAAGTGATCTTCAAGTGTCGAGTAAAAGATCAGGTGCCAAGCATCAAGAAAATTTTCAATATGTGCCGAGTAATCTTCAGGTGTGGAGTAACAGTATGTGCCAAGCACTAGCATTTCAATAGTGCCGAGCCACATCATTATTTCAAATGATGAAGATTTGGTAAATCTGAGCTAACATAGTGGTTGCATTGAATTTTGTGAACTAGTTGGAAGATAAGGCTAATGAGCTATTGGCATAGAATCTTATGTGAACCATTTTTGGGTGAATTCTAAAGGATTATTCAAGAAGTTTCTAGAGGAAATAGAATATGGAATAGATACAATGTATCCTACCTAATCCATGCAAATTGAAATGGAAAATTGGAAGAATCGAGTAGGAAAAAGGAACTCCAAGACTTCTTTAGAAGTCATAGACCAAGAAGCATAGAGTTGTTAATCATGTTGCTATAGAAGTGCCAAAAATCTGTGAAGTGATTAAAAGGGTGTCAAGAAGGAGACATCTAGGAGAAAGAAGAACACAAAGGCTCTGCTTATAAGAGTGGTCATGAAGAGATGATTGCACTGGAACATTGAGTATGAAGACTCAAAAAGATAAAGCTTGAAAGAAAAGGCAAGCAATTAAGAGTTGCAGAGATAGAAGGCCAGGCAAGGATATGAGCTGAGAAGTGATCTAAAATCTGCAAGATAAGTTGTATGTTGTAGTCAAGTCAATATTTTCTAATACTCTCTAGCAATTGTATTAGATCTAAAAATCCTATGGACTTAGGTTGGCCTAACAGCCATTTGTAAATCCTTTAACAAGGTGACTTTCCAAGTGAATGTTCTAAAGTCCTTTTACTAGGCCCACTTCTAGCAGGGTGGTTAAATCCTCTAACAAAGTCACATTTAATAGTGTGTGTTGTAAGTCTTTAACAGGGTAGGCCTTTCAGAAGGGTGAGAATTGAGTAGCATGTTACTAGCAGTTTTTCCCAAATTGGTTTTCCACATAAATTACTATGTTATGTGTTGATTTCTTATGTGATGTGCTTGCATTTTAATTTATAGTAACTTGCTAATTAGACAAGTTAAAGTTTGGAAGAGTGAATGCTTGGATTGGTTCACAGTATCAAGAGAAAAGTTTGAATAGGACATCTAGACCTTGAATAACTAATTTAGCCCCCACCCTCTTAGTTATTCTAAAGCAATTCTAACAAAAAAGAAATTCAACCAAACATTGGAAATTTTTTTGACTAATTCTTTATAGTTTTCTACCAAGAATTGGTCAAAATTTCCACCAATTATTAAAAAAAAATTGACCAAACATTGGTAGAAATTTTGACCAATTCTTGATAGCTTTCTACCAAGACTTAGTCAAAATTTTCACCAATTATAAAAAAATTCGACCAAACATGGGTGGAAATTTTGACCAATTCTTGATAGTTTTCTACCAAAAATTGGTCAAAATTTCCACCAATTCTTTAAAAAAAAAGGACTAAACATTGGTAGAAATTTTGACCAATAATGACAAATTAGAGCTAGAATTTTTTAAAAAAATTTCACGAATGTATGGGTCAAAATTTTGACCAACATGCAGGTTGGTCAAAATTTTGACAAGAAAAATTACCACAAACTATTTGATCAAAATTTCGACCAACCTGCGTCAAAATTTTGATTAAAATTCATTGAAAATTGAGTCCAAATTTACTAGTGTGTAAGAATGGAGTGTTGTGATGGGATTTTTGTATTGCTATTGTAAATCTTGGTATTGTGTTGTGGTGGTGTGATTGTGCATTGTGTTTCATGAAACTTCTTGATTTTCTTTCTTGAATCTCCTTGTTTTGACTTTGTTGGTGTAAATAAGTATTCACTATTTAAACTTTACTTTAGTATACTTAGGTAAATGCATTTTTTTATTATTTATTAGGTTGATACTTAAGAGTTTTCATGCTTTTATGAGTTGTCATGTTGACAACATAGTAGTAAGCAACTCTAATTCAGCACATGGTGTCTACAATACTGGAGTTTGCATGATTAACTAAGTTGTCATGCACAACACAATTATTTGCACTCTCAATTAATCACATTGTGTCTACAAAATTATTTTTTGTGCTACCCTTTGTAGGCTTATCCTCTCATCATCACACTTACTCTTGTGCTTAATGGAGGATAATCCACACCTAGTGGACTTGTGCCTAGTTGTAAGACTTATCATGTTGCTAACTCCTAGGCATTCTAGATGCATCTTAGAGGCCTCTATATATAGGCACTCCTAGTATAATTGTACATTTAATTGAATATATATTATTATTCTGATCATACTTGGTCTATTTTGTGCTTGTGCTTGAGTTCATTGAATTCTTACAGACTTGAATGCCAAGTGTTGTTATGGGTGTGAGGGTTTCACTCACCCTTTGGGAAGGGAAGCGAAGTCCAGGGTGAAAGGCTTAGTTGGGCTTGAAATGTAGTTGAGAACCTTGGATTATGGGCTCCTTTGTATGCCATATGCATTCATATCTTGTTTTGGGGGTGATAAGGGAAATGTTGGTGTAGAAAGGAAGTTTATGGAGTATGGGTTTTCAAGGATGCTATAGTTGGTGGTAGTATGCTTCGAGGATATTTGTGAAAGCCTCAAAAAGTTAGGAAATTTTCTTATTGCAAATATGGTATGATATGGAAATTCTCCTTTTGAAATCACACCTTCACCCTATCTTCAAGTTTCCATTGGTTAACTACTATGAAATACCCTTGGGATGTGATTGTTTAAGTGTTATAACTGTGATGTGTTATGCATTTGTAAGATTGGAGTAAAAATTTGTTTGGATCTTGTTTCCCTTGCTTGGTAGGTGGCTTCATAGAAGCCTAGGATGGGAGGTGAGCCTCCATGGTTGAAAGCTTTGTGTGTTTTGCAAGTTTTGGAAAGATGGTTCCTATGAAGATATTAGGCTTTCACTCCTAGATATGTTGAAAGTCAAGTGTGTGGAGAGACATAATCTTTCCCATGGCATCTCCCAATGTGTTGTGGAGTTAAGTGTAAGAATTCACCTTAGGGAAAAATTCACCCAAGACCAAGGAACTCAAAAACAAGCACAAAATAGACTAGAGTATAATTAGAATAACTATATAGTATTCAATTCAATGTAAAAGTACACTAGGAGTGCTTGTATATAAAGGCCTTTGAGATGCATCTAGAATGTCTAGGAATCAGCATCATGATAAGTCATACAACTAGGAACATGTCCACTAGATATGGTTATCCTCCATTAAGATTGGAAGTAAGTGTGATGATGAAAGGATAAGCCTAAAATGGTGTAGCACACAAATCCATGTCGTAGACACCATGTGCTAAACTAGGAGTGCAAATAATTGTGTTGTCTATATGAAAACTCAATGAATGATGCAAAATCTAGTGTTGTAAACACCATGTGTTGAATTAGAGTTGTGCACTTCTATGTTGTCAACATGAAAACTCAAAAAAGTACACAAACTCCTAAGTGTCTCACAAAATAAATAATAAAATAATGCACTAACCTAAGTAAACTTAAGTGTAAATAGTAAATATATATTTACACCAAGACCCCCCCTTAAGTGCAACTTAGGGGAAAGCACTTAAGATCACAAATGCATAATGGGTCCTAGCTACAAGGCCATGTTAGGTGCCCATGTACAAAAGTAATGCTATACATACATTGATACAATACAATCTCTCATAAAATTGAGAAAGAGGGAAAACCTCATCGGAAAAACTCTCCTCCAAAAAGAGAGATAAGTATAATAAAGAAGATGAGAGAGAAGACCTCTAATGAGGAAAAAATCCCTCCTAGAAGAAAGAAGAGAGAAGTCAAGGGACTCCCCTTTCTACAACATCTTGCACCCCCAAGAGATCTCGTAAATGAATATACTTGACCTCAATTAAGGGTTTGGTGAAGATATTAGCAACCTACTCTACTATAGGACAGTACTATAGTGCAATGATCTACTCATGTATAATCTCTCTAATGTAGTGCATGTGAACCTCGATGTGCTTTGTCCAATGATGTTGAATTGGATGCTTAGAGATCTCAATGGCACTCTGATTGTCACAATGAATAACTATAGACTTAGGTAGATCAAATCCAAACTTCTACAAGATGTGTTGTAACTAAAGAGCCTTTGTAGCTACATTGACAACTCCTTGATACTCAACCTTTGTGGAAGAAAGAGCAACATTATTTTGCTTCTTACTCTACCAACAAATAGGGTCAAAACCAAGGTGAAAAATGTACCCTGAAGTAGACTTACAAGAATCTAGGTCCCCTACATAGTCAAGTTTGTGTATCTAACTAGCTAAAGTCTTGTACCTATTGCAGAATGTATCTCATGTGTATGTGTACCCTTTATGTAGTGAAAGATTCACTTGGAAACCTTCCAATGAAGTACACATGTTTCTTTTATAAAGCATGAAACCATGGCAATTGCAAAGGCTATATTAGGGCATGTATGTGTCAAGTATAAGGCTCCCAACTAACTATCTATATAATGTAGCATCAACAAGTGGAGTGGTGCACTTAGCCTCTAGCTTGACACCTGATAGAAAGGGAGTAAGAGTAGGCTTGTAATCACTCATGTGAAACTAAGAAAGCAAGTCAAGAGCATACTTGGATTGAGAGAGTGTAATCCCTATTGAATATTATCTAACCTCAATACCAAGGAAGTAATTTAGCAAACCCAAGTCTATAACAAAAAATTTTTCTTGTAGAGAGGTCTTAACACTGGCAATGATGGATGAAGTGCTCCCTATAATGATCAATTCATCTACATAAAGCACTAGTATCAAGTGTGAGTCATTCTTTTGAAGAATATATACATTTGAATCAGAATGACACCTGGTGAATCCTACTGAGAGTAGGAAGGAATCCATTTTGGAATACCAAGCCTAAGCAGTCAGGTTAAGACCATAAATAGACTTCTTCAATCTAAAAATGATAGTAGAATCATGTATGAACCCTATGGCTACTCCATATAAATTTCCTCATGAAGATCACCATTCAAAAAAGAACTCTTTACATCAATATGGTGTACAACCCAACCATGAGCTGCAGCAATAGCTAGTGTTAGGTGAACAGAGTTCATCTTGGCAATTGGTGCAAAAGTCTCTATATAGTCAATACCTACAACCTATAAGAACCCTTTGGCTACTAGTCTGGACTTATGCTTATCCACACTTCCATCTACTACAAATTTGGTTTGATAGATCCACTTACATCAAACCACCTTTCTTCCCTTGGGAAGGGGAACTAAGTCCCAAGTATTTTCTTTCATCAAAAAATTATATTCTTCCTCCATAGCCTTGTCCCATTCTAGAATTTTAGATTCTTCCTTAAATGACTATGGATCTGAAGCAATGGCTATATATGCATGTTGAAATGACTTGTGTTGTGACCTTGTCCTTTGAGTGTCTAAAGGATTTCCCACCAATGAAATTGCTCCATCAAGAGTTTTCTATGCCCAATAAGGTTTAGTGGAAGAAGAAGGAATGGCCTCAACTGTTTGTGAACCCTATGAAGGTAGTGTCCTATGAGTCAAATTTGAAGGAATCTCATCCTTTCAGTCACTATCATCAATATGATCATTGTCCACAAAGGAGGAAGATGGACTAGGTGAAGAAGCCAAACTTGGATAAGTTTCTTCAAAGTGAACACTCCTCTTGTAAAAAATTCACAATTCTCTGGATCCATTAGTTTGTATGCCTTGAGATGGTCAAGATATCAAACAAATATACATGGTTTTCTTTGTGGTCCTAATGGATTTTTCTTTTATGGAGGTATCCTTGCTCATGTTGCATAACCAAAAACTTTGAAGTGCTTTACACTTGGTTTTCTTCCACACCATGCCTCAAAAGGTGTTATTCCATCTAAGGCCTTATGTGGACTTCTATTTTGGATGTAGTTGGCACAACACATGGCTTCTACCCAAAACACTTGATCTAGAGACTTATGTTGAAGCATACAAGTGGTCATTTCCTTAAGGGTTATATTCTTTCTTTCAGCTATGCCATTCTACCATGGCATGTATGCAACTAAATGTTGAAGATCAATACCCTCATATGTGCAAAAGTCTATAAGTCTAGAGTTGACATATTCCCTATCATTATATGTTCATAGGATCTTGATGGCTTTCCCTAATTTTTTTCTCAACTTGAGCTTTGAAGGTGATGAAGTTATCAAATATTTCACTCTTATGAATATGAAAAAAGACCCAAGTGTACCATGAAAAGTCATCAATAAATGTGAGAGCATAGTGGGCCTTACCAAATGATGGTACTAGAAATGGGCTAGCTACATCACTATGAACCAATTCAAGAACAACAATTGCCTTCCAAAACTTTCCCTTGTCATATTTTTCTTCAGGATGCTTGCCTACTTCACAACCTAGACATAGACACTTTAAATACTTGAATTGGGGTAGAGAAATGACCATATCCTTGCTGGTGAGTTGTTGATGGTAGTGATAATTAAGATTTCCAAATCTATCATGCCATAGTTTACTTTGAGTATTTGAATTAGTCATCAAGGCATGGGAAGTGGACTTAGGCACAAATGTGAGAAAGAATAAAGTCTTATCTCATAATTAGCCTTTCCAACCACCACCATAGAATAATCTTTGAGATTTTTCACCATAAATATATCAGGGAGGAACTCCACTTTGTTACCACATCCATAGTGAGTTATCTGATAGCTAGAGAGAAGGTTGGTGCTAAGGTTAGGAACATGAAGTACATCCTTGAAGATGCCATTTTACAACTCAACATTGTCTTTATCTTCAACTTCCACTTGAGTGTCATTTCCCACATAGATGTAAGGTACATTTGATGATTTCATAGAGGAAAATTTCTCCTTTGAAGCACCCATATGATGTGTTGCTCCTGAATCAAGAACCCATTCCTTAGCATTGTTTGTACTTTCTAAAAAAGCTTGTCCCTTACCCTTTCAAGTGGATGAAGATCCCTTATCCTTATATTCATTTGGTGCATCAATTTTGTGTTTCCTCATTATGTTGATCAATTCATCAATATGCTTATCCTTACATTCATGTTCATCATGACCATTCCTCTTACAATAGGAACAAGTTTTCTTCTCCTTTTTTTTGGAATTGTTCCCCTTTTGATTATTTTTGGAAGAAGACTTTCCTTGTTGTGAAGAAGATTTTTGAGTGGAAGAAGATTGATTTGAGGAAGATTTTTGCTTTGAGGAGGATTTTTGTGTGTCATCTTGTGGCTTAGCCTTCCACTACTTCTGCTTCTTGTTGGAGTTTTTACCACTTTAATTACCTTCATTTGCTACCAAGGCTTCAGTCTTGGAAGACTTGAGAATTCCCATACCAACTAGATTGTCATGTTCTAAGATCAACATTTTTGAAAATTTCTTGAATGAAGGCGTAACATAGGCACTACCCATTGTTAATTTGTGTGTATTAAAACTAGAAACAAAAGGAGCATATTCAGGCTGAAGATGATTCATGATGTGTTTGATCATCTTTCCATTCTTGATGGATTCACCACAATCCTTAATTTTTTCCCTATTCATGTCTACTTGGGTAAGATAGTCTTTAATGGTGTCAAAATTCCTAGGATACAACTTGACAAGTTTTTCCTCTATGGTGTAAGCCATGTCTTCTTCTATTGTCCCATACAATGCTTCAAGTTTAGCCCAAACCTCTATAGGATTGGTAAGCTTCCTAATGTGAAATTTGATAGGATCAAAGATATTTTTCATCAAGATTCCTAGGGCCATCTCTTTTTTGGATTCACAGTCTTCGTTTTGAGCTTCATTAGCATCAGTAGGAGGTTTCTTTGTTGCACCAGTTACATAATGTAGTAAACATTTTTCTACCAATGGTTCCTTAATATTTTCTTTACAAGTAGCATAATTATGTGGAGTTAACTTTGAAAAAGAACATAATGCAAGAGCACAAGGTCAAGGAGACATAATACATAGTACAAACCCCCCCTTTTCACTCAATCAAAAAATCCCCCAAAATGAATGATTTTGGTACTTTATATATAGTGCATTTACAATAGGCCACTTGCCAAAATGGACAAAGTGGGCTTTCTAATTTTTCTGATTACAACCTTTGTTTAGAGTACAAATCTAGAATTTTATAATGTAGCTCAAAAATACAACAATTGTGAAGTAATACAATGCAAAATATGACCTATTTCTAAAAGTGATATTTTTGTCCACACAAGCCTACAATCTAACTATAGATCTAAAAAGTAGATAAAAAGATATGCACTTTCAAAAAATGGAACCTGAAAAGGAATCTAGATGAGACCATACAATGTGTTTGAAGTTGCAAAATGTAAAATTAGATAGGTACAGTCACCAAAAAATACTATTTCCAAAAAATCCATGGACCAAAACTAGAAAAAAGCTACACCACTAAAAAGTTCAAAAAATTCTACCCAAAAAAAAAAAAAAATTGCACTTGATTTGTAGTCTAGATGACCAAGTTACAGCCTCTCAAAGTCAGGCTTTCAAATCAAAAATACATCTGAAGAGGGGTCTAGAGAGGAAAATATGGTGTTAAATTTGACAGTCAAATGGTCATCATAGTAGTTCAAAAATGCCTCTGAATGATAGTCAAATGGTTGTCTAATTTAAGATAGTACTTTGCTAATGTCAATGAAAATGCAAGCCCCTACTGATGTGGTGATGATATCACCTGTATCGCTGATGAGATCAGCATGTATGAAAATGTACAAATTTGTATGGAAATTACATAGGTACAAATGCTGACGTGGGGTCATCAACATGTCTAACAACTATTGTGTTGAGTCAGCTTGTTGACTGTATCACTAGTGAAAAGTCCCTAGATTGACACATGTCCTAGTGATTGTGCGATGATGTATTGCTAACTCAGTAGATGAAACAGGAGTGCTAACTCAGATGCACACCACATGTCTGTGTGTAGGGAGTCTAGTTACTATGGGAGCATCTCAGCTTGTGCCGTGTGTCTAGGAATGATTCACAATCACCAAGTTTTTCAAATAGCACAGCTAGAAAAAAAAAAGCAATGTTGGGAGAAACTTTACATTTGCCAAAGTTCTAAATGGTGGGAGGAGACTTGATGTTGATAGCAGATTAAAATCCAACAGAACTTTTAGCCTGACATTGCCAATTTTATTAGAAAGGGCAGTGAATAAAATAGTAAGTGCTTGGAGTTACAAACAACTTGTGATCGCTAGAGTATGTGTTAAAGGTGAAGTAGCCTAGAAATAATGCAGTCTACCAGTTATGGAATGATACCGCTATATCCATGCTAGAATGTGCAAAGTATGATAGAATATTTTAGATGAAGCCCACTGAATCAAAAAAATATTTTTCTAAATATTCTTTGTAGGGCTAGGATGTGATTGCTTGGTTCTACTAAAAAAAAAATTCTACATGCCCAACTAGGTAGAAAATTTTGTAAAAAAATCCTCAAAATATAGAGAAATATTAGAATTAATAGATCTGAAAATGAATTAAATAGATCAAATAAAAGACCATACCCAGCTTGCAAATTAGGCCTTCAAGTTTTGATTTGCAAAAAAAATTTCCTCACAATTGACTTTGGCCTAGGATAGGAAAATTTATAGTCAATTTTCACCAAATCATCACTCTAGACAAAATAGCAAGGTATGCTTCAACTCTAAACACTCCCAATTCTTACAGATGCTCTAGATTTGAATTAGATCTCTTTGAGAGATGAAGCAACAAGGTCTCCAATGGCTATGTGATGAGAATCTCCCTTAGCTCTGATACTATGTAAGAATTTTCCTTAGGGAAAAATTCATCCAAGACCAAGGAACTCAAACACAAGCACAAAATAAACCAGAGTATGATCAAAATAACTATATAGTATTCAATTCAATGTACAAGTACACTAGGAGTTCTTGTATAGAAAGGCCTCTTAGATGCATCTCTATAGAATGCCTAGGAATCAGCATTATGATAAGTCATACAACCAGACACATGTCCACTAGATATGGGTTATCCTCCATTAAGCATAGATGAAATGTCCCTTTTCTGATTTTACATGATATTTCAAGCCTCAAATCAGATTTTTAAAACCAAACAACCAATATTACAAAGATCCACCGATTTCTCGAATAAATGCAAATCGGGTATGTCCAAAATAGTGCCAAAAAACTTCACAACTTCACAAATTATTAATAAATCTGAAAATGGAAATTTTTAAAGAAATTTCAGCAGCATAACAGCCTACAAAATGAAATTTCTAGATCTTTATAGCCTTTACACAATAGCTCACAAATGTAGGACAAAAACTATGCTCATCGGGCTCCCGAAATTAACACAAAAATGCCCAGAAATATCACAAAAACACTAATAATCTATCTCAGAAGTTTAATCACGTCCCAATACATATATTCAGCTCTAATTTAACATCTTAAAGTCTGAAATACAGCAGCAACCCAAACTGATATGAAATACTCAACTGAAAAATACCAAACTCATACCAAAAAACACACCCGAAAACCCACAAATCTGCACTGTTCAGCACAAAGGAAAACTCTAAATGAGCATGCACATGGAAAGGCTTCAAAATCCCATCCTTAGCCTTCTTGGAAACCTAAAAAATCTCGTTCTTGGGTCTCCTTCTTCACAGGTTTGGCAGCCTCTGAAGAACAACAAAGCAATGTGCAAAAATCAAGTTCTGGAATCCCCCCCCAAAATGCCTCCAAACCCCTTAAAAGAGGGCATAACTCTAACTCACATCCAAGATGGGTTAATAAAACATATTTTAATAATAATCTTCATTTATTAGTCCATTCGCTTCCAAAGATTATCTCCTTTTGCTGAAATTTCACCTTTTTGGGCTTGCCTGCCTTAGCAAAGATTATTATTTTTAATTATTTGAAAAGGGGACATGAAAAGTGCTCCCCTCCCAAATATTGCTTGTCCTCAAGCAATGGCTGAACAATAAACCAATCAATCCACCTGGATCCCAAATGTAGTCATGAACTATACTACTGCCAATTAACACAGGCTCCTACAATATCCTCTGCAATATGACCAAGAGGAATCCATAATCAAACTGACAATTACAGCTCAACCAAACTCCAAAATCACCACTGCCACAGTCAAAAACCCATGAGACACAAACTCTTAGAACATCAAAACTCAAGTAAAGTGGACAAATCAAACTACCAACATAGTAAATACCATCAATGTATCCCACTGGCCTATATGAAATGTACAATCCAACTCTGCAACAATGGTGAATTCTCTCAAATGAAACTATACCAAGTATGGAGAATCCACACACTGTACAACTCCTACAGTCAACACAACTCTGCAAATCACCGACCACTATCTCATAACCATAACTCCCATGCACTGCTGATGGTGAAAAGACATTACAAGATAAAGAGTAAGAAATGGAACCCAAACCAAATTTGCCATGAACAAGTGATATAGCCCACTATGATTGACTACCAGCTAAGTTAGGAGATGTCATAGCCAAAGGAGTAGAAGTAGTAACAACAACTGCTGAAGCATCACTCCCAAACTCCTGCTCTAAGTCATGTATTATCAAGTTGTCAACTAAAGAACCTATCACCATGTCATGTCCATCACAACTCTCATCCCGAGGCATCAAACTATCCCATAACTGATGACAAGCACAAGGAACCAAAGTACATCTTTGTATCATCATCTCATCATGGTCATTAAAGGTAAATTGATGACCATACCTCACAGAGTAATGCTGATAGAATGCGCCAATCTCAGTCAGTGGCTCAAACTGTAATCTAGATGAAACTAACTACAATTGATCATTAACCATGTTGGAACTGACTACTACCTCCGAAGATATCACCAAGGGAGTAGTATTACTAGAAAAAACCATGCCAACTGCCGACTCACCAACATCACACATGATCTTTGATACATCTCTAGTCTCCATGCCATCAGTACTAGAGGCCACCACCATGTCAGGCATACAACAATCTACTACAACACCCAACTCAACTGAACCCGACTCTAGTGGGAATGAACCTTATATGCCAATGTTAGTATCAAGGATGGATGCATCCCCATCTCCACTGTCTCTGACAATCTTGGCCATGGACATCCTCGGATCACCAAACACCACGGATTGTGACTGTATAGAATCAGGTAAAGACTGTAGTCTCTCTAACTCCATGGTCACCTTAGCCAAATGAAACTATGACTCCTTGAAAGCCAACTATGTACTCTCAAGAATCTCAAAAGTTACCTCAAGCTGCTCAATAAGCTCACTCACCTCATCTTCCTTGGCCAACAATGCATCATATGCTGTACTGCCCCACTCCATAAGATAATCTCTGTCAGCTACTAACTACATATAATCCTGTCTTAGAATCTGGATAGCCTCCCATAAAGAGTGGAACTCTATCAAGGAAAGATAACTGCCTCCCTACTCATTACTAGTAAGAGAACCCCATCCATAAACTACTAATAATTGACGAGAAACATCGAAATTGGCAAGCGATAGCAATGTCTCGCTCACTAACTCTCAACTGATTAGACACATGATGGAACTGGATTGACTGTCTCCTACAAACCTCCTCTGATGCACTGTCTAAAGGAGTATCCTCAAAGTTACTAGTCTCTAGAGTATTACCATCCATATCCTGTGAATCAACTCTAAAGCTCATATCAACATACGGAGTATCAAAAACTGTAGCACTGCTGTCCAACTCCTTTGTACCCAAGGAAACTAAGTCTTCAAAACTACCCACTACATCCTCCTGGATGTCATCAATGCCAATATGATCCTGGGACTCATCTGTACACATTGCCAAATATGAAAGATCATCAACACATTCCAGCAAGTATGGTCGATTGGATATATGAACAAAGCCCAACACTGGTGTATAAAAACTAATACCAACATCGGACAAGCTACTAGCACAAGAAAAGACAAAACCATGCAATCTGCTAATCAAATCCATGATAGCACCCAAATAAACATTGCTACCAAAAAGTGTTAAAGATCTCCAGTCAACTAAATCCCAAATGCCAATACAACAATCTCGAGTCCATATCTGTAAACTAGAATCAGCTGGTAACTCAAGAAAAATCCTCACTTGAGTAATATGACCAATACCAACTAACTCCACATACCTATCATGATGAGATAATGAAGTCACAATGCTATCTTTGTTCACTTTCAGCTGGCTGGACAAATCGTGTGAAGTACTACCAACCTCAACCTCATGTGACGAAGCATCTAACTGTGCCTGGTACTCTTTCTCAGAAAATTCATGAATGCTCAATGTTTGCTCATCTCTATCAGGTATCTCACCATCATGCACAACAACATCCTCATAATCATCATCTGAACCCACTACGTTGTAGTCACTACTTGTTGTAACGATACCATCCTAAATACTTGTGACATCACCCTTTGACGACTTGTATATAATTGTCTCAATTTGAGTATCAAGTTGACTATTACTATCAATCTGCGTAATATCCTTTCTCACTACCTCCTATGATGGAGTAGAATATGAGACCTCAGCCTGGCTATAAGCTAGTTTCTCAAACTCCTCATGCAAGTTCTTGGTAATTGTGTGATCTGCCCTATGAGAAAATCTGCCAAATAGAAATCCAGTCAACTTATCCACCCTAGCTAGGTCGAACAACATGTCATTCATTATACGGTGGTGCTCAACCAACTATTCAGACATGTCATGGGTTATTTTCCTAATTTTATCTTGAATGTCTAAATAACCATCCTTTCTACTATTCTAACTCTAGATATCAATTGTCCAAGATCGTGTCCTCTGAGACTTTGTACTATACCTATCCATTCCAATAAAGTAGAGTGTAACCCCAATATGTTATAACTTCTTCAAACACCAAGAACTAACATGCAAATGATTAGAAGTAGCATGCAACCATATATTTTTACATGCAACTGATTAGAAGCAACATGCAACCATAAATTATGACATGCAAGATCTGGGTAGTTGTCAAAACTGACATGCAAACTTCTACAAACCCTTAGGCTGGCAAGATCATGGCTCTGATACCACTGAAATGTCCCTTTTCTAATTTTACATGATATTTCAAGCCTCAATTCAGATTTTTAAAACCAAACAACCAATATTTCAAAGATTTGCCAATTTCTCGAATAAATCCAAATCGGGTATGTCCGAAATAGTGCCAAAAAACTTCACAACTTCACAAATTATTAATAAATCTGAAAATGGAAATTTTTACAGAAATTTCAGCAGCATAATAGCCTACAAAATTACATTTCTAGATCTTTATAGCCTTTACACAACAGCTCACAAATGTAGGACAAAAACTATGCTCATCGGGCTCCCAAAATTAACAAAAAAATGCCCGAAAACATCACAAAAACACTAATAATCTATCTCAAAAGTTTAATCATGTCCCAATACATATATTCAGCTCTAATTTAACATCTTAAAGTTTCAAATACAGCAGCAACCCAAACTGATATGAAATACTCAACTGAAAAACACCAAACTCATACCAAAAAACACACCCGAAAACCCACAAATTTGCACTGTTCAGCACAAAGGCAAACTCTGTATGAGCATGCACATGGGAAGGCTTTAAACTCCCATATTTAGCCTTCTTTTAAACCTACAAACTCCTATTCTTTGGTCTCCTTCTTCATAGGTTTGGCAGCCTCTGAAGAACAACAAAGCAATGCGCAAAAATCAAGTTCTGGAATCCCCCCCAAAATGCCTCCAAACCCCTTAAAAGAGGGCATAACCCTAACTCACGTCCAAGAGGGGTTAATAAAACATATTTTAATAATAATATTCATTTATTAGTCCATTTGCTTCCAAAGATTATCCCCTTTTGCTAAAACTTCACCTGTTTGGGACTGCCTGCCTTAGCAAAGATTATTATTTTTAATTATTTGAAAAGGGGACATGACAATAGAAGTAAGTGCAATTATGAGAGGATAAGCCTACAATGGTGTAGCATGAAAATCTATGTTGTAGACACCATGTGCTAAATTAGGAGTGTAAATAACTATGTTGTCTACATGACAACTTAGTGAATGATGCAAACTCCAGTATTGTAGACACATTGTGCTAAATTATAGTTGTTCACTTCTGTGTTGTCAACATGACAACTCAAAAAGGTACACAAACTCCTAAGTGTCTCACAAGATAAATAATAAAATAATGTACTAGCCTAAGTAAACTTAAGTAAAGTGTAAATAGAAAATATCTATTTACACCAACATTAAGTTTCATTTTTTGTTTCATAGCAAAACAAAAAATTTACTTCATATTGTACATTGTTATAATTGTGTAAAGTGGAGTTTGAGAGAAATGTATATAGATGTCTTTGCATGGAAATATTCATTGTGAGGAAAGGTGTGATAAAATTAGATGATCAAGATTTTTCAAATATGAAGATCTGTGCATTTAATTTAAAGTTAAATCTTATGGTTCTTCATGTAGGATAATTTGTTTAAAAATTATGCAAGATAGATTGAGTAAATCATTGTAAGTTTTCCAATTATGTGAATTGATTAATATTGAGAAGTTATGTAAATGAGACACTACCCCTTATATTGATATATAAATCTATTGGTATATATATTTCATAGTCTTTTGTGTGGGAGATTCTTATTGATATAGTTGGCTCAATTCAAAAAACATAGGTGATGGAATTGAAAAAATCAATTATCATGCATTAGATGCAATGGAAAGAGAACTATTATATTTTGATAGATCATTATATATACATGGAAATTGATTCATTTGGTTTCAAGTTTTAATAGATCCTTAGATGAGATAGTTACTTTGGTGGTATCAAACTTGCAAATTTTAGATTAGTGAGGAAGTCAAATCAGATCATTGGCAACTCATAAACATGGCTCCTAAAATGAGAAAGGAGAGATGCATTAAAATTATAGTGAAGATCCTCTTGTAGCTACAATTTAACTCTTTGGAAATTGTATAGGAAAAGGAAAATAAATCCTCTCCCCAATTATAGACAATAAAATAATCATAAAAATATTCCATGTATCTTGTCTTCTAGACAAAAAAAGATATATCAAATAACCAGCTAGGAATCTAAGCTTTATATTCATCCAATTAGAATTATTATCTACATATGAAGGAATCTCATGGTAATCGTGTGACTGCATGTCACAAATCCACAATTAGAATAATATAACCAACACTATAATAATGTGTACCCTACTACAATGTAAAGTCAAGAAACTCAATTTTAAAATTATATATATATATAATATCACCTAATCATTCCTAGAATCCCTCGCCAAAAGATCGTGTGACTTTGGTATAGGACACATATGTCCTCACTTCACTATGAGTTTGTAGACCTAACCACTTCCCAATGCATTGACTCACCCTTAAGATATTAATTTAAAAAAATGAAAACAACTTCTATCATTAACACATTCCCTTGGTAAGTGGACACACTTTTTACAAGGTGCATATAACATTAAGAAATATATATATATATAGTATGCTTGGCATTATGAAGAGTGTAACAAAAGTGTTCTTGGGAACATGGAAACATGGCTTGTACTCATGTTTGTATAAGACAAGACCCCTCACTCATTTTGCATAGATCTATAGGCATCTCTTAAGGCTGCTAAATCAAAAGTCAACCATACTTTAAATCCCCTCTCACTTGCCTAGAAAAATTCTTGAAAAGAACACAAAAGTTTGGGGTTAAAGGGGTATAAAGGTAAGGTAGTTAGGTGTTTCTTTGTTATTGATAATTGTAGTTTAGGGGGTGGGTCAAATACTAATTGTTAATTATGATTTAATGATTTAAATAAGTTAGGGATGGGCTTACTAAGTAAAAAAGGATCATTATAATATTTTGTTGGCATTAGCTTGTAAGGATTAGTCAATGCAATCTCCTATTTAGTAGGAAAGCATATATTATAAATAGTTAGTATTGGTGAGTTTTGTTTAGGATCTAAGTGATTAATAGTGAGTTATATTAGTATGTTTATAATGTTAGATAATATAGGATAAAGGGAATTTTTATTCACATAAAATTAAGGCAATTGGTTTTTTTTCCTTTAGTAATAATTAATTATGCTTTTATATTTTCTTATTTACTTTCATTAAATAATAATGATAAGGGATTGGTAAATAGTACTACATCATAAAATTTGGATAATGAATAAATGATAAATGATTTGAAATACCTAGTTGTAAAACATATAGTTGGCTAAAGCTATTAAAGGATATAGTGCAAGATTTTTCATCGAAGTAGTCTTACTATAATAGTTTAGGATCAAATGGGACATAGAATGTAATGAGCATAGTCATGTACCTAGGGCAATTATAAAACATCTTCACAAAAGCAACTATGAAACTATTATAACAACATGAATGTAGAAATTGTGTTTCAAAATTACGTACATAATGTCTCACCTCGAGGATAGGATGTGAATCTGATATGATAACATCACCTAGCTATTATGTCATAACCTAGATTACCAATTAGTGTTAAGAAATAATACGTTAGTAAGACATGTAAAAACATTAGTAAATATGTACATCACCTTGAGGACAAGTATAAAGATATATATAAATGGAAGATGATTCTTGGTTCAGACATAGGAATGGTTGGTGTATCTTTAGCTATACATTATTCGAGAATTATTAAAATTTAGTAATTAAAAATGGGTTATTGGACAATAACATGTTAGAGAAATTTGGTGAATAAATAATTAAGAATTAATTTAAAATATCTAGGAAAACATTAATTTAGTTGTAAACTAATAAAGGATGAAATGTAAGTATCTCATTAAAATAGTAATAACCATACCATAATAGTATTGCACATAGAATGTAATGAGTAAGATCATATGACTTAAAGTCAGAACATCTAGGACTTTTGTAAACATAGCCACATTTGCAAACAATGGAATTATTGCAACTACATTGATATGCAAGGGGTAATTAACATCCCTAGACATAAAGTTTTACTTCTTAGTTTGGATGTGGATTCATAATGAAATCATATCATCTAGCTTTTATGTTACAACCTAGAACCCCTATGAACATTAGAAGACAAATTGGCTTCCCATGGAAGCTTGGAATATAGAATTTTGAATGGAGACAAATCTTCCACATCAACTAAAAATTATTATCTCCAAAACTAATGATCGAATAAACAAATTCTAAGATTCTTGAGGAAACATGAATTCTTATATTCTAGACACCTCATAATTTGATAAGATATTCATGATGAAGTATAGATCTATATAAATATTACCCTTTAGTTTACCTTTCCAAAAAAAAATTGCGTTATGTTTTGGCTTGTAAAAGTTGGGCATGAAAATGCCACCAATAAATATTGAGATAGGCAATTTAAGATAAGAATAAGTTGTACCTTTTATCAATGTGTGAATTTAGCAATTGTTTTGCTACGACTAAAATAGCTTTCTAGTTGAGGCCTAGTCCAACTTCACGTTATCGATAACACTTGTCAATTTTTTTTAGTTTTACATCAAATCACTTATGAATATTGGGAGAGATGATAAGGTAACCCAAACACTATTTAATGTATACCATTAGTACCTCAAGATATGGTCAATGACTATATCCTTCACAAAATATTTTATTTAACTTATAAATGAGTAATCTTATATTATAGAGTTAATGTAATGTTTTGAAACAAATTTAGAAATAATAATTTAAGTACTAAAATTTCAAAAACACTTCTTCTATTTAGATTTTAACACTATCATATCCTAGTCAAGTGGGTGGGTTGGTCTCATAATGGATTTATAGGCATAGTTTTGGTCAATTATGTTGTCCACATTTATTTCATTAAATCTACATTGTAGAGATTTTTGCTCTTTTCCACGGGGTCGCATTATCTCATTCGAAGGTTTATGAGAAAATTATTTTTGAAGGTGATGCTCTCAATGTTACTAATAATTTTCATGGGTCTTGGTTGACATGAGAGATGGGGTGATTTTCCAAAACATATTATGTTCCAAAGGCAATATAATGTTGCATGCAAGTTTATGGGACAAGGAATATACACTAATTTTTTTAAATTTTTTTTTAAATTGGGAAGATTTTGAATCTATCCCTATGGAGCATTATGTGAAAATCTCTCATGAAATCACTATAATGTGCATTTATTGTGAAGTATTCAATGTTTTTAATGAGGTTAATTATTTTAAAAGTTAGTAGGGAATTGGTGCATTGTTCCATTTTTTTACCTTTTTTAGAAGTTTCTATTCAAGGTCTCTATAGGTGGCTTCTCCTCTCGAAAGATAATTTGCTTGTGCACTACTTTGTTCTCTCTATTTGTTAGATTTTTGGTATTAAGCATAGAAATGATGGGGGTGAGATTTGGTTCTCTAAAAATATAGGTGTGGAGTTGAACTACATTATGCTCGATAAGTGTGATGAATATGGTCAGATAGTGAAGTATGTTAAGAGAATGCAAGACTTTAGACAAGGAGTTTTTTGTAGAGGCATGTAACAAAAAATTAGGCAATCCTTGAGAAAGCTCATTGTATGTTTTCTAATGCTAGTTTAGGCAAGGAGTTTTAGGTAAAGGCATGTAATACATAAATATACTTAATCAAGTGAAGTCCCTCTCCTCAGTTGGATTTTGACATACCAAAGGAAGAGTGGTTGGAAAAGAAAATCTCATATTTGCACATTCGGGTGTTTGGATGTGAAGCTTATGTACATGTTCCAAAGGAGAAAAGAAGGAAGCTTGATCCAAAATCACAAAGAGGCATATTTATGGGCTATGGTGAAGACTAGTTTGGTTTCAAAATTTGGGATCCAATTGGGAAGAAAGTTATCAGAAGTACAGATGTTGTATTCAATGATGGTATTTTTGGCTCTCAACTTAGAAGAAAAATATGCAAGTGTGTATGTTCATTTCTCTATTTTTGATAATAACACTAATACTGATAGAAATTAGAACAATGTTTCTTCAAGTATTCTATCTCCCACTTCAGTTTTAGCTCTTGCCCCTCTTTCCACTTCATCTACTAGCATGTGGAGATACTCCAATACTACTAGTGAAAAAAGTCTTGATGAAATAGGAAGTCACAACCATGAAACTCTAGCTTCAAATCTCTATCAAAATGGAGATGATAATCCTTTGTTTGAGTATAGAGAAAATGAAAAACATACTAAGAAAGACACTCTCCCTACTAATGTTCTTAGTCATAGACATCTTAATGATGAGAACATGCCACTCATAGGTGAGGTAGACTCCACATAGGAGCCTCACCCATGGTTTTCCCCTGACTACACAAATAGTGGTTCTGTGGCCCACCACTTCTAGCACATGTATCAGATTGGTCACATAGGAGAAAGGGAAACCGATGGGAAAATGGTGGATATTCAAAATGTTGATAGATATCACCTCACCCACAACTCCCTTGCTCCCCATTATGTTTCATAGCATATCATTAACAATACTGCCTTCCATCCCCATACTCACCATCGCAATTTGAAAAGTCCTACTGAGCATGAACCAAGAATACATTTGGAAGATGTTACATGGTGTAATCACACTAGTCAATAGCTCATTCATGAACTTGAGCTGACAACCACAACAATAGAGAAACCACTAGTTCACTTATGACTCAAGGCACTTTGGGGTTACTTGTCAGATAGGCCACATAAGATAGCAACACATCTTGGATAAAGACAAGGCCATTTAGATGGAAACTAATTCCTATGGCATCCAAACTAGTGTGCAAACTCTTATCACTCTGGTTGAGATTCATAATAGCATTCACACAAGACAGATAATAGTGTTCAATAATTAGTAGGTCTTTGCTATTTAGCAAGGCAATAGTCTTCCTCACTCTTGATTATTTTCACATGATGGAAATATCAATAGTGAACATAACATAGAGGGTTGTATGCATAATTCATCTGCTAGGAACAATTCCCTCACACAGGGTGTTGAGATGTAAAATATCAACATAAATCAAAACAAGACTTCAAAGAATAATCACTCTCTACCAAGGGGCAATCCCTATGAATTAATAAAATCCAATTCTTAGGCAAATACCAATAGTGTTGATAATAGTGGAAATCTAGATGGACATAATGGGGATAATTTTTAAGGGCTGAGAAAATCTATAAGATAAAGAAGGCTTCCTAACCGATTGTCTCACTATGAACTATTATATTACGAAGAAGCAAAGTTAGAATATTTTCTTTTAGACCAAGTTGAACTAGCAAGCTTCAAAGAAGCTTGCAAAGCATCAGATTCTCACAAATGGGAGGTAGTAATGCAGGAAGAGATGGATTCTCTATTGCAAAATGAAACTTGGGATTTGGTTCCTTTGCTACCAAATCGAAAAGAACTCAAAAAATGATGGATTTATCAATTGAAAGATGAAGGCAAAATTCATAAGCATTACAAAACCAAGTTGGTTGTTAAAGGTTTTGATTAGCAAAAGGGCAGAAAGATTTCAATGAAATCTTGTCACCTATGGTCAAGATGACTACAATCTAGGCCATTATATGTTTAGTTGTTGCTCATAATCTTGAATTTGAATAGTTGGATGTTAAAATGACATTTCTCCATGGTGATCTGAATGAAGAAATCTACATGATATAGCTTGAGAAATTTATTAAACATGGTAAAGAAAACTTATACTGTAGATTGAGGAAGAGCTTGTATGGTCTCAAGCAAGCTCCAAGGCAATGGTACCTCAAGTTCGACCAATTCATGACTGAAAATAACTTCATTTAGAGTGAATCTGATCCATGTGTCTACTATAAGAAGTTATCTAATGATTCTTTTGTTCTTTTATCACTCTATGTTCATGACATGCTTATTATTGGTTGATCTATGAAGCTGATTTCAGAATTGAAAGAAAAGTTGTGACAAAAGTTTGCTATGAAGGACTTAGGGGCATCAAATTGGATACTTGGCATGGTCATTATCCATGATAAACACAAGAGGGAAATAAAGCTTTCTCAAGAACACAACGTTCTCAAGGTATTAGAAAGATTTGGCATAGGGGATGCCAAACCGGTCAGCACTCCTCTCACTAATCATTTTCAATTATCTTCAGCCATCTACGCCAAGACACAAGATGAACAAAACTACATAAAGAACATCTCATATTCTTCAACAGTGGGTAGTCTTATGTATGCAATGGTTTCACTCACTTTGATATCACCCAAGTAGTGAAGGTTGTTAGCAAATTTATGAGTAATCTGGGTAAACAACATTGGGATGTGGTTAGGTGGATCTTAATGTATCTTAAAGGCACTCTAGATTTTGTATTGTGTTTCAGTAACAAAGATACTTCTCTTCGAGGTTATACTAATTCAAATATGGCTGGAAATCTAGATAATAGAAGATCTACTATTGGTTATATTTTTAATTTTGTTGGAGAAGCGACCAGTTGGGCATCGAAGTTGCAACAAGTGGTCTCACTTTCTACTACTGAGGTTGAGTACATTGCTCTTACTGAAGGAGAAAAAGAGTTGATTTGGTTGCAATGTTTATTTGGTGATTTTGATTGTCCTCAACAAGGATCAACCTTGTAATGTGATCGTAAAAGTGCCATTGACTTAGCCAAAAATGCAATGTTTCATAGTAGGGCTAAGCACATTGAAATGCGTTATCATTTCATTTGAAGTAAACTTGAAGAGGGAAAACTTCAGGTTTTGAAGATTAACACTAAGAAGAATCTAGTTGATGCACTCACAAAGGTTGCTCCATGATGGAAGTTCGAGTTCTGCTGAGCTTCACTTGGTGTTGTAAAGAAATAATAGTAGGAAAATTCAGGGAAGACTCATACATTACAGCGGTTGGACTTCAAGTGAGGCTTTTGTTGGGTGTATATGTGAAGCCCAATAGTATTTTATTTATTGTTTACATTTTAGTATTGTTTCCCTCCAATTGTTTATGTCTCTTCATTTCTTTTGAGACTCTACATATGTATTGGAGGTTCATCATTATGTATTGTATTCCTAGAGCTGAAGCTACAGATGTGATGTAAAGTTTAGTCTTTAACATTAATAATGGATCTTCCCTATAATGTGGACATAGCCGCAATTTGTGGTGAATGATGATAGAATCATGTGTTTGTACTTTTCTTCTTTTTATTGTTCTGTTCTTTCTAGTTTACACTTTTAGTGAACTTCACATGTGCGGAAAATACAGAATGACGACGATATCAAATTATGTATTATATGAGGCAGTGTAGAAAACATAAATAATAGATGATAGAATGTATAGTATTGACCTTGGTAGAAACTGAGCAGAGGAAGTTGCAGAGACATGATGTATTATATGAGGCAGTGCAAAAAAAAAGAGAGGAGATGATAGAACATACTATAATAGACGTTGGAAGAAACTGAGCAGAGGAAGTTGCAGAGATAGACGAAGAGAAGGGAGAAGAGGGCGATCATTGATTGTTCAAAGGGAATCACATTTAGCGGGCATGAAGGAAAGATTGTTTTGCTCATTGTCGTAAAGTATGTGGAAATTCTACTGTTGTATGTTTTCAAAGATGGAAAGTGATCCTGTGGTGCCACCCATGGCGAGGCACATAAGATCGGATTCCCGGACGAAAAGATTATCACCTGGAAGCTCGTAATCCACCCTGCCTTCAAAATTGAAGACTACGGTTGGCAACATGATGTCACTCAATGTATGGTAACACAGATCCAGCCCCACAGCGGAAGAGCCATCTATTGGAGTCATATCAATGGCCGACTGAATCGCTTCCTTCACGGGGTTGTACGCAGCCTCCACTAGAATTGTAATGGTTGTTCCAGAGTCGATGATCATGCCTCCACCATCTGGTTGCGCATCAAAAGTTCCAGCAGGAATATCTACTGGGTTGCCATTCACAGTAATTCTCGTGACAGGAATATACCAGAAAGAAGAACCCGCACTGGTCTTAACAAAAGCTACCATTTTGGCTCCGTTCAAGGAAGCACTGGCACCAAAGATAAGAGGGCTTGTTCGTGAAGGAGAGTCAGTTATGGAGACAAGACAGTAAGAGAATTTTTTATCTACCTTGGAACCCAACTGAGAGATGAGCGAGAGATCACCTCTTCCTAGCCCCACAAGACCGCCAGAGTCTGAGAAACCTTGGTTATCATGGCCGCATCTGAAAACAATGCCTGCAAACATCCCGTCGCTACCGCTCCCAACAGAAAATGACTCCTTTGCCAGGTCGCTAATTGTACGAGAGCCATCGCCATAGCTATACCAAAAAGTACAATCTGGACTGCATGCTATTTTGAAACTCTCAAGAGCATCATGAAGAGAGTCAGTGCATGAAATAGGAGAGTAAGAGGATGATTTGGAGGGCTCAAAGATTGGCATAGATTGGGAGCAGCCATCGCAGGGCTCGCACTTGGTCCAAACAAGATCACTCCTCGTGTCAACAATCGCTTTGAAGCTCACAGGGGGTGTCCCCACCACAACGCTCATCAGGAATCCTCCGTTCCTAGCTTGAACAGGCATTTGAGAGTCTAATTCCCTAGCTATCTGCTACTTTACAAATGCCTCGATCGCATTCATTCATTTCTTGCTTCGATCGACAGCCGAAAGTAATCGCTCAGTACCATTGAAATCTCCCTCAGATCTACACGTTAGATTCACCTTCAAATTGAACTCTCCATTCTAAGAAGATGCCACCATGGGAATAGATAAACATATGAAATCCACAATGCCCAATAACTTGGAGCACGCCATTTCTTTCTTTCTTTCACTAATGTACTCTGTCTCATTAAGAAGAATAAAGTGGGTTTATATAGGCACATTCTAACACTAAAGAACTCTATGTTTTGCAGATTTTAAGAGTGTGAACACTCTAAGAAAAGCGTAGCAGATTAGATCTGTTGAATATCTCACATAATTGAAGTGATGCTTTAACGATTTAGACATATGAGGCCACAAATATTCTGAGGTACAAATATCCACTTTCACAGGTTGTGTTTCTTCTTTCTATCTCCAGTGTTCATTCACATTAAGGCTTAAAATCTTTAAAACAATATGGACAATCTGTGATGCTCAACTGAAACATCACTTGCACATCACTTGCATCTGTTGCAATATAAACATGCCTAATACGTATCACACTTATCTGTCATGATACTTCAATGATTTATTGTGTGAGCCAAGAAAGTTTTGCAACTCCAACTATTAGCCTTTGTGGGGCATTATTCTTCCTTATTTGCTTCCACTAATCTCACCATTCCACAATCTTTTGAAGTACAATATTCCCCTACGTGGGGCATAGGTTCGTTTCTTTCATCTCTGAATACCCATTTCTTATTTATACTAAAATTTAAAAGAGAGATCTTTCCACTTTAGATGTTATGTTCTATCATTTATTATCTATGAAATTTGATATCATAATAAAATTAAAGACACTTTAACTAATGTGGATAAAGCAATGATACCTCTTTTTAGTTCTTATGGTATTATTGGTATGAAAAGTATAATTGTTTTTTAATAATAAAATAAAATATTAATACATGTATTAAAAGAGGTACAATGGTTAATTTGTGTGTGTGTGTGTGTGAAATAAAAGGTGGGGGGGGAGATGTGAGAAAAGAAAAAATGAATAAATATGTATGTAAGGGAGGGAGGAGAAAAAAGGGGGAGAGATTACTAAAGAGAAAGAAAGAAAAAAGAAGAGATGTGTGTGTGTGTATGTGTGTATATATATATATATATATATATATATATATATATATATAGGAAGACAAAGGGGGAGAAAGAGATAAAAAGAAAAAAAATAAAAGGAAATGAAATAGATCTAGATAGATGGAAATAATAAGGGAGACTTAGATATAGAGAGATACTAATGAATAATAAGAGTGAAAGAGATATGGATAGAAAGTGATTGAGACAATGGGAGTATCTAAATAATATTTAATCAACAAATAAATCAATGCATTGTTAATCATTGATATAAGTATTTGTCACCCTTTGATTATAATTCATTTTCTATATTGTTTCATAGATATCTATTTCAATATTTTTAAAATTAGTAATTTAAAAAAAAAAAAAAATTACACATTGTATATATGTCTATGGGTTAATAATGTAATGACCCGTACTAGTAGGCCACTAAACAAACCCTAAATTTAATACACTACTAAAATATACTGCTGAAATAAAAGAAATAATAGTGCCAATGTATTCATTCAATTAAAATCAAATGTTTTTACAAATGATATGAAAAATTTCAGCACCAAAACATTATGACATAGCACATTATAGAGAAACTCTAACTGGTTGTATACAATTGAGAACTTGTTGTAACTACAGATTGAAAAGAAGAACCCGGATTGATCAAATACTAGAGACTGACTACTGAAGATGATATGATGAAAGTGCAACTCCAACTGAAACTCCAAATCTACAATTAAGCACAAATGGAAGGACTGAAATATCCTTCCCACAGTTGCAATAATTCAGGTGATCTCTCACACCCTCAAAATTGCGTACCAATTGAGAGTTTTCATTCTCAATGGCCAATTGTGACTATTAGCAAAAACACTAGGCTCCACAACGCACATAAGAAAAAATCATTAATAAGTCTCGATGATAGAAAATGAGCCCTCAATGCCTATTTATTCTTTTTTCCTTGATAGGTCAGCCTCCCTTTTTAATTTTTCTCCGCTTCTTCCAAAAACCTCTAGAAGCTTTTTTTTATTTAATTTATAAAGTTACCTTGTAATATATATATTTTTAATTAATAACTTTATAATTAATTTCTCCCAAATTTTTTTTTAAAAATGGGACATTACAGGTCCACCCCTCCTAAAATTTCTTGGCCTCAAGCAATCTTAATGCTGGATGCTGCAAAATCACTTCTCCCTCCCAAGTAGCATCTTCAATAGGTAAATCTTTCCACTTAACTAGATACTCTTTGATTACTCTCCTGTGAAGTTGCTTCTCTCTACTATCCAGAATGAATTTTGGCACTAAGATCAATTTCCCTTCATCATCCAAGGGAGGTAATACTGTAGAAGGCATCACATTCTGACCCAATGCCTTTTTGAGGCATGATACATGAAACACATTGTGCACTCAACTATCTGTGGGAAGCTCCAACTCATAAGCCACCTCACCAAATCGTTTGATGATCTTGAATGGTCCATAATAGCGTGGCTTGAGTTTCTCTATGCCACTCTTCTTGAGAGTGGACTGCTTATATGGCTACAACATGAGGTAAACCATATCATTTACCTCAAAACTACACTCAGTCCTCTTCTTGTCTACATACTATTTTTGTTGGTTCTGAGCTCTAGCAATGTTGTTTTTGAGAATAGCAACTATATCCTTACTTTCCTATAATAGTTCACCTGCATGAGGTACTCGACTATCTCCCAACAAAAAATCTAAGAAAATAGGTGCCTCATAACTGTAAAGTGCCATGATGGGTGTCATTTGTATATTCATATGATATGTAGTATTGTAACAATACTCACAGAGATATATCCATCTAACCCAAGCTCACTGTTGATCTGCCACATAATTCCTCAAATACCCTTCCACCCATTTGTTTACAATCTTTGTTTGACCATCAATCTGTGGGTGATAACTGGTACTAGGTGTAAGCTCAATGCTAGACAACTGAAATATCTCCTGCCAAAAGTGACTCATGAAGCGGCTGCCCCTGTCACTCACAATGCTCTGAGGTAACCCGTGTAATCTAAAAATCTCCCTAAAGAAGACCTCTACCACCTGAGTTTCTGAGTATGTAGTAGTGATAGGGAAGAAGTGAGCATATTTTGTTAGCCTATCCACCACCACATAGATACAATCACACCCCTAGGCCCTAGGCAAGCCCATAATAAAATCCATAGAGATGCACTCCCACTTCCTGTCAAGAATAAGAAGTGGTTGTAGGAGCCCTGTTGGATAAGTGTGCTCTTGTTTGTTCTACTAGCAAACATGACACTCACACACATACTAAAAAACATCAGCCTTAAGTCCCTTCCAAGTGAATCATTCTCGTACTAACTTGTAAGTCTTGAAATACCCAGGATGCCCTACCGTAGGTGAATTATGGAATACTCTCAAAATCAATTGCTTCACTTTTGATCCTGGGACTAAGTAAATCATGTTCTTGTAAATGATCAAATCATCTATGAGAGTGTATTTGGTGTCAATTTTTGTCCCCTCCACTATAGAAGAGGCCCACATGTCTTTGGCATATTCTGCTACAATCAAGTGTCGCCAATCCTCTGATATCTGAATCATAGAAGTGAGGTGTGGCCTACAAGATAAAGCATCTGCAATAATATTCTATGTCCCCTTAACATATGTGATATCAAAATCATATGCCTTTAACTTACTCACCCACTTCTGCTGATGATCATTCAGGTCACACTGTCCCAAAAAGTGCTTCAAACTATTATGATCAGTTTTAATACAAAACTTTTTGCCCACAAGATACTGTCTAAATTTGGCCAAGGCATGCATGATGGCCATCATCTCCCTATCATATATGCTGAATGATCTCTCTGAGTTTCCTACTCTCATTAGCTATAGGATGCTTGTCCTGCATGAGTACAACACCAACTCCCTCTCCAGAAGCATCACATTGAAGCTCAAATGGCTTCATGAAATTAGGCAATGCTAGTATTGGGCATGTAGTCATTATTTTCTTGAACTGCATAAAACACTCCTATGCCTCCTGAGTCAACACAAATGCCCCTTTCTTCAGCAAATTTTTCATGGGCGCTGCATGTCGTGAGTAGCCACTAACAAGCCTACGATAGAATCCACATAGACCAAGGAACCCTCTTAACTGTGTAAGGTTCTTTGGTGGTGGCCAATCAACAATAGCACATATCTTTTCAGGATCCATTCGCACTCCTTCCGCACTAATGATGTGTCCAAGATACAATAATTTTGTCATCCCCAAATCACATTTGGACTCCTTGGCATACAAGGACTTGCTCTATAAAATGTTTAATACGGTCTCCAAGTGCTCTAAATGTTCCTGCCATGTCCTGCTATAGATCAAAATCATCAAAGAACACTAGCACAAATTTCCTCAACTGATGGTGGAAGACCTTGTTCATAGTGGACTGAAAAGTGGCAGGTGCATTAGTCAAACCAAAAGGCATGACTACAAACTCAAAATGACTGTAATGACATCTAAAAGAAATTTTTTCAATATCCTGCTCTCGAACTCTAATCTGGTGATAGCCTGATCTCAAATCAATTTTTGTGAAATAACAAGCCCCATGCAATTTTTCTATCAGCTCATCGATGTTTGGGATAGGATACTTGTTCTTTATAGTTCTCTTATTCAACACCCTATAATCAATACACATTCGCAGAGTTCCATCCTTCTTTTTTACCAAAATAATAGAAGATGCAAAAGCTGACTTACTTGGTCTGATGTGTCCCATTGCTAGCAACTCGTTGATGGTCCTCTTGATCTCATCTTTGAGTCATTTTGGGTGCCGATATGGTGTGATCATGATAGGCTTAGCACCTTCCTCCAGCTCGATAATGTGCTCAATACCTTTGTCTGGTGGCCTACCTGGTAGAATCTCACTGAATACCTTCCCATACTTGATTCTCAATTTATGAATATCTGGATGATATTTAGTCTTATGTTGGTCCCCTTGGGTAGGCATCAAGGCACATATTTCTGCCCATTCTATATTATTATGCCTGGCTAATCTCTTCAACTACCTAAATGAGATAGTCCTAACATCACCATTACGGATAGCCTCCATCACATGAGTCCTACCATCCACCACAAATCGTATCTCCTTATCCTCTAATCTCAGGGTAACCTCCTTCAAAGAATGTAGCCATTGCATCCCAAGTACTATGTCCATGTCACCCATGTTGACCACATCATAGTCTGCCTTAAACTCATAGTTGTTTAGGCACAAAGGTAGATCTTGTACCATCCTATCACAATGAAGAGTATATTCATTAGCTACCTTAACTCTTAGTCCCTCAAATTCCTTACTAATGAGTCCATGCCTCTCCACAAATTGTGCATCAATGAAATTATGCGTGGCACCTATATCCAATAAAGTAATAATCTTTTGTCCTGCCAAGACTCCTCGAAATCTGAAAGATCCCTCTCTTTGAATACTAGACAGACGTGCCTCCTGTAAATGTATCTCTGGAGCCTCTTTTTTTTCACACTGTCTACCTCTTGTTCACCCTCTACCTCATCAGGATCCTCATCATAGTGCTTTGAGATGTCTGAATCTGAACCTTCATAATAAGCCCACATCACCCGATTAGCCTTCCCCTTAGGCTTCATAGGACAATCATGACCAAACTCATAGGGACCTTTGCAAAAGAAGCATAGCTTCTTCCTACGCAAGTCATTAAGTGTTTCCTTATCCCAAGGTGCAGCTAGCTTGTCTTTTGAGTCACTAACCTTCTCTTTACCCTTGCTGAATTCCCCTTTGTTATCTCTAAATGATGAAGAACCCTTTGAACTAAACTGGTTTGCTTGAGCTACAAGTTCCATACTGCGGGCTTTCTTCATGGCTTCCTATAATGTAGGAGGATCAAAGGCCTTTACCCACCCCTTGAGTGGTTCAGTTAATCCCTTTGTGAATAAAATGACTAGCCTCCTTTCTGAAATGTCAGGCACCATCACTACAAGCTTCTGGAAGTCATTGATAAATTGTTCTAAGCCTCCTAACTGTCTCAACTAGGCTAACTCCCAAAAATAAACTTCAAGATTTTTTTTATCAAACCTTTCTATCAATCTATCTACAAACTCCTAATAAGTGGTTACCTAATTGTGTTGCAATGTGATCATGCCACGTGTCCACCAATCATGTGCTGCCCCATCTAAGTGTAAAGTGTCATACTTGAGTGCTTCAATTTCTGCCAGTCTTCAGAGATAGGAAAGTATCCACCTTATGAATCCAAGCATGAGCAGTCATTTTTCCACTGCCATCAAATGTGGGTAATACCAACTTTTTGGTGACCTATTGCAACTCACTATGTTTATCTACTTGCTTCTACTTGGCAGCTCTATAGTTCAGGTACCTGTCAAATGTCCATCCATCCTGTACATATTCTGGTAATGAATCTCACTCATTCCTCTCTTGTCAGAGTTCATCTACAATATCTGTTACCATAGCATCAGGTGTGCATGTTGGAGTTTCTTCTCTAAATGTAGGACGTGTGGATCTATCAGTTGTTCCAGACTGTGTCCTATGTTGTGATCCTGCTATGCTTTTGTCATCCTAATCATGATTATTTCTCCTATTTTCCCCAATCAAATGTTGCATCATAACCATCATTGCCTGTGTACTTGCCTCTATTGACTGTAGAAGCCTCTCTTGTTGCTGTAAAGTCTCATCATCTCGCACACTTCTAGATGGGCTTGGAGAATGTCTCTCAGCCATATTCTTAGTTATGCTATTTCCTATGTTAAGTAAATTAAATGGTGGCTGGGTAACCCTATCAAGCTGGTAGGAAATCGCTCTAATACCACTGTACTGACCTATACTAGTAGGCCACTAAACAAACCCTAAATTTAATACACTACTAAAATATATTGCTGAAATAAAAGAAATAATAGTGCCAATGTATTCATTTAATTAAAACCAAATGTTTTTACAAATGATATGGAAAATTTCAGTACCAAAACATTATGACATAGCACATTACAGAGAAAGCCTAACTGGCTATATACAATTGAGAACTTGTTGCAGCTATAGATTGAAAAGAAGAACCTAGATTGATCAAATACTGGAGACTGACTGTTGAAGATGATATGGTGAAAGTGCAACTCCAACTGAAACTACAAATCAGAAATTAAGCACAAATGAAAGGACTAAAATATCTTTCCCACAGTTGCAATAATTCAGGTGATCTCTCACACCCTCAAAATTACGTACCAATTGAGATTTTTTGTTCTCAATGGCTAATTGTGACTATTTGCAGAAACCCTAGGCTCCACAACACACATAAGCAAAAATCAATAATAAGTCTCGATGATAGACAATGAGCCCTCAATGCCCATTTATTCTTTTTTCCTTGATAGGTCAGCCTCCCTTTTTAATTTTTCTCCGCTTCTTCCAGCAACCTCTAGAAGCTTTTTTTTATTTAATTTATAAAGTTACCTTGTAATATATATTTATTTAATTAATAACTTTATAATTAATTCCTCCCAAAATTTTTTTTTAAAATGGGACATTACAAATAATAAACATGTTGCTATACATTAACATACTTTTTTCAAAATTAGCATACATAGAAGAACCCAGACTAAATTAGTGAACATGGAACATTAGAAAGGTTAATCTTTCCTTGGATATATATATTAAGTGGGATATTCCAAGGGTCCCTAAATGTAGTTTGTCCACTTGTACACATGTGGAGGACATGTCATTGTTTGTCCTTTATTCCACATGTAAGGACAACTCTTGTTTATTTCTTTATTTAGTTTATCCTCCTTAAGAGGATTATGACACTTTGCACACACCTATTATGAATGTGGAATTCATAGAAATGGGAGTTAAAAATGCAACTCCTCTCTCATCTCTATATAAGAGATGCTCCTCCTTCTTTCTTCAACACACTCTTAGCACTTGATGTTATTGTATTGAGCTACTTTTGCTCCAACACACTCTCTCTCTCTTCTCTAGGCATTTGCCTTCATTCATAATACTCACAAGGGGTTTTCTTTGCTTTCCCCTTATAAATCCTTGTCTCCATTGTTGAACCATCTTGGTGTATGCTCTTGAAGTTGCTTATCTTATGGTAACATTGTTTCACACTTAACTTACTTGGATTGTTTCTCGTTCCTTGCTCAACATTATCATTTCTTACAGTCTCAATGATAGACAATGAGCCGTCAATGCCTATTTATTCTTTTTTCCTTGGTAGGTCAGCCTCCCTTTTTAATTTTTCTCCGCTTCTTCCAGCAACCTCTAGAAGCTTTTTTTTATTTAATTTATAAAGTTACCTTGTAATATATATTTTTTTAATTAATAACTTTATAATTAATTCCTCCCACAAAAAATTTTAAAAATGGGACATTACAAATAATAAACATGTTGCTATACATTAACATACTTTTTTCAAAATTAGCATACATAGAAGAACCCAGACTAAATTGTAATGGGTGATCGAGGTATCAATAGAAGGACGAGGGTGATCTAAAGAAGCAAGAGCCAAAAATTTGTTTAAAATGGAAGGATGTGTTACAAGTGTGGGAACAATTGAAGATGTGAAAGGTTACCACCTACCTTGAAAGGCTCCATGGTTTTGAGCCTAGAGCTACTATAGAGTTTTTTACGGGTTGGAAGAACTTCACTGCAACCATGTATGGAGTCTCCTTCCCTATAAAACACTTAGTTCATATCAAAAATCTCTGGTCTACCAAAGAAAGGCTTGAAATGTTTCAAAGAAAGGAAAATTACTAAAGAGGACCTCTAGAAGTTTCCCAAGGATGATGTGGAAAATAAATCTCTTGTTAAGGTGGGTAGCTACTTTAAAAACAAATAAATCAAGCCTATTTGGCATATTGTGTTAAGCTATGTTAGGGAATACTTTACCCTAGATGGTAGAAAGAGGTGAGTTAATTGCTTTAATTTTTTATTTCTAAATCATTTTCACTATGGGGACAAAATTTATTTTCATATTACATCATAAATTCCTTGAATAGGAGTGTGGTGAATCATAAGAGGAAATCCTCTCACACTATCCTCCATGAGGGCCTTATCTTATTATTCGTAGAATATTGTAAATCTTGGATCCCTAATGCGAGTCCAAAAATTAAAAAGGAAAGTGGGTCAAGGAGTAAGACTAAAATCCCTCTTTCTAGTAAAAATACTTTTGTTCTAGAGAGTGATGACATAGGGATGGACATGGGGGAAGAGGAAGATGCCACCTTTGAGGACACAGAGGCTGAGAAGGCGTCTATGGATTTCTAGGGAAAATAAGGGAAAGGTATGAAAATAAGGGATGAAAATGAGAACTCTTCTCTAGTTAAAGAAAAAAATTCATGTAGATACTACTAAAAAATACTAGGCAACAAGAAAGGACATTCAGATCTACTACAACAAGTATGATAAAAAGGATAAGAAGAAGGAGGTGCCTATTTTTAATATAGTTGGGTACTATGCCTCTGGCTCTAAGGAGGCACCCCCTATAAAAGAAGCTAAAGATTTTGGGGACCCTGGGTCCATGCCAGACATGAATGATAAAATCAAGGAGAAAGAATAGGTTAACATCGCCTTTGACAACTAGGTACATAATAAAATAATCTCAATAAAAAATGGTCTAAAAATTGGAAAAGGACTTGAAAAATTAAGTGAAGGAATGAAAAAGATTAGATAGCATCATCATGAGTCAATTATAAGAGACATAAAAGTAATCTAGGATAGCAATAGGAAAATTTTCTCCTCTATTCATATGCTCATGGGGAAAAAACAAGATTTATCTCAAGGGCATTAAGCTTAAGGTGGACCTTAACAACAAAGACAAAGATCAAAGGAAAGAGGAAGTTAAGGGCCTAAGGAAAAGGAAAAGGGGAAGATTGCACAAGAACAAAGAGATCATTGGTTAGAAGAGCACCAAAGAGGACCATGAGGTAATAGAGCTCTAGGTGACTAAGGCTTTTGGGGAGATGGCCTAATGTTGGTTTCATGTTGTTGTCCTATCTTTTTTTGGTTTTTGTCTAGTTCTAGTTACTGGTCTTTTATTTTGCTAGATCTATTAGTAGGGATGTTAATTTTGGTCAAGGATTATCTATTTCCAACATACTCTTGACTTTTGGACTTTAATGTTTAATCTTTATGTAGCGTAATACTTATTTGGTTTTAGGTCCTTGTAATTCCTACTTTTACCTTAGTCCACAAAAATATTTTTTTTTTAAAAATTTGATGGTAATGGGCAAAAGTCAAGAGTAATTATTTTTATTTCTTGGTATTAACTATTATTATTTGTTAAGCTTGAGTACACACAAAACCAAGAACTCATAGATGAGAGGTTCACAACTTACCATTGTATCACATAAGTTGTTTCCTAATATATTTTTAATTTTAACATGATATCAAGTTTGTAATATTTTTATATTATATATTTTTAAAACTATTTTTTCAAAAAAATTATAATTATAATTTATAATTGAGAGGTTAAATTTGAATAAAAACTACAACCTCTTACAACTTGTGTGATCATATTAATTAGTTTATTAATGTTAAATGGATTTATAAACTCAGCATAAATTAGGTATAAATGAAAATTAAATTAGTATAAGTGCATTTAACTTAATTTTTTTCAAGTGTTCTACATTCATCCAAAAAAAAAATATTGTTAATTTAAAATTTTTATGTTAAACAAAAAAATGATTTGTTGTAATAATTATTAACAAATTTTTAAAAATAGTGATATAACTTTAATAATATATTAGATGGTGAATTAATAATTATATAATAATACAACATGCTTATTAAATTTTTATATATGATAAAATAACATGTAAAGTACTAAGAAATATGGACATGTTAGAATATGATAGAAATATCTAGAGGCATGCATCGAGACCAAAATGAGGAAGAATGACAAGATTAACACTTTTGTGCATAAAGGTCTTGAATGTAGAAGAATGAGAACTCTTATATTTGACACTTTTAATATGGATTGATTGGGATTGGGAACTTATGCATTGAGATATGTGTTATGGGTTCTTTGATAACAAAGAATGAGAGGACACAACAAAGGTTTATTAGGACAAGTGCACTGATGAAGTATAGCTATACGTGGAGTTGGAGGATAGTGAGAAAGAATTTTCTAAATGAGGGGCCTAAGTGGACATGGAATTGTTGGGAATATAATAGGGAAAGTGAGATACTGATAGGGGGGTGAATCAGGATCTATAAAAACTTCTTAGACTTCAAACATGAAACATATTTAATATCTTCATCATTAACCCTTATCTCAATTTTACCATGAATAACATCAACTATTTACTACAATAAATTATTAGATCTAACATCTAATTGCATGAATGAACTCTCATAAATATATAACACATGGTCACAATGATTTTTTAACACAAAAAAACCCCGATGTGAAGGTAAAATTATGGTGGTGATGACACCCAAAAAATATTCACTACTACAACAATAAAATTGTGCCTGTTAAGGCTACAATATTTTGAACACTTTTGATGATCTACCCTATGAGGGGTCTATCTTGTCAAAGGCTAAAAGAGATACTAGGTTCTACCTTGACTAAAGGATTTTTACATCACAACTAAGGGAGTACTTTGTTAAGAGATTTATAGAAGTTTATTAAAGCTACTATGTTAAGATTTTCAAACCCTGAAATACCTATTAGAATGTTCAATAGCTAATCCTTTGGTATGCACTTATAATTTTGATATCATATCTCCTCTATGTAATATATTATCACCTTACAATGATTGATCTTCTTTAACTCTTCTTAAAAAATTTCATTACACTCCTTGGTCTCTTATAATTGATTCACCTCCAAAACTTTGCATGCAACCAAACTCTTCATCCATACATACATACTCACACATGAAAACTAGGTTGACTAGAACCTCCTTATAGAGTTATTGGGTGAACCTTCTAGATCCCAATCAATGATCTAGATTCATTTCTTTTATAGCTTAGTCCTTGTAGTTTTTTTGTTGGTGGATTTCCTCACATAGGGTATTATGATCTTCCATTCGATGTGTAATTAGCTCCTTGGTCTATAAAAAATGCTTCCAACTCAATAAAAATTGGTTTGCATCAGATTTTTTCATTCCAAATAAATATGTAAAATTTGTGTTGCTCAATACTTACATCATAATGACACTTGGCATAAAATATTTCATCTATTTGTCCCTTGGTCTTAATTCTCTTTGGCATATACTAATTAATTCGGTCTCTATTCACTCTACATCAACTATTGTCCCTAATAAACTAAAAAATAATTGGAACACTTGGTGACCTCTAGCTTTCTCAGCAATAACTACTACTCAACACATAACTTGAAATATATACAATTCTTCAATGCATGAATTGACATGGGATGAATTGGTCATAATGATGACCAAACAATCATGTTTGTTATGAATTTTCATGATATATACATGATCTAGAACTTCAAAACATCAACTTCAATATTTCAAAAACTCCCCTTGATCATCCTTATCCATCATTAGAATATTCTTGATTGTTATCATCGCCCCTCTTGTTTTGGTCACTCATAGGTGCTGCTAGGGTGGAGGAGTTAAACCAAACTTATCCAAAAATAGTTTTTAAATTTACAAAATGTTTCCTAATGTATTATTGTCATGTCCCCTTTTGAAATATTTAAAAATAATAATCTTTGCTAACACAGGCAGGCCCAAAAAAGGTGAAGTTTCAAAAAAAGGGGCTAATCTTTGGAAACCAATAGAATAATAAATAAAAATTATTATTAAAATATTTTTTATTAACCCCTCTTGGACGTGAGTTAGGGTTATGCCCTCTTTTAAGGGATTTGGGGGCATTTTGGGCTCATTCCAGAACTTGATTTTCGCTTATTGCTTTGTTGTTCTTTAGAGGCTGCCAAACCTGTGGAGAAGGAGACCCAAGGATGGGAGTTTGTAGGTTTCTAGGAAGGCTAAGGATGGAAGTTTGAAGCCATTCCATGTGCAATCTCACGCAAAGTTTTTCCTTGTGCTGAACAGTGCAAATTTGTGGGTTTTCGAATGTGTTTTTTTGTAAGAGTTTGGTGTTTTTGGTTGAGTATTTCATATCAGTTTGGATTGCTACTTTATTTCAGACTTTAAGATGTTAAAATAGAGCTAAATATATGTATTGTTATGTGGTTAAAATTTCGAGATAGATTATTAGTTTTTTTGTGGTGTTTCCAAGCATTTTTGTGTTAATTTTGGGAGCTTGATGAGCATAGTTTTTGTCCTACATTTGTGAGCTATTATGTAAATTCTATACAGATTTGGAAATGTCATTTTTTAGGCCGTTATGCTACTGAAATTTTTGTAAAAATTTTCATTTTCAAATTTATTAATAATATGTGAAGTTGTGAAGTTTTTGGCACTATTTCGGACATACCCGATTTGGGGTTTATTGAGAAATTGGTGAATCTTTGTAATATTGGTTGTTTGATTTTGAAAATCTGATTAGGAGCTTGAAATATCATAAAAAATTAGAAAAAGGGACATTTTAGTGGTATCAGAGCTATGATCTTGCCAGCCAAAGGGTTTGTAGAAATTTGCATGCAACCAAGTGAAAGAGAAAAGAGATATTTGCAGCCAGAAAAGAATAAATTTTTTTTGATCAAACCTCCAGTTAAAAGTAAAAGTACAAAATCCAAGGAAGGAAAAAGAATGGCTGATCAGGATGAGATGGCAAAGAAATTTTTTCAAGACATCCAAAATACTCAGAAGCAAACAGTGGATAGTTTGGCAGAAACTAGAGAGGCTTTGCGGATATTGATAGAAAAATTGCAAGGAGTTGCATCTATTAATGAGAAAGGGAGCACTTCAGAGGAGCCAAGAAATATGAAACCCACACCCTCTAAATCAATAAAAACTATTTTCCTGCCTACAGATGAGCCACAAGTACCAAATCTAGCCCTTAATCCTGTGGAAGAGGTTACAGGTAACTTGATTGCATTAAGAGCTACTTATAAGGGCTTAGATGATGACTTTCATAGTTCGGTTCCTTTTAGAAAATATGTGGATATGATGAACACTTTGATGCCCAAGAAAGAGAATAGGAGGGAGCATGACATAAGTGGAAGAGAGCTCAAAAATAAAATAAGCAAGTTTACAGCACCTAGTTTTGATGGAACAAATAAAATTTCAGCTAGAGCATGGCTACAAAAATTATAGACTTTCTTCACACTTAACCCCATGAAGGAGAGTGATGTTGTTCAATTTTCAAGTCTACATTTGGAAGATGTAGCCTATGATTGGTGGTATCATGGAATGACTACTCAAGGTCATGATCAGGTAACTACATTTGATGATTTCAATCAAAGAGTGATAGATAGATTTGACCTCAAGGATGATGAAGAGTACTTTAAAGAATTGTCAAAGTTGAAGCAAGCCAAATTAGTTAATGAGTATATAGAAGAGTTTCAAAAAGTGGTTGTTATGGTACCTGATATGAGTGAAAAGAGGATTGTTTATCTTTTTCTTGATGGTTTAGAAGTTTCTGTTAAGGGTTTGGTTAAGGCTTTCTCACCCTCAACCCTACAGGAAGCTATCAAAAGAAGCTTGCAACTTGAAACTTGCATGCCTATGAAACTAGTCACTAATTAAAAACCCCCAAATATTTGGCAACATAAGGGGAATTTTCAAAAAAACACTTTCCCAACACTACCACCAAAAGATGTGATAAATGTGGCAAAAAAGAAGGTAGATGAAGAGACTAGGAGTGAATTACGAAGGAAAAAGCTTTGTTTTACTTATAGAGAACCATGGGTTCTAGGACACAGATGTTTGGGGAAAGGTCAAGTGCACTATATTGAAGTTGCTTCAGAATATGAGCATGAGGAATTTCATGACACTAAGGAGGAGGTAGAAGAAGAGAAAGAAAAAGAAATTAGCAAGGATGGCACTTTAGCAGCATTATCAGGAGTCCCAAGATACCATCTCTTTCGAATTTGAGGGGTACTAGCAGGGAAAAGGTTGACAGTTCTTCTTGATAGTGGGGCAACTCAAAATTTTATTGATGAGGGATTTTTCATGAAAAGAGGGCTTAAAGTAGAAGATTTTGATGGATTCAATGTTACTGTAGCTGATGGATTCACTATGCCTTGCACACGAGTGGTGAAACAACTCAAGATGACCTTAGGAGATTATGAGTTATGTGATGACTTCTATGTTGTTGGCATTGTGGATACAGATCTTGTATTGGGTGTTCAATGCTTGCACTCTATTGGAGGCTATTACATGAACCATCAAACTATAGAGTTTAAATTTCATTCCAATGGAAAAGAAGTCTTATTGAGAGGCTTATCAAATGGAGCACCTAAGGCAGTCTCTGCAAAGAGGATGGAGAGGACTTTTCAAAGAGGACAAGTAGCATGGGTAGCAGGAGTCATAATCCATCCAACAAGCTCTCCAAAGAATCAAGGTAATTTCCATTTTGAAATTCAAAATATTCTTGATAAGCATAGTATAGTTTTCAATGAATTACCTCCAGGATTACCACCAGATAGAGGTTTTGAGCATGTTATAGAGTTAGAACAGGGTGCCAAACCAGTTATAACAACCCCATACTACCATCCAAGAGGTTATAAGGAAGAAATTGAAAAAACTATTAAGGAACTCCTGGACATGGGATTCATAAGGCCTAGCTCCAGTCAATTTTCATCATCTGTGGTACTTGTCAAGAAAAAGGATGGTACAATGAGAATGTGTATAGACTACAAGGCTCTAAACAAGAAGACCATAAAAAATAGGTATTCAATACCATGCATAGATGAACTCATTGATGAGTTACATGGTGTTGTATACTTCTAAAAAATTGACTTAAGATCAGGGTACCATCAAATCTGAATGAGGGGTGAAGATGTGGAAAATACTACTTTCAGATGTCACTATGGGCATTTTGAATTTCTTTTTATGCCATTTGGCCTCACTAATGCACCTGAAACATTCCAATCTTGTATGAATAAGGTATTCAGCCAGCATCTTCAAAAATTTGTTTTGGTATTTTTTGATGATATCTTGATTTATAGTAAAACATCGGAAGAGCATCTAAAGCACATAGACACTGTTTTGGGAATCTTGGAGCAGAAATCTTTCTATGCTAAGCTATCTAAATGTGAGTTTGGTTTGACAAAGATCCTATATTTGGGACATAATATAATTTCTGAAGGAGTACAGGTTGATCAACAAAAAATTTAGGCAATTTTGGATTGGCCTCCACCCACTAATCTTACACAGTTGAGAGGTTTCTTTGGGTTGTGTAGCTACTATAGGAGATTTTTCCAAGGGATTTTCTCAGCTTTCTACCCCCTTGACTGATTTGACAAAGAAAGGAGCTTTTGTTTGGATAGAAGAGGCACAAAAACCATTTGATAAGCTTAAGAAGGTAATGATTTCATGCCCTGTGCTTGCAATTCCAGATTTCTCTTTACTTTTTATTGTTGAATGTGATGCTTCTAGAGAAGGTATAGGGGCTGGGGACATCCAATAGCATTTGAGAGTAGAAAACTAAATGAATCAGAGAAAGGTTACTCCATCTATGATAAGGAAATGTTGGCAATCATGCATGCACTTCATAAGTTTAGACAATATTTGGTATGTGGGAGATTCATTGTGAAGACAGACCATAATAGCCTTAGGTTCTTCTTGAACCAAAGGGATTTGAATGATCATCAACAAAAATGGGTAAGAAAATTGCAAGCTTATGATTTTGATATTGAATAGATGAAAGGAAAGAATAATGTGGTTGCTGATGCTCTCTCAAGAAAGCCCACTCTGTGTTCCTTAACATCTATCTCTGCTGATTGGAAAGTCTCCATAATTTTAGAGTATGCTAAAGATTCCTTTGCCACCAAGATTTTGGATAAGTTAGTGGATGATAACAGGTACAAGGTTGTTGATGAATTGATTTATTACAAGAACGGGATCTTCTTAGTGCTAGGATCAAAAACTAAGGAGAGGATATTGAGGGCCTTTCATGACACACCTTTGGCTGGTCACCAGGGATACTTCAAGATATATAGGAAAATTCGAAAGCGATTTTCATGGAAGGGTATGAAGGAGGATGTCCTTAAACACATTAAGGAATGTATGGTATGCCAACAAAGCAAGAGTGAGCAAAATTTTCCTGTAGGGTTGTTGCAGCTACTTCCTATTCCTGAACAAAAATGGGAAAGTATTTCCATGGACTTCATCACTGGGTTGCCCAAGGTTCAAGGTAAGGATTGCATATATGTGGTGGTAGATAGACTAACTAAGTATGCACATTTATTTCCTATCACACATGATTTCAAGGCATCACAAGTGGCCAAATTGTTCTTCAAGGAGATTTTTAGATTACATGGCTTGCCTAGAAACATTATCAGTGACCAGGATAGTAGATTCCTCAGCTCTTTTTGGAAGGAGCTCTTTCATTTGGTAGGAACTGAACTCACTCCTAGTACTATCTATCACCCTTAAACAGATGGACAAATAGAGATAGTTAATAAATGGATAGAGGGATATTTGAGGAACTATGTTTCAAATCAACAACATGCTTGGGTGAAATGGTTGCACCTAGGGGAGTATTGTTACAATACATCTCATCACATGTCTATTGGTATGCCTCCTTTTCATGCTCTTTATGGTTATGATGCCCTTTTCTTTGTTGATTTAGTACTTTTAGATAGCAGAGTACCTACAACAAGTGATTTCATCAAGCAAAGCCAAGATATAATAAGGTCCCTCAAGGATAATCTACAACATGCACAGAACCAACAAAAATTGTATGCTGATAGGAAAAGGATTGAAGGATCTTTTGAGGTGGGAGATTTGGTATTTTTTAGGTTGCAGCCATATAAGAAAAGCACCTTGAAGAGGAGTGGGGCAGAGAAACTCAAGCCAAGGTTCTATGGGCCTTATAAGATCACCAAGAAGGTAGGATAGGTAGCTTATGAATTGGAGCTCCCACCAAATAGAAAAATACATAATGTTTTCCACGTATCTTGCCTGAAGAAGGTTCTAGGCCAGTAGACCATTGTATCTATAGAATTACCACCTCTTGATGATGAAGGGAAATTAGTTTTGATACTAGAAGAGATTTTGGATACAAGAGAGAAAAGATTGAGAAATAGGAGCATCATAGAGCATTTGGTCAAATGGAAAGGATTGCCACTGGAGGATGCAACTTGAGAAGGAGAACATATTCTTGAACATTCCAATCTTCATTTCTTGAGGACAAGAAATATTTGGGAGGGGAGGACTTGTCATGTCCCCTTTTCAAATATTTAAAAATAATAATCTTTGCTAACGCAGGCAGGCCCAAAAAAGGTGAAGTTTCAAAAAAAGGGGCTAATCTTTGGAAACCAATGGACTAATAAATAAAAATTATTATTAAAATATGTTTTATTAACCCCTCTTTCACGTGAGTTAGGGTTATGCCCTCTTTAAGGGATTTGGAAGCATTTTGGGCTCATTCCAGAACTTGATTTTCACTTATTGCTTTGTTGTTCTTTAGAGGTTGCCAAACCTGTGGAGAAGGAGACCCAAGGATGGGAGATTTTAGGTTTCTAGGAAGGCTAAGGATGGAAGTTTGAAGCCATTCCATGTGCAAGCTCATGCAGAGTTTTCCCTTGTGCTGAACAGTGCAAATTTGTGGGTTTTCGGGTGTGTTTTTTGTAAGAGTTTGGTGTTTTCGATTGAGTATTTCATATCAGTTTAGGTTTCTACTACATTTCAAAATTTAAGATGTTAAAATAGAGCTAAATATATGTATTGGGATGTGGTTAAACTTCTGAGATATATTATTAGTGTTTTTGTGGTGTTTTCGAGCATTTTCGTGTTAATTTTGAGAGCCCGATGAGCATAGTTTTTGTCCTACATTTGTGAGATATTGTGTAAATGCTATACAGATCTGGAAATTTCATTTTTTAGGATTTTATGCTGCTGAAATTTCTGTAAAAATATTCATTTTCAGAATTATTAATAATATGTGAGGTTGTGAAGTTTTTGACACTATTTCGGACATACCCGATTTGGGGTTTATTGAGAAATTGGTGGATCTTTGTAATATTGGTTGTATGATTTTGAAAATATGATTAGAAGCTTGAAATATCATAAAAAATCAGAAAAAGGGACATTTCAATTATCCTAGTTAGTTCTTATGAATTAAATGACATGAATCTCTATCTCTAATTTTTCTGCAAGACCCACCATGCTATCAACAAATGATAGATTTTGACCTACTTGGATTAGCTCTTTTGCATTATTCAAATGCATTTGCATAACCTCAAGGTGAGTTGTACTTATGGCTTGAATAGAAATCATTTTTTCTCTAATTCTTCTATACTCTAAAATCAACTATGTAAGCCTTTCCTATTGAAAATTGACCTTGGATAAGTGGAATACACTTGAACTAGCATCCATAGTTAGTGCATTGGCACTATACTACAAGCCCTTTTCTAACTTATCTATCCTTTCTATGATGTCCTTTGTGTTAGAATGAATTCTAATGGTATTCCTTTGGGGGAGTATCCTAAGAATTACTAGAGTATGTGGAGATGGATAGCATGATTGACATGTTGAATTCATGATAGTGTTTGTCATTAATGAAAGCATAGCATGATTTTTGTGTGTTCTGGTAGATAGGACAATTTGATGATGATTTCAAAAAGTGTGTAAGTTTTGAAGTCACCTATGTGAGAAATTGTAAAGACTATGAGTTGACAATGTTGTGTAATTGCAAAATAATTAATTATCTTAATATGGTCCTATTATAATTAATTGGGAAAGCCTAAAGGCCAACTCAATGAATATTTTTGAGGACATGATATAAAGGAAGGATATTTTCCTTGTTTGAAAAGGTATCAAGTGAGTGGATTATGAAAATGAGAGAAAAGTATTTTGGTAAAAGCGATTAAGTGATCCAAGGGATTATTGGACACAAAGTTGGTGATCTAGTATAGAGATCAAAAGGAGAAAAAAGTATGATTGACAAGACAAAAGAAGAGGAAGTACAAGCACAAATTATTTCTATTATTCTACAAGGAATAATATAGAGATCACTTGGATAGTGAGTTTAGTGATCTTGTCCCTGAAGATATTTGGACAGTGGGTTCATTTTCCTTCTACAACTCCTAATAGGGTTGGAATCTCCTAATAAGGATTCAAAGTCTCCTAACAGGGGCTGATATGTACTAAATATTTATATTGACTCCTAACAAGGTCCGTCCTCTAACAAGGAACATTTATATTAGTACATCTTTTGTGGGCATCATTCTGACCGATGTTTTCTCTCTAATCAAGAGTTTCCTTAGTTAACATATTTGGCATCATTGTGTATGAGTATCTTGTTATGATTTATGATTATATTACTCATATGGTTAAGAATTAACAAGGTTGATAATTTTTATAATAGTTGGATAACTAATTCAGCCCCCACCCCCTCTTAGTTATATTGGTGGACTTTAGTTTCTATCTATTGGTCTTAGGCACTAGTACATTAGGCCTCCATTTTCAACCAACATTATCGATGATAGGCCAATTTGGATTGTTAAATTCATTTTTTTAAATATGATCTCGACAACATCAAAATTTCAACAATAGTTAAGTTTATCATTTAAATTTTGACAATAGTTGAGTTTCTCATTGAAATTTGGATGTTGTCAAGATCATATTGAAAAAACAAGTGAAATAGTTCATTTTGTTTTCATGCTATAGATTTTGGGTGGGAGTTTGGGTCAGGTTTGAGAGGAGAAATGATAGCAAGATGTAACCCTTATCACATTTGACAGTCAGTTGTATGCTTAATTTTTGTTCCTTGTTTTATTCAACTATGTATGCAAACTAATATGACCAAACTCACTCTAGTCATTTGAAAACACATTTTCTATTTCCTAAGAATAGTAAATTTAATCATGATTGGAACCCTCATTGTAGTGATGAAATTCCACCCACAATGGACTTGCAGGACAGACCCATATGGTAGAAAGTAAAATCAACCATGGCTAGGTAGAGAGCAACAACTTCATTTCCATGCTCTAGAAGAGAGGCTATTTCATTTTTTTCTACTCCCAATATAACTACCCACCATCCACTTTCCACTTCTAGAAGTTCCTATGACACTAACAGGCCTGACGCTTAGGCAAAAATAAGGAAATTATCTCGGCCTCTCTTATTCAATCATTGCAAACAAAATATTATATTTCCATAGAGACTTGACATATCTATGTATAATGTATATTCATCAAACTTTTCTAATGTCCTTCCAAAGTTGTAATGGTTGTGGGAGCTTTGAAATAGGGTATCTATCAAAAATCTTGAATGATAGTATTATAGCAATGTGAGACATGAGATTTAGAAACCTTTTCTTATAATAAATGAAATCACAAAGGTGTGAAACTAGATATGATAGCTTCTAGATTTCTTTACTAACATCTTCCTTTGTATGTATGGGAGGGCACTGTAACCCTTATTCAATTTGAGAAAAAATTGTTCTTTTTTTTCTTTAGCTCTATATGCAAACATTATAACCCTTATTACATTTGAGTAGCACAAATTGTGGTACCAATCTTTTCAAGATGACTTCCTATCAATACTAATTCCATTCTAACATATGATTCCATGAGTAAGGAACTGACTGTGGTCTCTGATTTGAATGAATGGGATCGATAGACCTATTTGAATGGATAAATGAATTATCCCAACCACTATCGGCCCCAAAAAAATCATACTTATGTGTTCAGATCTCCCAATCTAGCTCTGAGACTATGCTAGTTTACATGGTCAAACTTCAACATGATGCTAAAATCTACCATTTAATCCATCAACCCCTTTCCAATACTTTTCATAAACACTAAATAGTAGAGAAAAGTGTAATAACAAACTCATTTTACTCATGAATTGACTTTTTCTCAATCAACTATTTTTAGGTCTAGATCTAGGGTTTGATTCTTTAGGCATGGCTTGTATTAATGTATCTAGGGTTTGATTCTTGTGGTAATGTATTAAAATTTGATATTTAACTACTTCCAATAGTGCAAATTTTGAAGGGTGACACCCCACCAATTACATACATCAACATGTCTTACATTGGATATATGATGTCCACCTAATGCATTTAGAAGGATGAATATGATGTGGAAAGAAATGTATTTATGCTCTATTTCCTTATCAGGGAAGGATGATGAGATAGATATAAAACAAAAGGTCAATATGTGTACCTCCTAATAATTTTTAATAAATGAATAAAATAAGGATAGAATAGTAATTAAATTTTGAAAAGGTAGAGTTTTGAAAGGGTCAAATAATTTTTATAAAGTAAGAAAGGTAGATAAAGGAAGTGTTTCTAATGTGAAAGAACAATAATGATAATAGGAGACTTAGTAAGGACAAGATTGTTTAATTTGGAGAGATCTTTGTATAAAAAATATATAATTTAGGTTGTTCAATATTCTTTGAACTGATTTAGTTTCAAACCATTCTAAATTAATTTTTCATTTCTAATATTTGAATATTTGGTCTTGAATTTTAGTTTTTATCTCTTCTGTTGTTTACTTCTTCTTGTTTTTACAATTGTAGTATAAATAGATGTTTATGTTATGCATAATTTTTTTGTTGGGATTCATACTTTTTTCTATCTTTCTTTGTAAAAAATGTGCTAATATTTTTTTTAAAGACATCTTCAAAAACAGCAAAAGAATATCAAATAACATCAAGAAACAAGAAATTAAATGGAAGGAAAATATAAGCAAAGCATGAAGACCACATTGAAAGGAGCTAAAATATAAAATAAAAACATAAAACATACAATCCATCAACCATAAAACCACAACCTAATTAAAATGGTTTGAATCCAAAATGTTCCATGGGGCACTAAAAAACTCATTTCAACAATTATTTCCATAATGAATCACACTCATCTATTGGTAAATAGACTTGTCACGTTAAAATTCTTGACCATGTGCCCAATAGAAGTGTGAAAAACTAAATACAACTATAGGATAATTATGAGCATGGTAAATAAAACATTCACCCTTCTAAAATGATGAAATCTATTTTGTAATTCTAATTATTAGTGATAATCATAATTTAGTGTTGAGTCATCACATGTACACTTTATTAATTCTACTTCAATCAACTCTTTACTCTTGCAATGACATAGAAGAGGAAGGCATGAATGTAGGCCGAGTTCCATTAGTTATCGATAAAAGTTGTCACTAGTAATTTTTTCCAAGTCAATAAACTGAATTCCTTCACAAGTGATGGTGATAAAAAGATTTAACATTCAAATTCATGGGAATCCTTATTTTCCACTATCCCATTAAGAAAGACGGCTATGTTGGCAATGTCATGTGTCAATAAGGACATATGAAATACTTTTGAAATTTGTAATTTCCTTTCCTTAGGTATCATGAGCCAACTTGTAGATATGGTGTGGAGGCATCGGTCCTTATTATGAAGGAAATATTCCTCTGCATACTCCTTGTTGGCATTTGTGATCAACAATTAGACCTTTGGTTAAGCCTTGCTACCACTCTATCATCAACTAACACTATTTGTTAAGAAAATAAATTGTATGATCATATGCATTATAGTATGAGTTATGGACACTAAATGTACTAAGATGTTTTGGTCACTGATTAGAGACAAAAATGATCCAAATTAAACTATGACAATTTACAATTCCTCTATCATTTTTTGGACAGCTCACAATATGCTTTTGCTTTAAATATTTTCCATGACTTTTGCAAGGAAAATGTGTCGATATGAAGTTTGAAATTACTCTTCTTGTTATTAATATCTATAACATGTCTCCTAGTTGAAAACTTCCTTTCCAAAAGAAAATAATTGAGGTTCTTTGAAGATCAAATATAAAAGTAATTTTATCTTCATTTTTCTTGTTCTAATTAAGACATGTTGTATATGATTCTATTATCCACATTTATGTCTGTGTGGGAGTCAACTATTTGAATTTTTTATTGCAATACTTGATGGGCATTGATAGAATAGATTGACCACCAATATTCCTAAATAACTAATAAATAGATTGACAGTAAACTACTTCATGATTGACAACACACATATACACACACAAACACATACCTAATAATGTATGATAAGGAAGAGGTCAATAGATGTATAGCAATCAAAGACAAAAGGCACCACAACACATAAATTGTATAATTCATTTGATTTGGTTAGATGCCACCCATACTAAAGAGATAGTAATATTTAATTATTTAATATTTTTTATTATATACAACATACTACTAATGCTTGTATGTTTTCTATTTGATATAATTTATAGTGGGCAAATATTTTCCTGTCAAGAAAGTCTATGCCAACAATATAAACCTAGAACAAAATAAGGGGACAATTGCTAGATTGTGGTCTTAATTAAAAATAAAAGCTGATGGAAAATGTTATTATCCTCGCAAGAAATGTAAGAGCTTAAAGAATCAAAGAGCTCTAATCACAACAACATAGCGACATTGTAGACAACATGATCACATTGAAGTGGAAAAGGATTTTCATCCTTTGGTCAATGTTGATTTCAAACTAGTGGAACATGGAGGTGTGAATATCAAAGAAGAAGGTAATGTTCCCATAGAAGAAGATGATCGTAAGGTACAAAACATAATTGAAGATGTTGGTATTGGTGCAACTAATAATGTGCCAAAGAACAAGATTGAAGATGTTACTCGCACAACTAATGAAGATGATGAAGACAATGATGAAGAAAATGATATTAGTGCATCTAATGAAAATGATGAAGATAACCTTGATATACTTGTAATTGAAAAGGCATATGAGCCCCTTTACCAAGGCTCCTAAACAATGCTTCTCTTTGATGTATTATTGCTAATAAACTTCAAGGTTATGAATGGTATATCTAATGTAGAAATCTTATGTATGTTAGGTTAAAGTGTCATTTTTTTCATCTTCTATTTTAGTGTAGCATTAATGTTCTTTATATTTTAAAAAAAATTCCATAGGTTGATAGGTGAGTTTTTGTTGCCACCATCAATATTCTACCATGCTCATACTGAGAACTATTGAGCAATATGAAAGATATTTGAGTGGAGTATCAAACAATACATGCATGTCCTAATGATCATATTATGTATCATAACCAACATGAATTTGCAACACAATTTCTTGATTGTCACATTAGTAGATATCAATGAGATCAAATAACCAAAAAGATACCTCGCAAGATTCTTCGGTACATTCTCATTATTCCATATCTCCCATGATTATTCAAGTACACTAGCTTGGCATAATTTATGGATTACCATGTCCATAATGGAATTCAAGATGACATTATGAAAATTCATGTGGATGGTTCTTCATACAAGGACATAGAAGATAGGTGACCATTATTTAAAGAATAACCTCATAATCTGAAGCTTTCATTAGCAATAGACAGTGTCAATCCATTTGGAGAGATGAGATGTATTTACTCAATCTGACCTATTTTTATTATTAACAATAACATTCCTCCTTGTATGTCCATAAAGAGGGAGCACATAATGTTGGAAATGATTGTACCAAGGATTTTTCCATTTAATAGTCATCTAAATAAATTAATAAACATAGTATCAAAATGGCCATAATAATTATGTTTTGTTTATGTTCAATCACTTAGGTAAGTACCAAGTGAAAGATATGAATGTATATATTGAGCCCTTGATTGATAATTTTTTAGAGTTATGGAGCGGGGTCACTATTTATGACATCTCTAGACCGATTGGTGAAAGACAATTTTAATTCTATGCAATTCTTGTATAGACAATATATGATGTCATTAGACTAACAATTTTTTGTGGTATGTAAAATTGTTAAAGCATATTTTTGATATTTAATAGTGCTAATACATTTTTTTTGTATGTGATAATTATAAATATGAACCCTCTAGTACACGTCATCCAATTATACATGATCTTTTAGGTCTTTAGACCAAGGGAAAATTTGCATGTCCAATTTGTGGTCCAAAGATGGAATCTTGTTATTCAAAAGTTTAGGAAAGTAGGTGTTTGATGATCATAGACATTTTCTCCACAAAAATAATTAGTATCTAATTATCAGAAAATATATTTTCAATGGAAATGAAGAGACAACATCAAAGCCACAAAGAATGACACTTTACATGTATGGAAGTTAGAATACAATAGAATGAATCATCGAGGTAATGTCATTCCATCTGATGCAGATTTTTGTATGAAATTAAAATTTGGATATTGTCTTTTATTTAGTAATGATGTAATTGATGTTTGTGAAGATCATCAAGGAATTGATAAAAAACTTCCAAAAGGACTTAAAAGCTATCCTAGACAATTTAGTAGGTTTTTGTACAATGAGCACCTCCCAATTGTGCATTTGTTTGATGCTATGCATATTGAAAAGAATGTATTAGAGACATTATGGAAAATATTGGATGGAAGGTGACAAAGAAATATTGGTCAAAATTTATAATGACATTGGTGAATCCAATCATGCACTAAAGTTTTTCCTTAAATCAACAGCAATGGAAATTGGATTAATACAAGTTCTATTCCTTGGTCATTAATGTAGCAGCAAAATAATGCCATATTTGAAGCCATAAAAAAATTGAACTTCCCACAAGATTTGCTACAAACATAAGTAGTCTCATATCAAATAAAGGTGATTTTGGGTTAGGGTTGAATATGCATTATTGGCATACCTTTGTCAAGGTAATTCATGTTCTTCTATATTTATAATAAATTTGTAAACTATATTATAATTTTCATTATTTTATTTTATAACATATTGAAAAGGTCATTTTATTATTATTGTAGTATGTTCTACCTATATCTCTCCCATACAACTTTGACAACATATGTATCAAACAATTTATATATGATCTTGGGAAATACATGAGGTTAAAAGTGTTATTTGTTAGATTTTTTGTATAGATATATATTTTATAAAGTTTTGCTAATATATTTTTGTGTACTGAATATCTTCTAGGTGGTTTTCATCTAAATAAATTGATAAAAAAGACATAAAGCATTGGAAAAGAAAAATTCCTCAGCTTTTGTGTGAGATGCAAAAGCGTCTGCCTTCAACTTTTTTTGATGCAAAAGAACACTTCTTCATACATCTAGTTGAGGAGATTCAATTGTGTGGACCTATACTAACTAGGTCAAAGTGGATGGTTGAGAGGAACTTGAAATTTTATAAGGGCTTGGTTTGACAAAGACCACATCCTGAGGGTTCCATGGTTGAGGGATATATGGTACACTAGACCATGGTGTACATTAGTGAATATCTTCCCAATTTGCATCAAAGACCCATGTAGATCACATTTGGCATCCTAACTCCATTAACAAATTTCAAGGAGAGTAATTGGTGGGGAAAGGTAGATTGAGAAAAGTAAGAGGTAATTATAAGATATTATTATACTTAATAATTTTATTCTATCATCAATATAATCTATTTCTAAATGGTCTATTTATTTTATACAGTTTCTCATGAGTAGGATGCACTTCATTTGTATATTGCAAATATTCTTTGATTAGATGATGGTACGGATTGAACGATCTCAACAATATGGTCTCTCATTAACATGGGAAGGTGTTTCTTCATTGGTTAAAGAAGTTCATCATAATGGAGATCCGAATGTTACACCAAAGGTAATTGATCTAGCAAATGGTTTAGTAGGTGAAAAGGTATGTATAAATTAATCTATTATGACCCATTTTTTTAATATCAACTCATAGATAGATTCATAATTTTGATGTGTTTGAAAAATAATAGGTCAAGCACCACAAAGCTATGTACTACAATTGTTGTAAATTTTGCATAAAAAAGGTGGACGACATTGAGAGAACTTGTGATTCTGGAATAAATGTAGTCTTTTAGGTCACCAATATTTTATCTAGGAATGACATACATCTTCAACAATCTAAAAAAAGATAGTATGGCATTTTGGATGATATAATTGAGTGCGACTTTAATTCCTTTAGAATAGTTCTATTTATTATCAAATGGTATAAGCTACGACTAAATCAAAATGATCTTGATAGAAGTATTATTGAACATGATAATAGATTTACAATTATTAATACAAGGTCATTTGAGCTAGATGAAAATCAGCCCTATGTTCTTTCAAGCCAATGTGAGAAATTTTTTTAATATGGCATTCTAAAATAAATTGGGTTGGTCATTTGTCATCAGACATGATCCAAGAGAAATATTGGTAATGTATAATGTGGTTGAAGAAGAAGATACTAAAGAAGTAAAAGATGAAGTAGATGATTATGGTGAAGATGAAGAAGGAGATGATGATTGCAAAGATGTTCATGATGATGGTGATGGCATTGATGGTATTGATGATGATGATGATGATGACAATGACAATGACGACAACAATGATGATGGTAGTAGTGGTGGTGGTGGTGGTGCTAGAAATGATGATGGTGATGATGATGAAGACAATGACTACAAATGGTCTAATTTTTTAAATGATAAATTTTCCCAATCTAGATATAAAAAAATCAGGTTTGAGTCCATTGTTGGGGGCTAGGGTTTTTGGTTTTGGTCTTGCAATTTTATTACCCTTTGAAAACTTTGTTAAACCCTAGGTCTTGTTTATTTTTTATTTTATCCTAGTGTGAAATCTTTAAAATGTGAATATTCCTTTCTGAATTAATTTTGAAGTCATGTTGAGTTCTATTTTCAAGAGCTTTTCCACTGTCTGATCTTGGTTAGATCCACAATTATCACATCATCATTATAACAAAATGCAAGATCTTTTATCATAATGACATAGCGACCATTAGAAAATCTAGTTGTGGTATCGTAAAGTAAAATCTGACACTAGAAATATGTATTGATTTGGACAAGTTTTGGTCATGTGCTCCATCCCAAAGTTGTTAATGTTAGAAAGGACATACGTGGAGCAAGTTGCAAGTGATGTCACCTAAACTTAGATTTTTTGGTGAGTCACTATGTCATGACTAGAAAATCTATGCACCCTACCAATGGCGATGTAGCAACCGACTAGAAAATGAAGAAAGTGGCAACTTTTGAAATTAGTGGTGACCGTAGAATTCCCATGTAATATCATAAATATGCACATTCACTTTTCTAATAGTGGTACTAAATGCTATGATTATGACTGATGTTTCATCTTTTCTTCATCATCAAAATACATTTCTCACTAAAGGTCGCTATGTCATGACTGGAAAATCATTGTGCCTTGTTGGTAGTGACATAGTGATTGGTTGGATAATGGAAAGGCTATTGCTCTTTTGAAATGATGGCGATTATGAAGATCCCAAGAAAGATATTCTGGAAGGTATGCTTTTATTTCTCTATCAATCATATTGATTGTTGTTACCATATTCAAGGTTTTCCCAACACTAGATTTTAATGAATCACCAGAAGTTGCTATGTCATGACCAGAAAGTTAATGGCTTTTGTCAGTAATAACATAGCGACTCATCAAAATATCATAATGCAACAATAACTCTAGAAGGTGGGCTCCAATGAATGTTTAGTCAACAATGAGTCATGCACTCCTAGGATCTAGTGGCATCCTACTAAAAACATATGTGCCAAAAAAATTTGAATCTGTCAGAGGTCACTATATCACAACAGGAAAAGCTTTGTGCTTCACCAGAAGCAATGTAGTGACTCACCTGAAAATTAGAAACAAGGCGAGGCCTAGAAGACATGATGTCACAAGGTGGATTAAAAAACTAATATATATATGCCAGTGTGTTAGGATAGTTCAACGTCATAAAGAATGTGCACCCACTTCCAGATCAAATCTCAGGTGAACAATGATAATCGTTGGATCTAGAGTAGATCAATGATTGTCGCTAAATCATTATAAGAGATTGTGCTCTATTTATCCAATGAAACTTGGTAACTAGGGGACCCATCATAGTTTATGTGGTTGAAGTGCAAGTTCCTTGCCATTAGATTAAATAAAAATCTATGGTCATCACATAGTTGCTATGGAGAAGTGCTCAAAGTTTAAGGGTAGTGACATAGCAAGAAAAGGTAATGGAGAGTGGACCCACCATTTTGTATTAAAAACTGAATTAATTTTCCTCCACTCAATCAAAGCAATATTAATGCTTGTTGCTATCACACATAAGTGATCTACTCACTCTTTATGGATAGTGAGATAGTGACATGGTGACACATGTCCTCGAAGACTAGTGGGTCTTGTTTGAAGTGCCAACTAATAAAGAAAGGTATACATGGAGATTTTTCATTAGTTTGACTCCTTGTTTTCACTCCTAGATTGTAGGATTTTTTGAAGATCAATGGCAAAAATTTAAAAAGGAAGGAGATGCCACTCTATTTTTTTCCCTTACAATTCATTAATGAGGTATGAAGGCTTCATGTGCAAGAAGAAACATAGTATATTGCAAAAGATTACACCATTTTCATCTTACATGAAAAAAATTCCAAGCTTTATGAGCAAGCAAAGATTACTAAGAATGTTGTGTGAAGCTTGATTGGAACATGAAGAAAATTTCTCCATTGTTCACAAAAGGTTGCAGAATTATAGACCAAACAAGTAGAAATCAAGTAAGTTCCTATATACAACAAATCTTTGTAGCTTTTTAATTTCTGCAAATTATGATCAAGATGTCTCCAAAGAAAGTGTTTTCTGGGAAATTGAATTAAATGGATAGAAACATCCATGATGACTTGCTGGAGTTACCAGAATCCACCACTAAGACTGTGTAGGTTAAGAAATTAACTTCCTTAAACCCTAGGCTAAAAAGTGCAGATGGCCTATATGATAAGGAGAGCTAGGTTAGGGATGCAACAACTTTACAGACTGGTCTTGTTTTGTTTAAAAAATGGTTTTCAAAAAGGAATTTGTTTGCTCTGCATGCTAATGTCTAGAATTTTGATTTGGGAAAGATAGTGGTTCCCAATTTTTTCATGGACTATGATTTTCTTGAAGCTATTGCAAAGAATTATGACCAAGCCATTAGAGTAGTAAGAAGAACTTATGATGTGCCTCTAGTTAAAATCAGTCCTAAGGAAATTAGAGAAGTATTTCACCTAGAGCCATTGATAGATTATCATGTGCCAATTCATTTGCAAGAATTAGAAAATGAATACAAGGCTAAGAAGGATGTGATTGGGGGAGGTGCACTAAGGGCACATATTGGCACAATTGGAACTTTACTAGTAATCACTACAGCATCTAGGGAACCATTTTAAAAGGATCTTTTCACTTCTCAGGCTGTAGAAATATACAGGGACTCTATGTCGAGTTTTTGGTGAGGACAAATAGAATGTCATGCCCATCAATCTTATGTATACAATGGTTTAGATTGCTTCCTTTGGTGTAGATGTTATTTTTTAATTTTCTTCCTATTTGGTTGAAGAAATTCATACTAACCTAGTCGGAATTGCAAAAGGGAAAGTGGAAAAAAGGTTTCGTCATTATTCTTTGTTGATGCATATGTTTTTGTTTAAAGGAGTGATATATTTTGGTAAAGAAATGGAGTTGAATAGAGAGGAGGGTAGAGAAGCATTGCCAATCCAGTTATGGAGTGCATATATGACCTAGGATGCAGAGAAGCCTAGCTTTGTTAGGTTTGATAGGTATTTCACTTCCAAGCTGAGATGCCTCATATTGAGTGACAATACCAGAATCCCTAAGGCAATAATGAATCTCATTGGACCTGTGGACAATCCTAGTGGTTTGAAAGTTTCACACAATTGGCAAGATATCATCCCATACTCTATTTCTACTATATTTATAATTTATGGTTTAAAGGAAGCACTCATGTGTTGCATTATCAAATACCTTTAAAGGTAGGAATGGCTGAAGTTTTGTGGCAGTTAGGAGGATTGGAAGAAATTTATCTATTGAAAAAACAACTAAGGTCAAATTTTCCTACTTGTACTATGTCCCATTTAATTTGTAATTACAAAGGGGGGCTAGCTCTTTTTACATAAAATTCTAGATAACTACAAAATGGTTGTTTCCCATCCCCATTTTTGTGATACTAAGGGGTTTTATAATTTAACCTTAAGGATTAGAATTAAATTGGGAAAACTAAAAAATGATTCATATTATCTAGAGGACATCATAAAAAATGAGTTCTCATTGTAGGAACAGGAAACCAAAAAGGAAAAATAGAGAGTTTACTCCAAGGTTTTGGAACTCATTCATTGTTTTGATAAGAATTATAGTCATCTAGATAATGCTACTATAAAGGTTGATAAAATAAATAACCTCATGAATACTTTCCCTAAGATAATGAAAGACATGAATGAAAAGAAACAAGTCTTTATTGATTCATACCCATATAAGGCCAGAGAGGTCATGAGGAGGTTGGCTTTCACTCCCAATGTAGGAGTTGGTCATTTGATTGTTCAAAAGAGCCCAGGCTATACCATAATCCATAGTAAAAGGGCCACTTTGGATAAGGGCAAACAAATAATGGGATCCAATAGTGCTATCCTAGAAGAGAGACTTGATGAGCCTTCTCCCAAAAGGTAGACAATAATAAAGGAACAGGGTCCTCATGTTGAGGAGTATTCACCTACTCAATACCCTTTGTTGATTTGAGAGGAGCAAATCACTAGAGAGAAGATTGAGAAAATGGGGTTACAAGGAGGTGTGTTTATCACTCAAGTAGAATTGGATGAGGGAAACCCTCAAGAGTCTCCTGTACCAAGCCTTGAATTGATAGTGGCAAATTATAGAGGTAGGGAATTGGACCCTATAATAGAACAAGCTAGTCCTCAGATTTTATCAAATGATAGTTTTGTTAAGTCTAGAGCTTTCCACCAATTTGCATGGAGGGCCAATATGAGAAAATTTGAAGAAAAGTGTAATAAGTTAAGAGCAGAGCACCCAAGGATGGATGAGACTACATTGCAAAATTAGGTAAAGGAAGAAATGGTGTAGGAATTTTAAAATATAAGCCCTCAAGAAGGAAGGAAAATGGTGAAAGCATCAAAAATTTTGTTGCTACCCAATTGGGACATAACTGATGCTTTAGTTTTTAATTCTGTTTCTAATAAACTAGATCTACAAGATCAAAATAAAGAAGAATTCCAAGGTACTACATTTAGTGAAGACCAAGCTGCTTTAGTCATTTGGTCATTGGGGAGCGAATCAAGAGCTACCTCATCATAACCAGATGATTTTGGTTTAATGGGAAATCTAGTTGTAAGAAGAGTAGTTGATACTTCTCATGTGTAGACTATACATTGGGGAGATACATCTCAATTTTTTCTAGCCACTAATGAAAAGGAAAAAGAGGTCATGTTTGAATTGAAAAGTAGATATGAGACAATTTTCGAAGCATACAATAAAGAGGTTTAGAAGAGGATTGATTTAGAAAATAAGGTAATGGGAAGGTCTACCAGACCAAGATTAACATATCCTCACCCTCTAGTGGAGCCTTTTAAATCTACTCCACTTATAGAACAACCAAATACACAACAAAGGCCACAATACTACACTACTAAGGATTTTGAAGAAGAAAAGAGCAAGCTATGGGCACTACACGTAGAGGTAATTGTATAATATGAAGATAAAATGAGAAAGGCTCTAATGTATCTGGTAGATAAAATTGAGTGGCCATTTTTTTATGATCAGTTGTGAAAGGAAATAAGTATATGGGAAGAATTGAAAGCCCATGATGAGGCTCTAACGCCTATTGTCAATAAATGGGGAAGGAGAAAGAAATAAATTAACTTTTCGTGTTACTATGTTAGAAAGTCTTCCCATGACCTTATTGAAAAGACATATGATATTGCTAATGATTTGTCAGACTTTGATAATAGGAGGGTTGCTTTGCAACTAAAGGTTTTTTCTTATTTGAGAAAGTATAAGAATCAAAGATTTGATTTCTTTCCATAAGGATGAATGGGCCAAGGAATTGGATGACCTGTTCTATTTGAGAATGAATAAGGTTATCAATGAAAATAGGCATGCCTGGTGGGCCACTACAACAAAGGAATTGGTGAAAGTCCAATTATTCTTTGATTCTTTAAAACAAGAATTTGTTAGTATCAATTATGAGGTTGAGTATGTACTTAGAAAGAAAAATGGTGTTTTGTAATTCAACTAGCCAGATGATGCACTATTCAACACATGGATGATAGATATTGCTTCTGGTGAGCAATTTGAAGAGGTTGAAATAGATGATGATGAGATGCAGGAGGACAAGGTGTAGATTATTGACACAATAGCACTGAGTTAGGAAAATGAACAAGATAAAGGCCAGCAATCAATTTTAGTTATAGAGCAAGAAGCCTAGGATGTGGACATGATAGAAGAAGAAGCAAGAATAAAGGTAGTTTTTTCAATTCAAGATGAAGATAGTGAAAACCCACAAGTAGAAATTGATTTGCAAGTACTACAACAAGACTTATCATTGGCTAGTATAGTAGCTACATATGCCAAAGACTCAGAGTTAATAAAGACCAATCATGGGATTTGTAGCATGCTAAAATGTAACAAAAAAGGGGGCCTACCAAAAGAATGTAGTGATGTATAAGTTTTCTATTACATGTTACTTTGTCTTTTTGTGACAAGCAAAATGTAAATATTCTCTATAAAAGAACACCTATTTATTCTCTATGCCTTAAGCTTGTTGCATCTCACATTATATAAGTGAGATTCTAGGGCTAGAGAAGGGTACTATTTTTAATGCATTTTTAGTTTTACACTTAGGATGTTTTCGGTCCAGTCTTTGAGAAAAATTTATGATGTATCTTCTCTGCACTTTTTCTAATAATACATTAATGTTGAATTTTCTTTGTGTTTCTTTCTAGAGTCATTTTGAGTTTATTACAATTGTATACAATTTAAAAGGAAAATTAATACCAATTTGAATTGTCTCCATATCAATTCTTGTTGAATTTTGTCTCCTTTGCTGTTACCTAGTTATTTTGAGATTGTGTGACCAAAGCTTGTTCAATTGAATGCTATTCATTTAGGTTGTATGTCAATTCATTTCTACTATTAATTCAATGAATTAAGTAGAGGCTTTTGATGAGTTCTATAGGATTGCCATAGTAATAGAAAGTATATTTATAAGGATGGATTCCAATAAGAATTGCTGATAGTATTTGTTGTAATGCAACAAATTAGATCTATGAATTGGAATAGACTCTTAATCCCAATGGAATAGGCACTAGTCAAATTAATTTAGTCTACAGATAGGTATATCATGAGTAAGCATCAAATATAATATCACAATTAGCTTTATTCTACTTTTCTTGAAGATTTTAAAAGGTGGTCAAACACTTGTTTGCATAGAATGTTTTAGCCTTAGTTAGCCACTATTGCTGGGAATACTTGCAAATTTATAGAAAAATTGTGACCAAATCTACTATATGGGATGTATTTTATCTAAGATGTCAAAATCATTTATGTGTCTAAGGATATAAGATGAGAATCAAAATGAAACTAATATAATTCTCATATAGTAGTATTCAGTTTGAATCATCCCTTGGGTATACCCACCCCAGTTTTGCAGAGCCTAAAGAGTAGAAAATGATCCTTGGTTTTGTTGAAGTTAGGTCCAAATAGTTTACACATGTAATTTTTAATAGGAATTGGCTAATCCTTAGGTTGTGTGAGTAATATTATTTTGGTATTGAGCATTTTTTTGTTTAGTAGTTTTAAAACTCCAACAAAATCATGACTCTATTGGGGAGTTGTCCAACACAAGTGTAAAAGGTACTATAGTTTCTTTGGTCCTATTGTGTACATGTGTGCCAGACCTTTAGTATTGCTCATGGTTCTAATGGGTGTGTTTTAGTGACAAACCTTGAGAATTTAAAAAGAGAGAAAAGAAAACCAAAAATCATGAAGATGCACTAACGTATTCAACCATTCCAAGTTTCTTATCTATTAAGCAAGAGTTGTAGTCTTGTGATCTTAGTGATTGGTCCATTTGTGTCAAATATTTACATTTTTAGCTTGTGTCATTTCTTTGAAGTTAGGATTAATTGTAATTATGTAGTTTCCCAAGAAAAGGGTGGCGACTCAGTCAAGGTTTTGAAGCTAGTGCTTATCCTGATGTAATAGCTGACAAAAGAAAAAACACAAGAGCCAATCCTGATGTACCAATGTATATTGATTTTCCTAAAGGTGGTAGGAAGAACTTGAATAAGAAAAAGGTAGATCTAAACCCCACCTAGAAACCCAGAGGTAGTGTATCGGTTAGTTCTCAGTATCAACCAGTGGTAGGGAGAGAGTCTTCTTCACTTAGCTCTAAATCAAAAACAACAAGACTCTTAGGAGGGATATTTAGTACCCTAGTACTAGATGAAAGAACATATCAAGATATGGATATGTCACCAATAGGGAATGTATCCCCTAGACTAGATCTCATAACTAAGATGAATCATAGGCTAGGACTCAAAAGGTCATTCGGAAATCCTTTTAATCCCAAGGTAGTCTCATACATGGAACCTAATCTCATAGATCTGTATGATCCTATTGATTCGAAAGCCACTTTTACAAATCCTAAAGAAGTGTGGTTAGAAATAGGAGTTTTGAAGAAATAGATTGCTGAGGAAGAAGCCAAGTGTATTCACCTAGAAAAGGAAAGAGAGAAAGCCACCCTAGATGCTATAGTTGAAAGAGATAATCTAGTGAGAAGGATGGCTACCTTAAAAGAGCAAAATAAAAAGTTAGGAGAAAGAACAACAACCCTTCATGCTGATATCTTTGGGGATGTTGAGAGCTTAAGAACTAAAGTTTAGGAACAAGAAAAACTCCTAAGGCAAAAGAAAGAACCTATCATTACTCAAGTTCAAGCTTATAAACCTATTCAAGTAGATCTTGTAGAACCCATTGTGAAAGCTACAAATAAAGGGAAGGGAAAAGCCATAAGAATCCAAATAAATGAACCTCAAGCTCTACCAAGAAAACCCATAAAACATTTCATGTAAAAATTAGATCTAGATCTAGAGAAGGTTAGAAAGGAGAAGGAAGATCTTTCCAAAGAGCTTGAGAAGGTGGAGAATGAAGCTCAAGCTATAGAAACTAGGAGTAAAATCTAGTTCATAAAATCTAATTTTGCATTGGCTTCATGGCAAAATTTGTCTACCCCATTTGCAACTTCTATACCTTCTAGTAGTCCAATGATTCCAAATCAGGGAGTATCTCAATCTACCCCTACCTTGTCATCCACCATTAGCATGCAAGTCCCTTTTATCTAGCCTCAACAATCTCAAAATGTTGTCCTTAACCAAGTCAATGTAGCAGGCACCTCAAATGTTCTTGGTTTTCAAAAGAAACCTATATACATAGAAAAATATAAACAAATGTCATTTGTAGGTATCCCTGGTGCTCCACATCCCATATCTTTTGACTTGAGAGATAAATTTGTTAAGTTCTCTAGAAACAATGTTGTTACTGGTGAAGAGTACTTAAGAGTTTTCATAGATATGCTAAATGATTATGAAGTTGAGCATGACGATGTGGTAATGAAGTTGTTTTTTCATTCACTAATTGAGGATATAAGGGATTGGTTAAGAAGGTTACCTGATGATAGTACTACCTCATAGAGTGACTTGAAAAAATTGTTCAAAGAGCAATATGGAGATAACACCAATGTTGGGTTCATGTTAAATGAATTCAATAACATTAAAAAGAATCCTAATGAGTCCATATTTGATTTCAATGTAAGATTCTAGAAAGGTATGTACAAACTATTTCAAGTTATGAGGTTGAATGAAGATGTTTGTCTTACAACATATTTCAATGCTTTTGATAGCAAAATGGCTTATTAGCTGAGGGATAAATATCCTAAAATTTTAAGGGATGCCTATAAGGTTGCAGTAAATATTGAGAATAATAGGAAAACATCTGGCAAGATTGGTAGGAGAGATGATCTAAATTTGTTCAATCCCAAAAATAACAACAAAGGGAGGTTGACAAAACTCCTATAGGAAAGAAGTCAAAAGAACCCACAATAGGTCAAGTGTTGGAATTGCTAAAAAAGATGAATCCCACTAGTTTCAATATCCAAAAGCCAAATGTTACAGAGAGAACCCCTGTGAATAATAGAAATTTCAATAGACAACCTAGAATGCAGAATTACCCTTACACCACCCAATGGAAGGATGGTAAGCCAATCCCTAACCAGACCCAAAATGTAAAAGATAAGGGTACACCAGATCCTCTACAAAGAAGTTTAGTAAATATGAATGATAACGTACCATGGTGTATTATTTGTCAATCACCTCACTCCATAGAATATTGTGTAGTTTCTCAATCATTTGTTTTAGATCATAGTGCACAAATTGAGGAGGAAGAAGAAGAAAAAATCCATGATGATGTAAGTTGTAATATGGTGAGCATGTGCAATGAGTGTGTGGATTCTAATTTGGAAGAAACAGAAAGTGATCTTCAAAATAAGAAAATTGCTTATTAGTTACACCATCAACAAGTATTCTCAAACAATGAAGGATATGACAAAGATTAGGTGTGTGTTACATCTTCTAAATTTGGTCATGTGAATTTGAGAATACCTTCTAAAGAGGAAACTGCTAGAATCACTACAAAGATGATCTCCCAAGTACATAATAGTTACAACTTGAGAAATAGAATAGTTAAAAATGATGTTGGGAAGCCTTCTAGTATATTCATAAAAGATATTACACATAAGATGAAAGATGAAGACAAGAAGGCTAATAATGAGACAACAAAAGCAATTGTGCAAGAGAAGGAATTAGGATTTGTTAATTCCAAGAAAATAGTAGTCCTTGCTACTCAAAAGGTTCCTACTCCAAGTGTGATTGTGAAACCCACTATGTATAATCCTATTGACATGATATCCATGTTATCACAAATTACTGTTAAGGTACCCTTGTCTAAACTATTTAGAATTGAAGAGCATAAGAGCAAAGTTTTGTCATGGTTGGGAGGGATGGGAAATAATAACAACAATGTAGAGTAGAATACCATTCAATAGACCCCCTTGATAGAAGATATTGGTATCATGTCCCAAATTCCCCAAATGTTCTTGGATGATTCATCAGTAGCATAGCTAGAAGATATTGACCCATTTTTTCTAAGCCTAATTATAAAATGAAAGACCTTAAAAAATTGCATGATAGATTTAGGAGCTTCTAATACCATTATGTCTTTCAAAGTAATGGAAGCCCTAGGATTGAAAGTAGATACTAAACAAGGTAGATGTAGAGGTATGGATGCTAGAGAAGTCCTAGTCATAGGTACTATAAATGCTCTACCATTTAAGCTAGCTACATACCCTGAGGTAGAATTGACCATGTTAGTCTTGGTAGTTGATATTCCTCCACATTATGGAATGTTGCTTTCTAGAAAATGGAGTTTTGCTATGGGAGGTAGCTTACAATGTGACTTAACCTATGAAACTTTTCACATAGGTGACAAGGCTATCAAAGTAGATAGAGAACTAAGGGTTAGTCATATCTTGGGTAAAGAAATTGACAAAGATGCTACTTGATTTTTAGATACTAGGGTGAATGCATTTAGAGCTGAGTTAATTATCTAAGAAGTTGAAAATTTTCTTATTGTGAGTAAACATGAAGTTAAGTGTTGTATGGATTCACCTATATTATGGAAAATGTTCTTTGATGGGGCTAGTTCAAAAGAAGGTGCAGAGGTAGGGATAGTTTTTGTTTCTCCTAAGAAAAATGATTTTAGATATTCATTTACCCTAAACTTTTCATGCACTGACAATATAGTTTAGTATGAAGCCTTGTTGTTAGGGTTGAAAGTTGTTATCCATCATGGGATCAAAAGGTTGTAGGTTATAGGTGATTCTAAATTAATTATCTCACAAATTAGGGGAATATATGCTTCCAATAATAAAAGGTTGTAATAGTATAGAAATGTTGTTTGGGATCAAATTGAATTTTTTGATGCATTTGGTATATCATAGAGAGATAGAACTCAGAATAAGATGGCTCACTTATTAGAAAATGTAGCAATTAAACCCCAAGAGATATCATTTTAGGGATTTCCCAGATTGAAGTTAAAAATAGGCCATCAATACCTGATAATGTTGAAAATTGGTAAGTTTTTGAAGATGACAAAGATATTGCAAATTTTTTAATTAAATGAAGATAAATACCATGGTCAAGAATTGGACTGTAGTGATTTGGTTGAAACAATAGATGAGAAGGAAACAATCTTTGGTGAAGAGGTTAGACAATTAAAAACTAATAAAGTACCTAAATGATTGGTTATTTTAGAAAACATGTTTGATAAACAAGATAGGGTAAGACTTAGGGCTAAAGATTGTAAACCAAAAGAGCTAGAAGAGATAAATTTGGGTACTACTAAGGCCCCTAAGAAAGTTTATATTGGTTAGAATTTGTCATCTAAGATTAGAAAGCCTTTGATTGACTTGCTGAGAAAATGTAGACATGTTTTTGCATGGTCATATGATGATTTAAAGGCTTATAGAGAAGATCTTTTCCAACATGTCATATCATTGAAGGAAAATGTAAAACCTTTTAGGTAGAAACAAAGAATAGTTAATCCCACTCTAGCCCCTAAAATGTAACAGGAATTAATGAAGTTAAGGGATGGGGGAATAATTAAACCCATTAGATATTCCACTTGGGTCTCAAAATTTGTACCTGTCAGAAAAAAGAATGGGGCTATTAGACTATGTGTAGACTTCAAAAATTTGAACATTGCTTCCCTAAAAGATAATTATGGGTTACCGAACATGGAAGTTATGTTGCAGCAACTAGATCTAAACTTATGTCTATGATGGATGATTTCTTAGGATATAACTAGGTCCTAGTGAAAGAAGAAGAGTAATTTAAGACAACATTTACAACTCCATGGGGAACTTATGTATATGCGAGAATGCCTTTTGGATTGATTAATGTTGGGGCCACTTTTCAAAGAGCCATGGATGTGGCTTTCCATGAGTACATAAATAAGTTTATGGTTGCATACCAAGATGAACTCATAGCTTATTCTAAAAAGGTTGAAGACCATTGTAGGCACTTGGAGAAGATATTCATCAAAGCCTTGGAATATGGAGTATCATTAAACCCTAAGAAATGTACATTTGGGGTGACTAAAGGAAAATTATTGGGATATATAATATCAAAAGATGGAGTAAAGATAGATCCTAAAAGAGAATCAACCATTGATAAGGTCCCTAAGCCAAAGAGTGTGAAAGGAATACAATCTTTCTTTGGGCAAGTTAATTTTTTAAGGAGATTTGTTACAAACTTTGCTGAGATTAGTAGACCCATTTCTAAAATGCTGAAGAAAGGAGCTACTATTAACTGGGATGCAGAACCTTCACATTTCAAGATATTAAAACTGCTATAAAGAATACTCCATTCCTTAGGACTCTAGATTACACAAAACCAATGCATATCTTCTCGTTTGCATCTTTCCATACTGTAGTTGTAGTCTTGTTGCAAAAAAATGAAGAAGGATATGAACAACCAATTGCATTATTTAGTAAATCATTACAGCCTATTGAATTAAAATATGAGATAAATGAGAAAAAAGCATATGCTTTATTAAAGCTTGTTAAGGCTTTCAGATGCTACTTAATAGATGCTATTGTTATTGCATTTGTGCCCAGTGCTACTATAAAAGACATTTTTTCTCAACAAGAAGTATCAGGTTGAAGATGCAGGTGGATTAATAGGATCCAAGAATTTAACATTGAAATATAGATAACTAAATTGGTAAGAGGCCAAGGTCTAGCTAAACTCATGACTCAATCTAATTTGGGTGATAATTAGATTAATATGGTAAATGATGATCTCAAATCTAATTTATGTGACATGGATCATTGTGAGTGGTATGCTAATGTTATTCATTATCTACAACACATGGAAGCTCCTTCCCATTTGATTGAAAATGAGAAGAGGAGTAATAAGTTACAAGCCATCAAGTATATCATTATCAAGGACAATTTATGGTCAAGAAATTTTGAAGGAGTGTTGCTGAAATGTGTTGATCAAGAAAAGGTAAAAGAAATCTTAAATGAAATGCATGTTGGAGTATGTGGAGGACATTATATGGCCAAGACCACTGCACACAAAGTAATGAGAGCTAGATTTTGGTGGCCATCTCTTTTTAAGGATGCTCAAATCATGGTTAGGAAATGTGATGCCTGTAAAAGGTTTACTAGAAAATTGAATTTTTCAGGTAATACTCCATTAAAGTTAGTTGAGGTTCAGGCACCATTTCAGCAATGGGGTATGGATTTCATAGGTGAGATCTCTCCTAAATCTAGTATTTTTTATTCCTAGATTTTAGTTGCTACCAATTGTTTCACAAAGTGAGTAGAGGCAATCCCTACAAGAAATGCAACCAGTAAAGTTGTCAACAATTTCTTGTTCAATAATATTATTTCCAGGTTTGGTTGTCCTCATAAAATTGTAATACATAATGCAATGTGCTTTAGGTCTAAGGAATTCATAAAGTTTTGTGACAAATATGGAATTACAAAATCAACATCTTCTCCATATCATCCACAAGGAAATGGACAAGCTGAATCCACAAATTAAAGTCTGTAAAAAATCATCAAGAGAACCTTGGATGATAACAAGAAAGCATGGGATTCCAAGTTGCAGCTAGCAATATTGGCTAATAAAGTGACTGTGAAGAAAGCCATTGGAGTAGCCCCATTTGATTTGGTATATGGAATACAGGCAAGGATGCCTCAAAATAATTTGGTAGGACTCTACAATTACATCTAGTTGTATGATGAAGATATTATAGATGACATGCAAGAGAGGCTAGATGAGCTGGTAGGATTAGCAAAAACTAGAAGAGAAGCATCCCTCAGGAACCAAAAGTTGCAACTACAAGTCAAGACATTATATGATAAAAGGACAATAAGTAAAAAGTTTGAAAATGGATATTTAGTCCTAATGTGGAATGCTAGAATTGAGGATAAAGGAAAACATGGTAAGTTTGATCCTATTTGGCTATGTCCCTATTTAATCGAAAATACATAGGGAGAAGACTCTTCTATCCTTAAATATTTGTTAAACAATATTCTTGAACTACCAGTTCATGGACAGTTCTTGAAGAGATAATTTTCCTAAAGTATCTATTTTCCATGAATAGTAGCTTTTGGGTTTCATGTTCCCTTGTACATTTTGTGTATTTTGTAAATCTCTATAAATATTCCTATACAATATTGTTCCATGTTTCTATTATTTTGTTCCTATGCCCTCTAAAGAAGTTGTCTTAGTTGTATCAAGTATGTGGTCTGCTCTACCATAGATTCTGAATTTCTTGCATAGACTCAAGTAGTCTATCATCCCCAGACAGAGTCACTATTGGTCTGATATTTTACATGATAAATTTTCGCAATCTAGATATAAAAAATTAGGTTTAAGTACATTGTTGGGGGCTAGGGTTTCTAGTTTTGGTCTTGCAATTTTATTACCCTTTGAAAACTTTGTGAAACCCTAGGTCTTTCTTATTTTTTATTTTATCCTAGCACAAAATCTTTTAAAATGTGAATATTCCTTTCCTGCTTAATTTTGAAGTGTGTTGAGTATCCATTTTCAAGAGCTCTTCCACAATATAATCTTGGTTAGATCCATGATTGTTGCATCATCGTTATAACAAAATGCAAGATCTTTTACCATAATGACATAGCGACTGTCAAAAAATCTAGTTGTGGTATCGTAAAGTGTAATCTAACACTGAAAATGTGTATTGATTTGGACAAGTTTTGGTCATGTGCTCCATCCCAGAGTTTTCAATGTCAAAAAGGACACATGTGGAGCGAGTTACAAGTGTTGTCACCTAAAATTAGATTTTTTGGCAAGTCACTATGTCACAGCAAAAAAATATATGCACCCTACTAGTGGCGATGTAGTGACTAACCAGGAAAATGAAGAAACTAGCAACTTGTGAAATTAACGGCGACCATAGAATTCCCATGTAATATCATAAATGTGCACGTTCACTTTTCTGACAATACTACTTATTGGTATGATTATCATTGATGTATCATTTGTTCTCTATCACCAAAATACATTTCTCACCAGAGGTCGCTATGTCATGATTGGGAAATCATTATGCCTTGCTAGTAGTGACATAGAAATTGGCTAGATAATACAATGGACAATGCTCTTTTGAAATGATGGTGATTATGAAGATCCCAAGAAAGATCTTTTGGAAGGTATGCTTTAATTTCTCTATTAGTTGTACCGATTGCTGTTACCATGTTCAATATTTTCTCAGCACTAGATTTTAATGAATCACCAAAAGTCGCTATGTCACAACCAAAAAATTAATGGCTTTTGCTAGTAATGACATATCAACTCATCAAAATATCATAATGCAACAAAAACTCCAGAAGGTTGGCCCTAATGAATGCTTAGTCAGCAATGAGTCATGCACTCCTAGGATGTACTAGCATCCTACTAAGAACATATGTGTTGGAAAAATTTGAATCTTCTAGAGGTCGCTATGTCATGACCAAAAAAGCTTCATGCTTCACTAGTAGTAATGTAGTGACTTGCGTAAAAATTAGAAACATGGCGAGGCCCAAAAGGCATGATGTCACAATGTGGATTGAAAAAGTAATATATATATATATATATATGCCAACATTTCAGGATAGTTCAACATCATCAAGAATGTGGACCCACTTCTAGGTCAGATCTCAAGTGAATAATGATAATTGTTGGATCTAGGGCAGATCAACGATTGTAGCTAAATCATTATAAGAAATTGTGCTCTATTTATCCAACACAACTTGGCAACTAGGGGACCCACCATATTTTATGTGGTTGAAGTGCAAGTTCCTTTCCATTAAATAAAATAAAAATCTATGGTCATCGCATACTCACTATGGAGAAGTGCTTGAAGTCTAAGGGTAGTGACATAGCAAGAAAATTTAATGGAGAGTGGACCCACCATTTTGTATTAAAAATTGAATTAATTTTCCTCCACTCGATCAAAGCAAGATCAATGGTTGTCATTGTCTCACATAGGTGATCTACTCACACTTTATGCATAGTGAGATAGTGACATGGCAACATGTGTCCTCGAACACTAGTGGGTCCAGTTTGAATGCCAATTAAGAAAGAAAGGTATACGTTGAGATTTTTCATTGGTTTGATTGCCAGCATGTCAAGGAGAAGATGAGTCATCCCTATTTTCACTCCTGGATCGTAGGATTTTTAGAAGATCAATGGCACAAATTTAAAAAGGAAGGTGATGCCACTCTTTTTTTTCCCTTATATTTCATTAATGAGGTATGAAGGCTTCATGTGTGAGTATATTGCAAAAGATTGTACCATTTTCATCTTATGCAAACAAAATTCCAAGCTTTCTAAGTAGGAAAAGATTACTAAGAACATTGTGTGAAGCTTGATTGGAACGTGAAGCAAATTTCTCCATTGTTCGTGAAAGGTTGTAGAATTATAGAGCAAACAAGTAGAAATCAAGTAAGTTCCTATATACAAATAATCTCTACATCTTTTTAATTTTTGCAAATTACAGTCAAGATGCCTCCAAAGAAAGTTTTTTCTAGGCAACTAAATTATATGGATAGGAACGTTGATGATGACTTGCTGGAGTTACTACCAGAATCCACCACTAACACTGTGTAGGTTGAGAAATTAACTTCCTTAAACCCTAGGCTAAAAATTGCAGATGGCTTGTATGATAAGGGGAAATGGGTTAGGGATGCAACAACTTTGCAGACTGATCTTGTTTTGTTTAAAAAATGGTTTTTGGAAAGGAATTTGTTTGCCCTACATGCTAATGTCTAGAATTTTAATTTGGGAAAGTTAGTGGTTCCCAATGTTTTCATGGACTATGATTTTCTTGAAGCTATTGCCAAGAATTATGACCAAGCCGTTAGAGTAGCAAGAAGAACTGATGGTGTGCCTCTAGTTACAATTAGTCTTGAGGAAACTAAAGAAGTATTTCACCTAGAGCCATTGACAAATTATCATGTGCCAATTAATTTGCATGAATTAGAAAATGAATACAAGGCTAAGAATGATGTGATTAGGGGAGTGCACTAAGGGCACATATTGGCACAATTAGAACTTCACCAGTAATCACTATAGCCTCTAGCGAACCCTTTAAAAAGGATCTTTTCACTTCATGAGTTGTAGAAATATACAGGACTCAATGTCAAGTTTTTGGTGAGGATGAATAGAATGTCATGCTCATCAGTCTCATGTATATGATGGTTCAAATTACTTCCTTTGGTGTAGATGTTATTTTTTATTTTTCTTCTTATTTGGCTGAAGAAATTCATATTAGCCTAGTTGGAATTACAAAAGGGAAAGTGGAAATTTTTTTTTGCCATTATTCTTTGTTGATGCATATGTTTTTCTTTAAAGCAGTGATATATTTTGGTGAAGAAATGGAGTTGAATAGAGAGGAGGGTGAAGAAGCACTGCCAATCCAGTTATTGAGTGTAGATATGACCTAGGATGTAGAGAAGGCTAGCTTTGTTAGGTTTGATAGGTATTTCACTTCAAAGCTAAGATGCCTCATATTGAGTGACAATCCTAGAATCCCTAAGGCAATAATGAGCCACATTTAGCCTATGGTGAATCCCAGTGGTTTGAATGTTTCACACAATTGAGGAGATATCATCCCATCTCTATTTCTACTATATTTAGAATTTATGGTTTTAAAGGAAGCCCTCATATATTGCCCTATCAAGTACCTTTAAAGGTAGGAATAGCTAAAGTTTTGTGGTAGTTAGGAGGATTGGAAGAAATGTATCTATAGAAAAGACAACTAGGGTCAATTTTCCCTACTTGTATTATGGCCCATCAATTTGTAATTACAAAGGGAGGATGGCTCTTTTTACACAAAATTTTGGATCAATACAAAATGGTTGTTTCCCATCCCCATTTTTGTGATACTGAGGGGTTTTATAATTTAACCTTAAGGCTTAGAATTAAATTGGGAAAAGTAAAAAATGATTCATATTATCTAGAGGACATTCTAAGAAATGAGTTCTTATTGAACAAATAGGAAACCAAAAAGGATAAATGTAGAGTTTACTCTAGGGTTTTGGAATTCATTTATTGTTTTGATAAGAATTATAGTCCTCTAGATAATGCTACTATAGAGGATGATCAAATAAATAAGCTCATGAATAATTTCCCTAAGATAATGGAAGCCATGAAAGAGAATAAATAATTCTTTATTGATTCATACCCAGATAAGGCCAGAGAGGTCATGAGGAGGTAGGCTTTCACTCCCAACCTAGGAGTTGGTCATCTAATTGTTCAAAAAAGGCCAAGCTATACCATAATCAAAAGAAAAGGGCCATTTTAGATAAGGGCAAAAAAATAATAGGATTCACCAGTGTTGTCCTAGAAGAGAGACCTGATGAACCTTCTCCCAAAAGGTAGAGAATAATAAAGGAATAGGTCCTCACATTGAGGACTATTCACCTACTCAATCCCCTTTGTGGATTGGAGAGCAGTAGATCACTGGAGAGAAAATTGAGAAAATAGGGTTACAAGGATGTGTGTTTATCACTCAAGAAGAATTGGATGAGGGAAACCCTCAAGAGTCTTTTATACCAAGCCTTGAATTGATAGTGGCAGATTATAGAGGTAGGGAATTGGACCCTATAATAGAACAAGCTAGTCATCAATTTTTATCAGATGATAGCTTTGTTAAGTCTAAAGCTTTCCACCAATTTGCATGGAGGGCCAATATGAGAAAATTTGAAGAAAAGTGTAATAAGTTAAGAGTAGAACATATAGGGATGGATGGGACTACATTGAAAAATCAAATAAAGGAAGAAATGATGTAAAAAATTTCAAAATATAAGCCCTCAAGAAGGAAGGAAAATGGTGAAAGCATCAAACATTTTGTTGCTACCCAATTGGGACATAGTTGATGCTTTAGTTTTAAATTCTGTTCCTAATAAATTGGATTTGCAAGATCAAAATAAAGAGGAATTTCAAGGTACTGCATTTAGTGAAGACCAAGCTACTTTAGTCATTTGGTCATTAAGGAGAGGATCAACAGCTACCTCATCATAACCAAATGATTCTGGTTTAATGGGAAATCTAGTTGTAAGAAGAGTAGCTAATAATTCTCATGTACAGGCTACCCACTAGGGTGTAGATACATCTCAATTTGTTCTTGTCACTACTGAAAAGGAAGAAAAGGCCATGTTTGAATTGCAAAGTAAATATGAGACTAATTTGGAAGCATACAATAAAGAGGTTCAAAAGAGGATTGATTTAGAAAATAATATAATGGGAAGGTCTACCAAACCAAGAATAATATATCCCCACCCTCCAATGGAGCCTCTTAAATCTACTCCACTTATAGAACTACTAGATACACCATAAAGGCCACAGTAATGCACTACTAAGGATTTTGAAGAAGAAAAGAGCAAGCTATGGGCACTATATGTAGAGCTAAATGTACAATATGAAGATAAATTGAGAAAGGCTCTAATGTATCTAGTAGATAAAATTGAATGGCCATTGTTTTATGATCAGTTGTGAAAGGCAATAAGTATATTGGAAGAATTAAAAGATGATGATGAGGCTCTAAAGCCTATTGTCAATAAATGGGGAAGGAGAAAAAAAGAAATTACCTTTTTGTGTTACTCTATTATAAAGTCTTCCCATGACCTTATTGAAAAGACATATGATAATAGAAGGGTTGCTTTGGAGCTAAAGGTTGTTTCTTATTTGAGCAAGTATAAGAATCAGAGATTTGATTTGTTTCCTTGTACCTTAGATAGAAAAAATAAACTGAAGAACAAGGATGAATTGGCTAAGGAATTGAATGACCTATTTTGTTTGAGAGTGAATAAGGTTATCAATAAAAATGGGCATGCCTAATGGGCCACCACAGTAGAGGAATTGGTGAAAGTCCAATTACTTTTTGATTCTTTAAAACAAGATTTTGTTAGTATTAATGATGAGGCTAAGTTTGTACTTAGAAAGAAAAATGATATTTTGCAATTGAACTAGCCAAATGATGCACTATTCGACACATGGATGGCAGATACTGCTTCTGGTGAGTAGTTTGAAGAGGTTGACATAGATGATGATGAGATACAGGAGGATGAGGTGCAGCTTATTAACACAATAGCACCGGGTCAAGAAAATGAAGAAGATAAAGGCCAGCAATCAATTTCAATTATAGAGCCAAAAGCCTAGGATGTGGACATGACAGAAGAACAAGAAAGAATAAAGGTAGTTTTGTCAATTCAAGATGAAGATAGTGAAAACCCATGGATAAAAATTGATTTGCAAGTACTACAACAAGACTCATCATTGGCCAATATAGTAGCTACATACGCTGAAGACTCAGAGTAAATAAAGACCAATCATAGGATTTTTAACATGCTAAAATGTAATAGAAAAGGGGGCCTACCAAAAGAATGTAGTGATTTATAAGTTTTTTGTTACATGCAATTTTTTCTTTTTGTGACAAGAAAAATGTAAATATTCTCTATAAAAGGATACCTATCAATTCTCTATGCCTGAAGCTTGTTGCATCTCACATTATATAAGTGAGATTCCAAGGCTAGAGAAGGGTTTGATTTCTAATGCATTTTTAATTTTACACTTAGGATGTTTTTGGTCCAATCTTTGAGCAAACTTTATGATGTATCTTCTCTGCACTTTTTCTGAGAATATATTAATGTTGAATTTTCTTTGTGTTTATTTCCAGAGTCATTTTGAGTTTATTACAATTGTTTACAATTTTCAAGGAAAATTAATACCAATTTGAAGTATCTCCATATCAATTCTTGTTGAATTTTGTCTCCTTTGCTGTTACTTGGTTATTTTGAGATTGTGTGACCAAAGCTTGTTCAATTGAATGCAATTCATTTAGGTTGTATGTCAATTCATTACTACTATTAATTCAACAAATTAAGTAGAGGCTTTTGATGAAATTGATAGGATTTCCATAGTAATATAAAGGATGTTTGTAAGGATGAATTTCAGTAAGAATTGCTGATAGTATTTGTTGTAATGCAACAAAGTAGATCTACAAATTGGAATAGACTCTTAATTTCAATGGAATAGGCACTAGTCAAATTAATTTAGTCTATAGATAGGTATATCATGAGTAAGTATCAAATCTAAAACCATAATCAGCTTTATTTTACTATTCTTGAAGATCTTCAAAGGTGGTTTGCACTTCTTTGCATAGAATGTTTTAGCCTTAGTTAGCCACTATTGCCAGGAATACTTGCAAATTTATAGAAGAATTGTGACAAATCTGCTATATGGGATGTATTTTATCTAAGATGTCAAAATCATTTATGTGTCTGAGGATATAAGATGAGAATCAAAATGAAACTAATATAATTCTCATACACTAGTATTCAGTTTGAACCATCCCCTAGGTATACCCACCATGGTTTTGTAGAGCCTAAAGAGTAGAAAACCATCCATGGTTTTGTTGAAGTTGGGTCCAAATGATTTACACATATGATTGTTAATAGGAATTGGCTAATCCTTAGGTTGTGTGAGTAATATCATTTTGGTATTGAGCATTTTTTTGTTTAGTAGTTTTAAAACTCCAACAACTATGATGACGATAGTCATAGTAACTATCATGATGTGAGTCATTGAGAAAATTTGGATGATGATGGACATAATGATGATGTTGATAGTGATGATTTTCATGATGATGAGATAGATAAATAAGATGATCAATGGAAGTGTATCAGGTGTTTATTAGGTGTAAATATTTGTCACAATGCTCAATTCTTGGTGCATGCAATGATACGATTAAAAAGTATACAATGATATGAATTAAAAAGTACACAATAATTATGATGCATGCAATGATATGAATTAAAAACCATACAATGATTATTATCTATGCATATTGTTCATGTTGTGTTCTATGTAATTTGTAGGATAAGTCTCATGTAATTTGTAACTAACTTAAGACAAATAATTTACAATTGCATGATATACCCCTTTTATGAGGATCATACACAATGACATGGATCAAGAGGTATAAGTTTATTACATGCTTTCTTTATCTTTACCTTCAGCATTAACTTTAGAAAAAATTCATCAATATTAACCTCATTTTATAGAAAAATATTTCAGTCCTTCAACTATATCCCTCATTTTCTAGGCTACACATACCACCAAATAGGTATCTATCAAATTTTTCTTCCTCAAGTGAGGGAAATATGGGAATAGAAGAGGATAGTGAGGCATGTAGTAGGTCTACAAAAGAGAGACAAACTAGAGGGGTCAAAAGATTAGAAAAAAATTCAATAAATGCATGTAATTTTTCCTTTCTCAAGGTGAGTCATGTTCTTATGATGATGAGACAAAGGGTGATGTTAGGGTTCCCTTGAGGTATGCACATCTTTAGGAAGAATGGGTACCCAAGGAATTACCTCCAATTAACACTGATTTTTGTGTTAATGAGAGGATATATTGTATAGCTCCATCATCATTATATGGTTTGGGCCTATTTTCCATGGATGGCATAAAGATCAGTTATAAAAAAGTTGTTGAATTGATGGGGTATGTAGGACCTTATCACAATTATAATAATTGGATGCAAATAATTTAATATAAAAAAAAAGTATGCATAGTTATGCATTGTCAACAAATTATCTACAATAGAAACAAAATGATCAAAGTAAAAGACTTCTTGTATACATTCATCAAAGGCCAAAAGAAATAAGGAGAATTGTAGGTTTTATAAATAGTACATGTCCAATCATATTTTTGTATGTTTGATAAAGTAAATAAGTTTAGGGTAAGAGCTACTAATAGAGAGGGAGATTGTTGGAAACTTACAATTGGAATAATTGTGGTTTTGTCATTGATGTCAAATCTATTGATGAGATATATTGCTACCTAATTTAAATGTCATATCTATTTGATTGATGAATAGGATTTCAAAAGTTTCTCATTAAAATAGCACCTAGAGAAAAGGTTGAGTTATGAAAAGGAAGTTGTATTGAACATTTGATTATATAGACTTTGATAAAGCAAAGTGATTGTTTATGTCAAGAAAGCTAAGCCAACTCAGTAGAAGTATAAAATATAGAAGTATTAGATTAATGAGAGATATTTTTTATTAGGGATGGATTTTTTTGGAAGAAGATTAAGCAATAATTTCAATACATGATTTACCACTAACTAAGTAGTTAAATTTGAACATGGGTTTCTACTTCTTGTAAATTTTAAAGTGAATTATTATTTCTCAATGTTATTGGTTATTGTTGACAAAGCATAAATATAGAAGTTGGGTAGTAAATAGACAATGAATGAAATCAAGCTTCAAGAGGAAGTTTAGAGTGAATATCTTTGCTAGCTAATAAAGATCTTAAACATAGCATGAAGTTACCAAGTTAGAGATTCTTGAATAGTTTGATTGTTAATTGATGAGGCATATTGGTTCAAAGAACCCATGACTTGCAAGTAGAAGGGTATAAAAACACCTTATAAATATTTAGTCAATTAGTTTGTTAAGGAATTGGAAAATTTTCTTATCTAGACCAAAAGAAAAATAAAATACCGACAAATGAAGGGTTGTGGTTTAAGAAATTTAAAACTTATTGAATAAATTGAAAAGCTATCAAAAAGTATGAATAAGGAAGAGTTAGGTTATTGGTTGGTTCAATAATATGAAACCTTGTTGCCATGGTATAAGAGAAAAATAAAACAGTGATTATTATTGGTAATATTTTGATATGTTAAACATCTTAAACTAAAGATCTAATGTTTCAATGGAAATATATGGATCCATTTTCTATGCTCAGACTTGTTTATTTTTTATCTTTAAAATTAGTAGTTAGTTATTCTCTATGCTCATACTATAATCTTGTTAGTTATCTATGATATATTAGGATCCTTTCATTCTACTTAACAATGTCTATGGATTTATCATTAAATTTCTTTTAATACAATAATTTAATAGCATTTATTATTATTATTTCTTGCCCATTTACTATTATTTATAAATTCTTATTCATTATGTGTACCATCTTAAATTAGAAGATCTCCAATTTAATGAAGGTTTAACAACTATCTAAGGGGGGTTTGACATTCATTTGAATCTTTCCTCCTTTCTTCCCTTTTCTTCCCTTTCTCCAATGTGGAATTGGGATAAAACCTAATAAATCCTATTTAAAAGCTTCTATTTGATGGCATAAATTTCTAGGTATGATCTATCCTCCTAGCTTCTCCTTTCCCTTGGTTTAATCAATCAAAATATATAGTAAGTGCACCAAGTTGCGGTGTCAAAAACATGACACACAAAAGAAATTTTTGAAATTCCAAAAGCATGTGTGTGCTATAGCATGTATGCACTTTTTAAAATCTTAATTTTTTACATATGGGTTGTGAACTCATGGCCCATTTCATTGTATTTTTTTAAACATTCATTCTCCTCAATAGTGCGCATGTGGGTTGCAAAAATTGAAGAAATTTGTCACCTGCCTCCTCAAAATGTCTCCTTGTCATTGAAGATCAAGATCAGGATCACATAATATGTTTTCTACTCTTGTTTTTGTATTATTTTATATGTTTTTGCATTATTTTGTAAGTTTTTACATTGTTTTGTAGGTTTTTTTAATTTTTCTATAAATTTGTTTATTTATTTTGATTGTAATTGGTTTCTTATTAGGAAATATGAATAATGAACCACCAAATCCATAGCCAGATCAAGAAAATCAAAATGAAACCCTCCACAATATTCAAATCAAAACCCTCTACAAGATGAAAATAAAAACCCTCCACAAGAAAAGCAAGAAATTTCACAAACTCCACCAATTGGAAAACCTCCTCATAGCACCCAAGACAACATAATGAATAAAATAGAAAGAGGGAAAAATGAATTATAAGCACTCATTGGTAGGTTGAAAGCTTTTGGAAAAACCAATCCAATGAGAGAACAATTGCCATCCTCCCTTGAGTCCATTATGACCCATGTAGCTTTTGTTAGTGGTCAGTTGGATATTTGGCATGTTAAGTGGGATGAATAAAGAATATATTATGCAAACAAATTATCCTATAAAGGTGTAAAAAAAAAGGAAATAGCAAAAGGTAGAATTTGTGCATTGTTTAAAAAACCTAGACAACAAGACATTGTTAAACATACAACTAAAAGGTTCCCCTTTCATTAATGCATACATGATGATATTAGAAATAACTTTTGGGATAGATGGTGGATGGTCTTTGATGTCCCTCCCTACAGTAATCATGAGGTTCCAATGTATTTCTTAAAAAAATTGTATTGTGAATTTATCCTTCAGGAGATCTCCAATTATTTTGATATATTAGAATCTCAGGATAGAGGTGGGGGGTCATCATTTGAGACTCTAGGGACACATCATGACCATAATTTAGTTAGGGTACCTGTTGTCAAGCCATAGGGTGAGCATGCGATTATTCGTTTAGTTGTGAAAGAACATGTAGAGACCAACACTCTAGAGACTATCAATGCTTTGACATAGACCATATTCATTGTGCTATTCCATAAGTTGAGGAGGAGCCTTTTGTGCATCATGGTCACCTGTGCACACCATGTGGATCCTTATGCGCATTTGGTAGTCATGTTGGAGATAATATGGATAATGGACTAGTCACTGATGAGTTCTAAAGTGACACATTTGGCATTGACACATAGGTAAATTACAATTATAATAAACTAATTTGATCACATTTCGTATGTATTGTGAATGACTAATTAATTAGCATGTATTGACATTGTTCAAAATTTAGGATAAGAGTATTGATGGCCTAAGTACACATTTCTCAACCCCATTTTACATCTCGTCGATGAGTTGAGAGGTATGTATCGATTTAATCATTTAAATTAATACATACATACATACATACATATATATAAATTAATCATATGAAGAATTAATTAAAAAAATTATCCATTTGCATCAATTCTCTACTAGACCATTGACATTCATAAGGGACTCTAAGCCTAGGCATGATATGGGCTTCATAGAGGTACATTTGTTTCATGTTAATTTAATTCATTTGATTATATTTGTTTTATATTTCATGTTACATGTAAATTGTATTATATGACATGTAGTTGTTGATTTTTGAGACTTCTCCTCATCTTCACCAATCCATCAATCATGGAGTTGCTGCAGCAATGGCTAGTTCAAAGCCATTGACTGAGGTATGAAAGAATTTTCTTAGTTTTAGTTGTTGTTTATAATAGTTAGTATCAAAATTTTAAATGTTTTTTATAAGTTATTATATTGATTAAATTATTGTATCGCCTTATTACACCCGATCATCCACGAGCCTTTGAGGTGGATGTATAGAGTGATTATTTGATATATATATTTGATTTCAATATATAATAATTATTGATTCATATCTAATTTGTTTGTATCAACTTGAGTTAGAGAAGAGCCTAAAAAAGAGGACAAGTGAGCGTGTGAGAAAGACCCCATCATCCCCATTATATCCCTCCACACAATGACCAAAGACCTCTAGGGATTGGTTTCCTTCCCCTTGTGGCAAGGAGAAGATATAGTTGATAGACACACATGTATAGGCATTAGTGGACATATATGTTCGATTTTATGTTAGTGGAAATATTCGATATACATTTGATGTATATATGACATTTTATATTTGATGTATGACATATATTTGATGCATGACATTATTAGACTTATGACATTATTGGTTAATATATGATATGTTTGTTCATGTATAATATTATTGGTTATCATAATATATATCTTATTTTTCTTGTTTATGTTTTAAGTATATTTTATGGATTCCATTTTAATGTAAATTGCATCCAAAATGATGCAGAGTGCTCACACCAAAAGCTAGTGGATTCCCAACAAGAACACTTTTAAGGCAAACTACCTTTCCCACTTTCCTAAGTGTCTTCAAAGACTCTTTCCAACTTGGTTACAACATTGACAAAAATTCTACCCAACTTCATAAAACTACTTGATCACTTTCCATATTCAAGCCTTGGGAAGTAATAAGGAAAAAATGAGCAAATTTGAGAAATGGATCATAATCAACTTCTTTCTTCAAAATAACACCTTAGACACTTCAAGGAACACCTAGTATCTATCTCACAAAGTTTAGTTTATCACCTATTCCATCCTTCTAAGATATTCTTCAAGATACTATGAGTGAAAACAATCTTCCAACATCTTATGACTATATTTTCTTTGCAACACCATGTAATTTGCTAATTTACGAACAACTCTTCACAAAAGAAAGTCATTATGTTTCGAATCCATAAAATGGCTATTGAGACAACCAAGAAGATCCTTAACATTTTCCACTAACTCCATTTAGTAATAACATGCAACTAAATTCATGTTTCATTCTAAAAAAGTATAAGTTTACTGTTCCAAACAAGAAGTAATGATATTTGACAATAACTCAATGATCCTATATACAAGTTTAACATCAATAGTGATTCCTTTTCATATAAAGAAAACTTAATAATCACCAAAAAATTATGCCTCCTCTAAATTCATAGAGGTTATTTTCATCATTTGACATCCATTCCAACTAATTACTAATTGGTTTGATTGGTTACAAGGTTAATTTCAATATTTTCCAAAAAATTGCTAAAATTGCCAAAAAATTATCTACAACTTTTATTGCAAAATGCAATTTTTGTACTAACTCTTCCTATAACTTAACCAAGTGGTTTTTGTAAACACATGGGACCTATATAAGGTGCAATGGCTGTCAAAATACTTATTGAGTCAACTTATTAACAAAAAAAGGTTTAAAAAAAAAATAAAATTGTTAGGACTAAGGCAACTTGGGTTTATAGGTGACCTCAAGTTCCTTGACCTTACAAACAAGGATTACCTTATTACCATAAAAAAAAAATATGTTAAAAATAAGGTGTATGATCACCCCTTTACCTTCTATCATGATTCTCCATCATTGGAGGAGATGACATATCCCATTGCCATCATCAAAGATCATTGTCCTATGACATTTAGTAACTCTTTGGGATGGTTTGATCCGGCATGCCTGAGAATGTTTAAGTGCTCAATGGGATAGGAGAATCTTGAGGCTAGCATTTTCCTAGCCACCTAGGCTAACAAAAAAAATAGTTTGATCCTACAATGAATGGTGAGAGAGATTTGGTAGTTGACAACTTTGTACTGACCAACACTACAAGTTTTAGTATCACTCAAGATGGGGTCATAAAATCTTTGAAATGGAATAAGATCTCCAAAAAGTGAGAGAGGTTATTGTAGGTCTCTATAACACTATCCTATAGCACCTAAAATTACATCCATACCTCACACAAACTTCAAGATGTACCTTGTCAAAGATTGCTGCCCTATGGCATTTAGTGACTCTTAGGGATGATTGGTTTGACATACTAGAGAATGTTTGAATAATCAATGGGATAAGAGGAGCTTGGGGCTAGTGTTTACCTAGCCACCTGGAGCTAATAGAATAGATAGTTTGATCCCATGATGAAAGGTGAGAGAGATATGACATTTGACAACTTTGTACTAGCCAACACTGTAAGTTTCAACATCACTAGAGATGGGGTTGCAAAATCAAAATAGAATAAGATCTCCAAAAAAAAAGAGAGGTTATTTTAGGTATTCAAAACATAGTCCTATATCACCTAGAATTGCATCCATACCTCGCACAAGCTCTAATATATGCCCCATTAAAGATCATTGCCCTACGACATTTAGTAACTCTTAAGGATGATTTAGTTTGGTGTGCCTGAGAAAGTTTGAGCACTCAATAGGATGGAAGGACCTTGGGGCTAATGTTTACCCAACCACCTAGAGCTAACAAAACAAACAATTCAATCCCACGAAGAAAGGTGAGAGAGATTTGATAATTAGCAACTTTATACTGGCCAACACTACAAGTTTTAGCATCGCCCGAGATGGGGTCGCAAAATCAAAATGGAATAAAATCTCCAAAAAGTGAGAGAATTTATTAGATGTTTCCACAACATAGTCCTATAGCACCTAGAATTACATCCACACCATGCATGAGCTCCAAGATATACCCCATCAAAGATCATTGCACTATGGCATTTAGTAACTCTTAGGGGGGTTTCAGTTTGGCATGCTTGAGAATGTTCAAGCACTCAAAGAGATAAGACAAGATTGGCAATAGGGTTTACCCAACCACCCAAAGCTAACAAAATAGATAGTGTGATCCCACGACGAATAGTGAGGCAGATTTAGTAGTTGGCAACTTTGTACTGGCCAATAATACAAGTTTCAACATTACCCAAGATGGGATCGCAAAATAAAAATAGACTAAGATCTCCAAAATGTGATATAGGTTATTGTAGGTCTTTGCAACATGGTCTTATAGCACTTATAATTGCATCCATACCTTGCACAAGCTTTGAAATATGCACTATCAAAGATTGTTTCCCTATGGCATTTAGTGACTCTTAGGGACAATTCAGTTCAACATGCCCGAGAACATTTGAGCACTCAATAGGTTAGGAGAAGCTTGGGGCTAAGTTTTACCTAGCCACCTAGAGCTAATAGAATAGACAATTCAATCCCATGATGAATAGTGAGGGAGATTTGACAGTTGGCAACTTTGTACTGGCCAACACTACAAGTTTTAGCATCACTCAAGATGGGGTCACAAAATCAAAATGGTATAAGATCTCCAAAAAGTGAGAGAGGTTATTGTAGGTCTCTATGAAATAGTCCTATAACATGTAGAATTGCATCCATACCTCACATGAGCTTTGAGGCATGCCCCATCAATGATTGTTGTCTTATGGCATTTAGTGACTCTTAGGGATGATTTGGTTCAACATGCCCAAGAATGTTTGAGCACTCAATAGAATGGGAGGAGCTTGGGGCTAGGATTTATCCATCCACCTAGAGCTAACAAAATAGATAGTTCAATCCCATGATGAATAGTGACAGATTTGATAGTTGGCACTTTTGTACTAGCTAACACAATAAGTTTCAGCAACATCCAAGATGGGGCCACAAAATCTAAACAAATTAAATCTCCAAAAAGTGAGAAAGGTTATTATAGGTCTCTACAACATAGTCCTATAGAACCCATAATTACATCTATACCTCACATGAGCTTTGAGATATGCCCCATTAAAGATCACTGCCCTATGGCATTTATTGACTCTTAGGAATAATTTAATTTGGTGCACCCAAGAATGTTCAAGTGCTCAATGGAACAAGAGGAGTTTGGGGCTAGGGTTTTCCTGGCCACTTCAAGCTAATAGAATAGACAATTTGATCCCATGATGAATGGTATGAGAGATTCGGTAGCTAGCACCTTTATACTTGCTAATACTACAAGTTTCAGCATCACCCAAGATGGGGCTACAAAATCTAAATAAAATTGGACCTCCAAAAAGTGATATATTTTATTATAGGTCTCTACAACACGGTCCTATAGCACCCAAAATCACATCCATGCCACACACGAGCTCCGAGATATACCCCATCAAAGATCGCTACCTTATGGAATTTAGTGAGTCTTAGGGATAATTTAGTTTGACATGCCTGAGAACATTTGACAACTCAATAGAAATGGAGGGGCTTAAGGCTAGGGTTTACCTAGCCATTCAAAGCTAATAGAATAGATAGTTCAATCCCATGATGAATGGAGAGAGAGATTTGGCAGCTAACACCTTTGTACTAGCCAACACTACAAGTTTTAGCATCACCCAAGATGGGGCCAAAAAATCTAAACAAAATTAGATCTCAAAAGAGAGAGAGAGAGTTCATTGTAGGCCCCAAAAACATGGTCCTATAGCACCAAGAATTGCATCCATACCTTGCATGAGCTCTGAGATATATCCCATCAAAGATTATTGCCCTATGGCATTTAGTGACTCTTAGGGATGATTTGGTTCAGCATGCTCAATAATGTTCAAGTGCTTAATGAGATGAGAGGAGCTTAGGGCTAGGGTTTACTTGGCCACCTAGAGCTAATGGAATAGATAGTTCAATCCCATGATGAATGGTGAGAGAGAAATGGTAGCTGGCACCTTTGTACTGGCCAACACTACAAGTTTCAGCATCACCCAAGATGGGGCTGCAAAATCTAAATAGAATTAGATCTCCAAAAAGTGAGAGAGCCTATTGTAGCTCTCCATTACATAGTCCTAGAACACATAGGATTGCATCCATAATTCACACGAGCTCTGAGATATGCCTCGTCAAAGATCATTGCCCTATGGCATTTAGTGACTCTTAGGGATGATTTAGTTTAGCATGCCTAAGAATGTATGAGCGATCAACAAAATGAGAGGAGATTATGGCTAGGGTTCACCTAGCCACATGAAGCTAATAGAATAGATAGTTTGATCCCTTAACGAATGGTGAGAGAGATATGAGCAAGATATGTATACCTAGGCAACTTTGTGCAAGATATGAGCAAAATTTTCAAATTAGAAAAAATTGAGTCTTTTTGAATTTTTGGTCAAGATAGCCTAGTATTAGGTGTTTTTAGTTTTTTTTTAATAGTTTGGAACCTTTTCCAAGTCCTAGAATTGAAATCTAGTGAACTTTGCAAATGTTGCACTTTTTGTGCAAAATTGCAAAAGTTGTAAAAGTCTCTTTAAAATGCAAATCTGATTGGAAACCTTCTAACCTTCAAAAATACATTTCCCATGCTCATATACCTAAGCATGGATAGTTACAACTTCCCAAACTTCCATTTGTAACTTTTTTACAAAAATTGTGAAAGTTGCTCGAGCAAATTTTTGAGCAACATTGCAATTTTTGAGCAATTTTTACTCTTTACATATCTAGGTCAAATGGGTCCATATAGGACTATTCTAGGACCCTAATTAAGATTCCTAGGACCTATTAGGTAATTAAATACCTTAATTTTCCACGAATATTGAAAGGCAATGAATAAGGAATTGGATACCAGCTATAGATATTTCAAAGACATTAAAAATAATATATATTATTCTTTCAAGAAAAATGAGATATCGATTCTAAAAATAAGATTGAAATGATTCCCATTAGTGGCATGGCCAAGAAAGACCTTTTTAATATAGTGACCAACGTTTGGCCTAACTCCCCATCCCTTCTCATTCCTATGAAGGAAATCTTAATATACTAACAAAGATATACAAAGGAAGATATGGAAGACCTTCTTGATAGAGGGATTAATCTAAGAGAAAAGGACATTTCAGAAGAAAATGGTTATCTTAGTGTCATCTAGGGTATGCCAATTACTTAGGATGAAGAGACAAAACCTACAACTATTGAGAAAGAGTGCACATGTATACAGACACAAAATTTTTAGATAGAGAAGTAACAAGTGCAATAGAATTATCAATGGAGCAATGTGAAGTAAATCCTCAAATTGGCTCATTAGTAGGCAAAGAATCTGGTCAAGCACTTTATTCCAGCACCATAGATGTTTTAATTAGAAATACCTATTCATTAATGACCTTGCATTTAAAAGACTTGAGAAGCTAGGATACTCAAATTGGGCATGATCCCTCAAAGTTCTCATCGAAATATATTAATGATCTTAATAGAACAACAAAAAGCTCATTGCCTCCTTTAAATGGAGACTTGAGTTCAAATGGAGATTGTCAATTCCCAAACATGTCCCAGTTGTATATGAGCAATGTTAGTATGCTAATAGAAACCAAATTTAAATAAAGCTTCTACAAACTAAAAAAAATTCATAAACTTCAAGATAGACTAAGATGAGCTCTCAATTGAGAATATGAGCCATTAATAGGCTCTCTTCAATGAGAAGCTCTCTTGTTGAGTAGCTTTGTCTAAATAGATAGGATGTATGCTCAAGCTTATGCTTCAAAAAGGGCTTCAAATGGAGTTGGAATTTGGGTGTGAGTGTATGGTTTTGATGTAAAATGGCTTCTTAAAATGGCATTATGACTTTACTTCATGGATTATGTTGTTTTGCAAAGGGGAAGGATCCAATTTATAAGCAAGAGGCTTGAGGGTTTGAGGGCTAAGATGCAAGGATGGGGAAAAGCTCATGGAGGGCTCAGATTGCATGAGAGGAGAGCACATGGATTGTGCTTCCTTACAGCCAATCAAAGAGTGACACATGTTACAGGGTGAGAGGATGGAGGAAAGGGGAATGATGAGTCAACAAAGGAGGCTCAAGGGATAAAATCTTCATAAAGACCCTCATAATGGCTTGTAAGAGCAATAAAAGGGCTTGGAAGAGTCATTTATGGCCTAGTGGACTTCATAAAGTTTTATGGTTGGGATATTTTGAGGGAGATGAGAGGAATTTTGACTTGGGCTTGATTAGAAAGGTTTTAAGCTTGCTTAGGATTGTGCAAATGATTAGAGGATGGATTAGGATGGTTTAGGATTAGCTTAGGGATAGGCAAGTGGATGGCATTTAATGAGGGTGGGTGCAGGAGGAGATATTTGTTAACTTTGGCTTAGGTTAGTAAGTCTTAACCCATGTTTAGAGAATGTGACAAGGTTAGGAGGGGATTAGGATTAGGTTTAAAGACATCTTCTAGAAGAGTCTAGACTTTGGATGAGGATAAAGACTTTCTAGAATAGTCTAGAACTTCCTAGGATGAGGATGAAGACTTTCTAGAAGAGTCTAGAACTTCTTAGGATGAGGATAAATTAGATTTTTAGGAAATAAATAAAGTTTTATTTATTTCAAGGGTTTGGGTTGAAGAGATATTTATTAAAACTTTTTTAATAAACATGAGGATTAATATTTAATCTTAATTAAATATTTTGAGTTGGGATTAGGGGTAGGAAATGATGGGATTAGCCTTTAATCAAAATTAAAGAAGGATTAGAAGATTTTGGAAGAGGTTAGTGGTCTTAAGGAAATTGGCCAAGTTTTGGGCAAAAAATAAATTTTTTATTTATTTTGGGTTTTTTGGTCAATTTATTAATTAAATAATTAATAAATAAGGAAATAATGTTTAAATAAGAATTAAACATTTTTGGGAGGGATTCCTTAATTAAATATTTTTAATTAAGATAAAGGGATTTAATGGCATAAAAATAAATAAATTAATTAAATAATTAATTAATTAATAAATGATGATGTCATCAGGAATTTTTCAAAAAATAAAAATACTTTATTTTCTAAAGGTTTTTAGGTGTCTACACTAGTTAGGTAGATGACTGGTGTATTAGCACCCACTCTAGACTCATCAAAGAAGGCACCTAAGGATCCTAGATAGTTCACTTAGGATAGGTTGGAACTTGATCAATTGTAAGGCATAGTTCCAGGATTAGGCATAAATATGAGCCTCTAGGTAAATAAGACCAAATATGATCAATACACCTTAAAAATGAATATGATTCTAGTTTTTAATTGTTTTTAATAACTAGATCCATATTGGATCACCTACTTTAGGTCTAGACCAAGTTTAGGTCTAGACCAAGTTAACAACTTTTGAGCAACTTTGCAAAAAAGTGTCAAATACTTTCAAATCCTTTCCTCCAATGGCTAGGCAGTTTAAACTGACCATGTAACCATTAGAGAAGTCCTATTAAGCCTTATAGGCTGATGATAGGAAGCACAATTGTAATTTGGCATTGAAATCAATATAAATCAGCATTTTTCCTTGCAAAACATGTGTTCTAGACCTTTGTACAAAACTGTACAAATAAGAGGGGATGTTCTAGTGTTCTAATTCTTCATAGGTTGAAAGTTATCAAATTTCTTGCTTGTTGCCTAGGATTCAACCTAGAAATCAGCACTTTACTAGGGCTGGGTCATTTTGACACATTCCAACATGGGAAATTGATGCCCTTTGGTGGAATGCAAGGTGTAAGTGCTTTCAGATTTTGCAAGTTATTTTCTAGGAAGTGCAAGGAGTTGAGTTTACTGCCATACCCTAGGTGTGCATCACCATGAGTACACCATACAACATTTTAAATAGTCCCTTCTAGTTTAAGTTGGATTTATCAAAGGCTAAAACCTTGGATTATTGTTTCTTTTACATGCCCCCACATATCCTAATAGTTGGATTGAGTTTCTCCTTTGTAGAAAACACATTATGGAGCCCTAATTAGGCCTAGGAATCTAGTCTAATGTTGCAACAGTAGCAACCTCTTTTCCTCTCCATCCTTGGGAACTTTGTCATGTTGTATAAAACCCAAAAGGGAATCTAAATCCCTAGTCAAGTCACCATGTTGTCTGGTAGAATTCAAACTTATGCCTCATTCTCATTCTAGGAGGGCTACAAGCCAATTAATTGGTTTTCAAAGCAACTTGATGCTATAAGTTGTCTTTGATGAAATGAATCACTGATTCATATTGATTAGGACCTAAATGGGCCATATCATTGATTGTAGGCCAACCCTAGTCTTTGTATCTAGTTTTTGGGGTTTGATTGCTCTTTGGCTAAGGGAATCCATTAGTGCATTTTGAGTTTTTGGTGCTTAGAACTTTTGTAGACCTAGTGATTAGGTTAGATTTTCTTGTGGGGTTGTGATAACCTTCCTACAACCCCATCTCCATACCTATGATAGGTATTTCGCACTATGACCCTTCACCTTAGGTGTTAAGGGAATTTGAGAACTTCTACCATTCCTTGTTGTTTGAAGACTTCTGTTGTATAGTGATGCATCAATGACCAAGATGTTGCTTGAGTAAAGGGTATAATAGTTTACTAAGGTATCTTTATAATCCCACTTGCATTTAGTTACTATTTTTTGAGTGGCTAGCTAGCTACTTTGGTGTGGGATTTCTATAATATATAATGTCCTCATACAAGTACATGCCATTTTTTGTAAACATTTTCTATTGTAAAGGATAAGTAAGCAATATCTCTAATGTTCATTTTTGGGACTAAAGAGTATAACTGTTAAAATCAAAAAGCTTCTGTGTTGTTGTAATGGAGATTATGTGCAATATCATTTTGCTAATTCTAATTTGGTCAATAATATTGTATACATATGTAAGAATAATCTAGTTTTTATATATGGTTCTTAATTGTCTAACTGTTATGAATGACTTATTGCCTTTGGTTTGGAAAAATCTTTGTTGTATATAATACTCAATATTTTTATTCCTTTATATTTTTTATTGTTTAATGTTCATATATGAATATATATCCTTCAATGATGTTCCTTTTCTTTATTGGATGCACTTGTCAGACATGTTCTAGCTCATGTAGGGCAACAGGTTAAAATTGCTTGCCAACTTTTTGAAGGGCCCTACATTTGCCACAATATATTACATTGTTTATAATCACTATCCCCAAGATTCCATGCAAATCCAATAGTGGGATAGTGAGTTACACTATTATTAATACAAGTTGCTAAAAATAGGACAGTAAATTGGTGAACAGAGAAAGATTTTTAAAATTATGAAAAGAAAGACAATCAAACAAAACTTCCTAAAACAAAATTATTCTAAACAACCTAATATACCATGGAAACTAGTATAGTCTACAAAAAAAATGTTAGAAATGCCTTAAAACTCAAACACTCAATAATTTTGGCTTCAAATATCATGCTATAGCATGCTGACCATACACAATGATATTAACTTCTCTCATTTTAGAGTTTGAAAAGTCTTTATATATCCTCCTAGGTATTTCCCCTTAATCCTTATGGTTTTCATCTACCTACTTAAATTTTTAAAGGAAAATCCACAATTTCTTGCAAAATCAGCATTTTGCAAAAATTGAAAAATTGCAATATAGCAACTTTTGCAATTTTTCATGCTTGCTCTTCTTAACACTTCTAACTTGTTATTTAGGCTACCCCTTAGCAATTCCATGCTAGAGATCCTTTCCTAAGCTAAAGACTCGTCGCTTAGGTTACTCATTTCCCTATGGCAAGGTATGCCTTGATTTTTAGGCCAAAATAGTGACTCTTCTAAGGACATTAAATGGCATCCAATATCCTAGCTATCACACCTAGGCCCAATGACCCTTATTCTACTTACAAGGCTCACTTGGAGCATAACACAACAAAAATGAAAAGGTGAAGGCCCTATGATTCAAGGTGCCCCTACACCACTCTCTCTCTCTCTCTCTCTCTCTCTCTCTCTCTCTCTCTCTCTCCCTCTCTCTCTCTCTCTCTCTCTCTCTCTCTCTCTCTCTCTCTCTCTCTCCCCCTCTCTCCCCATTCAATCTAATGAGCCAAATGGATCTACTCTACATTTTAATGTCTCAAGTATTGCCTCATGGTCTGACTCTCAAAATTTCCAAAGAGTCTTATTATGTGATTTTTCACCATATTTTATCAAGTGGACATTTGATGCAACAAAAAGGTTTGAATAATGAAGAACTTCCTCTCTATTTTCCAATCCTCAAATAACCACAAGTTAAAGTTCTTCATAGAATATAGTCTAAACTATGTGCCGATTACAACCACCTCAAAAATATGGTACTCTAAATCTTCACCATCTATAACCAAGTGATCCAATTTTTGTTTGACTTGGACAGAACAATACAAATAATAATTTGTCCCTTCTTCATTGTTTTAAGGTGCAATAACAACAAAAACATAGCCTACAATGATTAATGTACAAAATGCAGTCATTAATTCAAAAATTACATCGGTAAAAGTTATAAAGTTACATAATGAAATTACAAAGATATATATATATATATTACCAGGTTGCACTAGATTAAACAAGTGATCAAAGTCAATGGATGAATCCATCTCTATCATTTCTAATGCTTTTGGGGGACAATAGGTGTCAGTTGGTTCCAAAACTCATTTATCCCATTCAATCGACTCAGACTCATCCCAATTTTCCTCTACATATGATGGATAATAGCATGTCATTTTTTGTGTGTGGATACTCCATGAACCTACATTAGAGCTTCTAAAAGAGTGCAACTCACTTGATCCCATTAGTGTACAAAAATTCTCATATGGTGCAATGTTAGCATTATCTATCAACCAAAAAAATCTACAAACTATAGACTCGCCTTCCTTACCTAGATCCAGTATACTATTACACCAATGGAAAATGCATTTTGCATTTGTCAATATTGCTCCATCTTTGTACTTTAGTTCTTCATGAGCTAAGGCTCCTTTGATGCATGCACCTGCACCATCGTGCTTTCCCTTTCCCATACCAACCTCTATGAAATTCCACATATATTGAATTCTAGATAACCTGTGCATCTTGCTCAACCAATATAACATCTGTGCATTCTTGAATTGAGATGTGCAATTTTCTAACCAAATAATGTGTTGACAATATGGTATGCCCCTTATAGCCAAATCTTCATAAAATAGTTGAAAATAACCATGTAAAAACTCCATAGAATGCGATCGATCATCGCTGATGTGAAAATGGCACTTCCTCAAAATATTCTTGTCATCCTCTATACTTTTAGGTGAATGCATGAATGTTATGTGAACAAATATGGAAACCTGTTGAGAAGTATAATACTTTGCTTGCATCTCATTTTGTGGTTATATTGTGTAGTTCTCTATGAAGTCTACAACTAAATCAATGGTATCTAGTGAAAATGTATCCTTGCACAACTTGAATTGCAAATCCAGCTATTGAGCTCTATGTGTATGCCTTGCATACTTGTAAATAATCTTTTGACAAAAAATCTTCATAAACTCATTTACTAGAATCTTTTCAATGAGTAAATCACATCTTTTACCCTATTTCTCATCTTTTAGAGCATATGTCACTATATTATATTTTTCATAATCTATTATTTTATTTCTAATTACATTTATACTATCCATATGTTCATAATTTGATAAAAGTTGCAAAGAACCACAAAATAAGCATGTACCATCCAAGCATAATGCCTTGTAAAATTGTTGGTAGTCCCCTATTTCACATAAAATGTTGGATATTAATTCCCTTGAAGATCTAGGTGTCTCATTCATATTACAATCCTACAAAACAAACTTAGAATGTAAAAAAACACATATATGCCTAAAAATGTCAAAATGGTTAGAAAATTCAATATGTATCCTACAACAACAAGTTGTGCATGTGTGATTTATCTTCACATAAAAAGGTTTACCCATCTTAAAAAATCTTTGAATTATTCAAATTTGAGGTTACATACCAATAAATTTTGCAAAAAATTTGTGTCTGAGTTGATTCTAAAAAGAATTCACATGTGGGTCACGATTTTGGCTACCAATCCTCTTTCTTACAACATCTCTTTGATTAGGCAAAACACGTGTGTTATTTGTCCAAAAATATTCAATCAATAATTTCAAAGCTTCACTAATTTATTCATCCTTTCATGGTAATCTACTACTAAATGTCCATAACTAATCTCTCATGCCTTAGCATGGTTCTCCTTAGAGTGCCTCTACTAATTTTCAATGTTTTTCTTGTCTTTCTCATGAGTCAAGCTTTCTTCATTTGGGTGCTTATTATTGTTGATGTAAGTACTCGTCTTATGATATTACTATCTTTGGTGTGTGATTTAGAACCCACTTTGTCATAAGAACTCATTAGATTCTTTACAATGCTTTTTTCTTTTGAATCATCCATCGTTCTTAGCCCAAGAATATTCATGATAGGCCTAAATTTCAAATTTCTCATCATTTCAACAAATAATTGACATTGACCTATAATATTTAATTCTTCAAGGAATAATCTCCATATATGATTAACTTTTTTTGACAAGTACACTAGCTAATCTTTTAGGCATTAATTTCAAAATGTTATTATCAATATCAATCAAATATTTTGGTCTTCAAAAATGAATTCTAGAAGGTGTTATAATCTATTACATTCCTTTAACATTTTGAACATCAATATAAGGTTTAGTGTTTTGTATACCTTGAACTAAAGATAATGTGCCTTGGAAATAAGATGCAAAAGATGGAATATCACCTACTTGATATGTTGATGTTGTGCCTTCAACATGACATGATGGAGTGTGTACATCATCCAATGTACAAATTAGCCTCTCTTCAACATGAGATGATGATATGACTCTAAAATTGGAAGATGGTGTAGCTTAAAAATTCAATTGTCTTCTTAAGCATAACAATCTCATTTGTTCTCTTTGTCTTTCCAATTCTTCCTCTCTATTTCTTTGTATCAATGGTTCTTGTTCCTCTTTGAAAGATAATTTGTCATTATTGCTTTGCAATTTTCTTTGTTCATGTAGTAGTTTAATTTTATCTCTTTTAATTGCCAAATCTCTCTCCCTCTCTTCCATTGTTTGATTTTTTGATTTCTTCCTTGGCATGATGAAAATTTTTATATGTCAAATTATTCAAACATCTAAATTACTTACAATTTGTAAATTACAAATCATTCAAATATAAATTACAATTATTTCAATAAATACATAATATATATTAAACAACTTGTCAAATTTCTAACCATTTCCAAATAACAATTCATTCAAACATTAAAATTTCAATGAACTCTCTATATATTAAACAACTTGTCAAATTATAATCAAATTTGTTTCTATTTAATAAAAAAGAATATTTAAAAAAGATTGCACTAACCCTTTCTATAGAAAGAATATTCAAAATGCCTTCAAATAGTGTATCCAATGATTGAATTTGGTGTTTTCTAGCTTCAAATAGAATGAAATAATGTTCAAAAAGCCTTCAAATAGTGTATCCAATGATTGAATATAGTGTTTGCTAACTTCCAACAGCAGGAAACCCATGTTTTTTGTCAAAACAATAGAACATATAATAGACAAAAATAGAATATAGATCAGTAGGGACCCAAACTTTTTTTTTGAATGTTTTTTGGTGTTTTGATATAGTGTGTACGCACTATAGGACATACACACTATAAAGCACATGTGCACTATAGTGCATACACACTATGTGAAAAATAATCTCTCCCTATCCCACCATCCCCCATCCCCTACTCTCTCTCTCACTGTCTATCTCTCCCATCCCCTACTCTTTCTCCCTACTCTCTCTCCTCTCCCATCCCATACTCTCTCTCTCACTCTCTCTCACTCTCCCTATCCCACTCCCTCTCCCATCACCTATTCTCTCTCACTCATACACTCTCTCTCTCCCATCCCCTACTCTCTCTCTCTCAGGGAAAATCTCTCTCATCTCCCATTCCCTACTCTCTTTCTTTCACACACACACACACTCCCATCCCCCTCTCTCTCTCCCCTCTACACACTCCCATCCCCCTCTCCTCTCTCTCTCTCCTCTCCCATCCCCTACTCTCTCTCTCACACACACACTCCTATTCCCCTCATCTCTCTCCATCTCCCTCTCGCACTCCCTCTCCCACCATCTACTCTCTCTCACTCTATCACCCATCCCCTACTCTTTCTCATACTCCAACCCCCTACTCTCTCTCACTCTCTCTCCCATCCCATACTCTCTCTCTCCCACCCCTACTCTCTCTCACTCTCCCTCTCCCACTCCCTCTCTCACTACCTACTCTCTCACTCTCTCCCTCTCTATTCTCTCTCCCATACCCTACTCTCACTCTCTCTCTCCCATCACCTACTCTCTCTCTACCACCCCTACTCTCTCCCCCATCCCCTATACTCTCTCTTCCATCCACTACTCTCTCTTATTCTCCCACCCCCTACTCTCTCTCTCCCATCCCCTACTCTCTCTCCTCTCCCATTCCCTACTCTCCCTTACACACACTCCCATCCCCCCTCTCTTCTCTCTCTCACTCTCACTTTCCCACTCCTTCTCCCACTGCCTACTATCTCTCCCATCCCCTATTCTCTCTCTCTCATTCTCCCACCCCCTACTCTCTCTCCTAGCCCCTACTCTCTCTCTCACTCACTCCCTCTCCCATCCCCTCTCTCTCATGCTCTCCCTCTCCCACTCCCTCCCCCACTACTTACTCTCTTTCAATCTCTCTCCCATCCCTACTCTCTCTATCTCTCTGTCTCCCATCCCCTACTCTCTCTCTCTCACTCTCTCTCCCTCTCTACTATCTCTCTCCCATCCCTTACTCTCACTCTCTCTCCCATACCCTAACTCTCTCTTCCACCCCTACTCTATCTCTCTCACACTCTCTCCCATCCCCTACTCTCTCTCTTACACATACTCCCATTCCTCTCTCTCTCTCCCTCTCCCACTCCCTCCCCCACTAGTTACTCTCCCTCTCATCCCCTACTCTCTCTTTTACACATATACACTCCCATCTCTCTCTCTCTCTCTTCCATCCCCTACTCTCTCTCTCTCTCTCACACACACACACACACTCCCATCCCCCTTCTCTCTCTCACTCTCCCTCTCCTGCCTCCTACTCTCTCTCTCTCACTCTCTCTCTCTCACTCTCTCTCACTCTCTCTCCCATCCCCTACTCTCTCTTACACACACTCCTACTCCCCCTCTCTCCCTCTCTCCCTCTCCCACTTCCTCTCCCAACACCTATACTCTTTCTCACTCTCTCTTGTATCCCCTACTCTCTCTCTTAGGCTACTCTCTTGCTCTCTCTCTCTCCTCTCCTATCCCCTACTCTCACACACACACACACACACTCCCATCCCCCCTCTCTCTCCATCTCCCTCTCTCCCTATCCCACCTCCTAATTTCTCCCCATATTCTAGTCTCTCTCATTATCTACCCTCTTTTCCTCTCTCCTTCCCTCTCTATTGAAATTTAGGCTTCAAAAGTGTGTGCACACTAAAGCCCATACATGCTATTAAGGCCTAAATTTAAAAAAGCTTAAAATAACATGTGTGTGCTATAGCACACACACACACAGACACTATTTAAAGCTTTGGATTCTACCAAGCCTAAGGCTTGGTTTTGCCTTAGAGATCCAACCCAAAAGTTTGGAGTATCTAAATTGGTCTGAGACATGTTTTGCTGCAAACAAATAAAAAATGACTGATTTTTCTTGTATGCTCTCCTTCAAGTTTCCTCGTGGTTGAGCATCAATAAAATTAGGTTACATGACATTGTAGGTCTCTGTGTTAGTTATATAACAATATAATTTATTTCTTATTCAAACTATTTCAAGCCTTTCAACTATAATTTCTTTTGAATGTATGTTCATTTTCTGTCAAAAACCAACATGTACTAATTGGGTTGTACATTTTAGCTCATTCATAAAATCTTGCAACAACTTAGTTTTTTAGAAACTAGACTCCATTCTACACACTTTGAAAAAAAGAAGTTTTCATTTTAGATTAGTTGTCAATCATTTCTAGGGGGAGCACACAGATATTTCATATTTTTGGGATGTGTTCAATTAAAAAATTCATTATAAAATACAAACTATTAAATTACCCAAAAAATTGGGATAAAGTACATAATGTTAGGTAACTTTTGACTAGAGAAAATAAAGAATTTCAAAAAAAAAAGTTAAAATTTTAGGGGGGCCACACTTTGTACTATCTTATATTTTTTCTGAATAAATAGAACCACTTTTTGTGGCCCCCTTTTTTGAAGACCTAAAACTAAACCATTTTGGAAAAAAATTAGTAGTTCAAAAACTAGTTTCAAAGGACTCCTACTTTTTTTTTTTGTCATATCTTAAAATTTTGAGCATAACTATCTTCAAATTCTTGTCAAATTCAGAAATTGTTTATTTCATAAAAAAAGGTGTCCACTTATACCCCCCTTTTGGCACCACAACTTGGTGCACTTACCCATACTCTTATCATAGAAATAATTATATCTCAAAATCTTTTGTTAATTTCTAGGATCATAGAACTATTTTGAGATCCCAAATGGATTTGAGAGGTCCTTGACCCTAGTTATCAAGGATGGAGTGCATCCCTAACTAATCAAGTATGTATTGTGCCCTTGATGGACTAATTGGGCCCTATTTTAGTTCCTCTATTTTAATCATGTATCTAGATAGCATTAGGGTATTTATTCCTAAGTGGGTTGATCTGTGGGAGTTAGTCAATTCTTAATAAAAAGTTGCTTGAGAAACTTAGGTGACCACTTGATTGACTTTTTGGATTGTATTGTAACTAGAGGTATTGTCATCAATGCCAAAGAAAGAAATTATTAGACACTTAATTGGAATAATTTTAATATTTTCATTGATGTCAAATCTTTTTGGTGAGATATTTGCTACCTAAGTACAGTTTTATATTTAGATGATTGATGAAGAGGATTTGAGAAGAAGAGATAACAATAGGACCTAGCAGAAAGGTTGAGTTATGTGGAATTACAATGGGTAGTTGATCAATTAGAATTTGACAAGATAATTTGTTGTTTAATCATAACACTAGGTAGAGAAGATAGTTGCATTAAAACCTATAAGAGATGATCGATGAAGAGAAAATACTTAAGCTCAATCAAGATTCAAGAAGAAGATTAAGGAACTTATAGTTGAAGTCAGGCTATGCTAGTTTTGATTGAGTGAGCAGTAGAAGCCAAGAAAATTTAGTGTCAACTGAGCCTGAGTAAAGATAGAATAACAAAAAAATTGGATCAAGCACGAGTAAAATGATCGAGAAAACACACTGTAAGTTGAGTGAGAGAAGCTAGTGATGACCAAAGTGAAGGAACACACTATTGGCCAAGTGACAACATTTTATAGTTTGTGAAGGAATCAAGATTCATGGCCAACATGGTTGACTTCTTAGAATATGGAAAGCATGTTGAAGATAAGGATTAATGAGCTAGAACATTCCATGCAAGAGAAATTGTAGTTGAGCATTTCTATGCATGGATTTAAAAAGAATTTTTGAGAAGCTTCTAATAGAGGAAGGATGAAAAGAAAAGATGATGGATTCAATGAATTTGACCTAAACCTAAGATCAATGGTGTTAATTAAGCATAAAAATATCATGTTACCTATTTAAGTTGGCATAAGGGCTAATCTAAATAGGTGGGAAGAGGTTATTAGACCTAAATAGGTTGGAGCAATTGTTGATTCTATTGACTGGGAAATTTGAGTAGAAGGCTTAATAGTGAAGTGTTGAGGTGAAGAGTGATTGCTTGAAGGGTATCTGAGAGAATCAATGATGGAGATGTTAATGGAGGCCAGTCAATGAATCAACTATTGAAGCAAATTTTTAATCTATATTTGTAAAGTGAGTTCTATTCATTCAGATCAACCTATTTTTACTTTTGAACCATTTTATTAGTTGATATCCTTTAATCAAGGTTAACTTAGTTTTCATTTATAAATTCTTCAATCAAGGTTTCACTCTAATAGAATGTTCTTAAGTCCTCGAACAAGGCCACTCCTGACATGGTGCTTAAATCCTTAATAGGGTCACACCTAATAGTTTATGTTGTAAACTTCAATGAGGATGGCTCCTAATAGAGCTTACTTTATAAGAGTAAATAGTGTGTGACATGTTGTTGGTGGATTTGCCAAATTAGGATTCTACATTAAATACTTGTGTCTTGTGTGGATGTTATTTAACATGTTAGATTGTTAATGTTTTGCATGAACTACGAGTTTGGTATTATTGGACATTGAACTATAGTTTATGTTATTGATAAGTTTCTATAGAGATCAAGAGAAGTAGATGTTGGAAATACAATAGGTAAAGTAAACTCTAAGAGGGGGGGTGTGAATCCATACTTAAAACTTCAATCTTAAAATCATTCACCATACATCCATCTCACAATCTATGCATGTAAAATAAAATACCAAATTAAGCATATACATCCATAAGATGGAAGTAAATTAACATTCAACACATGTAGGCCACCTTACTAACTATTACACCTAAATATTGGTTATGTGTGGCATTTATTTTCTTGATATAGCTAGTAGGCTCAATGTAAATGTTTGGATTGTTTATTATACCTATGACCTATATGTTCCCATGCTCCAGTGGTTTGGGGGATTCAATGAAAACTATTGAACAACGTGGGTCATTAACCTTTTTCCCTACTAGTTTTGAATTTAATTCTATAGTAATATTTAACTTTTCTAGTTCTTCTGATGGGCCTATTCCACTTTATAGAAGAAGCTAGGGACTACCTATGCTTCCTATTGACAAAATGACCTCACTCAAATTTGATGACTTGTTGGTTGATACTTGATGAGACTTGCCACTATTGCTACTAATGAATTCCATACCACTAGCCTTTAGCTTTCTTGCAACACTATTCACAAGCTCGTGGCCTTCAAACTCTATAGAGAATAGAAATATTACTTTATTAGAAAAAAACACAAAGATTTGTACTTAAATGAAATTTATGCTTGTAACAGAAATATAAATAAGGAGGATATAGATATAAAAAGGATATAGAGATAGATAACAAGTAGGTACCTAAAGAGGAATCACAAAGGATTTTGTTGGCTATCATATTCATGAGAAGTACAATGTTGTCTAGATTTGCATACTATAAAAGACCCGCAGCTGTGTGTCTAGTCCTATTCTTGTCAAAAATGGTAGCATTAATCTTGGTGCCCTCCAAATTATCAAGAGTAAATTCATTATAAGGAAGTAATCCAACATCTAAAAGTCCATCCAAAGAGCAGAGCTCCAAACAAAAAGGTGGTCAAGTTTGAAGTCATTCAATCTCCCCACCCATTCATATGACTTGTTCACAAGCTTCTCATCCCAACCCATCTTTCAAATGAATTGAATTCTTTCCCTATTATAGAACCCCACATTGATTGACTTTCCACCTCCCAAAACCCTTTCCCTCACCATCTACACTACATCCTCTATCACAAACTCCTCCATGACATGTGGATATTTGTTGGCATCATCAAATGCCTTAAAAAATCCTCTATCATCTATAGTGTTAGGATTTCCATAGGGAGAGTCTCCCCTCTCCAACACCAAAATAAAATGACTCTGTGACAGCATTACACCCAAGGGACATCTTGTTGTTCCTCATCCAACCACATTGTAATCATACATTCTTGTAGCTACCTTTTCTACATCAAATGTCATAAATGAATATGGATAGTCTACAAACATCACCAACATACATGTAAGGAATGAATATGTGTTGCCTTAATACTTTATTCGAGGAGTTAGAAAAAAATTTGGTTCCTAAGTGAGATCAAATTTGAAACGTGAAATCTTTCTCTCTCCATGTACTAACTCAAACCATTTGTTTAGGATATAATCCATAGCTTATAGGAAATTGATGCTAAGATGCAGACCTTTTAGAACAGTGAGACCATGTTTGAGCCATAAGGAAGGGAACTCATTCAGCTTGCATCATAACTATATGACAAAATGTCATCATTAGATATCATTCATTGTATCATGCAATAGATATATGATCATGAAAGGTCTATAGCCTCCATTTGGTGATTGAAGAATCAGATGCACATGTATGTGTAGCAAAATTTATAAGTTTGGAAACTACTTAAGATAATGGTGTTGATGCGACAACACCCACCAAAAGAAAAGGCATAAGACAAAAAATTTCTATCAAATATAAGATAGAAATAAGACAAGACATGTGCACTATTTGATTGAGGACTAGATTCATGCAACATGTGGGCATCCAGGAGTGTAGAAATTGCCTCCAATGTGTTTGATAGAATACCTTGTTGGGTGGCAATGCCTTATATTGCAAATATAGACCAGCACATGAACTATTTGGTAGCAGTGCAAGACCCAAGCCATAAAGTGTGAGTAGTAGGTTTGAGAGAATGGTGTTGATGAATCTCTAACCCTAGGTCTCATGACACATAGAAGGATATGGGTTCCAAACTTGAGATTATCAGATGAACTATTTAGCATCATGTCTTCAAGAAGTTACAGTGGCAAGTGTAAGCAGGAGGTGTAAGAGCCAAATGTGATAATAATTCTATCAACATGGGGCAAGGCACATCAACTATTGGAATGAGTACATTCATTCTTGTAACTCATGAGAGCCTAAAATATAAAATATGTTTCTTGATGTGATCAACCAAATTTTTAACAATGGTAACACCTTATATTCTAAAATATTTCCTTTGTCACTGCTCTCAATAGGAGATCACTAATTAAGAAGCACACTAGATTGTATCAACAGAGCTAGATAAGCCAATAGACACAGTGCTCATAAACACATACACATAGTGCATGAATATGGACAAATATTGTGAAGAGGTATGATTGCAAGCATATAAACTCTTTGACAATCCTAAATCAATATATTGAAGATTACTAATGAAATGTCAAGTGGAAATAAATTTTTGCAAGGAAGATTAATCGGGCACAAGGAAGATTCATCAGTCAAAGGAATGCATATATATAAGAAATTTGAAAATTATAAGGAAAAGATGTGTTGTGAGCTTTTTGGTGGAAGGTAAATTAGGAATATGTAGTTCTTAGCTCAACCACAATTATAATCAATTAGTTGTTAGATACTAAGACATATAGAAGAAAATGTTAGTTGAAGTGGTTTATGAATCAAGTAGTGAACTTGAACTAAAGAGAGGAAGGAATGTGAATTGTTTGACATAATAATTTAGGTAAAATTTAGAATTGTCATGTCCCCTTTTCAAATAATTAAAAAATAATAATCTTTGCTAAGGCAGGCAAGCCCAAGAAAGTGAAGTTTTGGAAAAAGGGGGTTAATCTTTGGAAACTGTTGGACTAATAAATGAAAATTATTATTAAAATATGTTTAATTAACCTATCTTGGACGTGAGTTACATTTATGCCCTCTTTTAAGGGGTTTGGAGGCATTTTGGGCTGATTCCAGACTTGATTTTCGCTCATTCTTTGTTATTCTTCAGAGGCTGCCAAACCTGTGGAGAAGGAGACCCAAGAATGAGAGTTTGTAGGTTTCCAGGGAGACCCAAGAATGGGAGTTTGTAGGTTTCTAGGAAGGCTAAGGATGGGAGTTTGTAGGCATTCCATGTGCATGCTCATTTAGAGTTTTCCTTTGTGCTGAATAATGTAGATTTGTGAGTTTTCGGGGTTGTTTTTTGCATGAGTTTGGTGTTTTCAATTGAGCATTTCATATCAGTTTTGGTTGCTGCTGTATTTTAGACTTTAAGATGTTAAAATAGAGCTTAATATATGTATTGGGACATGATTAAACTTTTGAGATAGTTTATTAGTGTTTTTGTGGTGTTTTCGGGCATTTTTGTGTTAATTTCGGGAGCCCGATGAGCATAGTTTTTGTCCTACATTTGTGAGCTGTTGTGTAAAGGCTATATAGATCTAGAAATTTCATTTTGTAGGCTATAATGCTGCTGAAATTTCTGTAAAAATTTCCATTTTCAGATTTATTAATAATAGGTGAAGCTGTGAAGCTTTTGGCACCATTTCTGGCATACCCGATTTGGGGTTTCTTGAGAAATTTGGAGGATCTTTGTGATATTAGTTGTTTGATCTTAAAGATCTAATTAAAGGTTGGAAATATCATAAAAAATTAGAAAAGGGACATTTCATTGGTATCAAAGCCATGATCTTGCCAGCCTGAGGGTTTGTAGAAGTTTGCAGGTCAGTTTTGACAACTACCCAGATCTTGCATTTCAGTTTTGAGAACTATCCAAATCTTGCATGTCATAATTTATGGTTGCATGTTGCTTCTAATCAGCTACATATCAAAATTTATGGTTGCATGCTACTTCTAATCATTTTCATGTTAGTTCTTAGTGAATTTGGTGTTTGTAGAAGTTTGCATGTTAGTTTTGACAATTACCCAGATCTTGCATGTCAGTTTTGACAACTACCCAGATCTTGCATGTTATAATTTGGTGGTTGCATGCTGCTTCTAATCAGTTGCATGTCAAAATCTATGGTTGCATGCTACTTCTAATCATTTTCATGTTAGTTCTTGGTGAATTTGGTTGTTGTAGAAGTTTGCATGTCAGTTTTGACAACTACCCAGATCTTGCATGTCAGTTTTGACAACTACCCAGATCTAACATGTCAGTTTTGACAACTACCCAGATCTTGCATGTTAGTTTTGACAACTACCCAGATCTTGCATTTGAGTTTTGAGAACTATCCAAATCTTGCATGTCATAATTTATGGTTGCATGTTGCTTCTAATCAGCTACATGTCAAAATTTATGGTTGCATGCTACTTCTAATCATTTTCATGTTAGTTCTTAGTGAATTTGGTGGTTGTAGAAGTTTGCATGTCAGTTTTGACAACTACCCAGATCTTGCATGTCAGTTTTGACAACTACCTAGATCTTGCATGTTATAATTTGGTGGTTGCATGCTGCTTCTAATCAGTTGCATGTCAAAATCTATGGTTGCATGCTACTTCTAATCATTTGCATGTTAGTTCTTGGTGAATTTGGTTGTTGTAGAAGTTTGCATGTCAGTTTTGACAACTACCCAGATCTTGCATGTCAGTTTTGACAACTAACCAGATCTTGCATGTCATAATTTGGTGGTTGCATGTTGCTTCTAATCAGTCGCATGTCAAAATCTATCATTGCATGCTACTTCTAATCATTTTCATGTTAGTTCTTGGTGTTTGAAGAAGTTATATCCTATTGGGGTTAGACTCTACTTTATCCAGAATGGTTAGGTATAGTACAGAGTCTTAGAGGACACGATCTTGGACAATTGATATCCAGAGTCAAAACAGTAGAAAGGATGGTTATTTAGACATTCGAGATAAACTTATGAAAATAAGCCATGACATGTCTAAACAATTGGTTGAGCACCACCGTATAATGAATGAAATGTTGTCCGACCCAGCTAAGGTGGAAAAGTTGACTGGATTTCTATTTGGTAGATTTTCTCACAGGATAGATGACACAATTCCCAAGAACTTGCATGAAGAGTTTGAGAAACTAGCTGATAGCCAGGTAGAGGTCTCAGATTCTACTTTGCCACAGGAGGTGGTGGGAAAGGATATTACACAGATTGATAGTAACGGTCAACTTGATACTCAAATTGAGACAATTGTTTACAGGTCGTCAAAGGGTGATGCCACAAGTATTCAGGATGGTATAGTTACAATAGGCAGTGACTACAGTGTAGTGGGTTCAGATGATGATTATGAGGATGTTGTTGTGCAGGATGGTGAGATACCTGGTAGAGATGAGAAGACATTGAGCATTCATGACTTTGCTGAGAAAGAGTACCAGGCACAGTTAGATGCTTCATCACATGAGGTTGAGGCAGGTAGTACTTCACATGATTTATCCCGCCAGCTAAAGGTGAGTGAAGATAGTATTTTGACTTCATTATCTCATCATGATAGGTATGTGGAGTTAGTTGGTATTGGTCATATTACTCAAGTGAGGATTTTTCTTGAGTTACCAGCTGATTCTAGTTTACAGATATGGACTCAAGATTGTTATATTGGCATTTGGGATTCAGTTGACAGGAGATCTTTAACACTTTTTGGTAGCAGTTTTTGTTTGGGTGCTATCATGGATTTGATTAGCAGATTGCACGGTGTTGTCTTTTCTTGTGCTAGTAGCTTGTTCGATGTTGGTATTAGTTTTTATACACCGGTGTTGGGCTTTGTTCATATATCCAGTCGACCATACTTGCTGGAATGTGTTGATGATCTTTCATATTTGGCAGTGTGTACAGATGAGTCCCAAGATCATATTGGCATTGATGACATCTAGGAGGATGCAGTGGGCAATTTTGAAGACTTAGTTTCTTTGGGTACAGAGGAGTTGGACAGCAGTGCTACAGTTTTTGATACTCTGTATGTTGATATGAGCTTTAAAGTTGATTCACAGGACATGGATGGTAATACTCCAGAGACTAGTAACTTTGAGGATACTCCTTTAGACAGTGTATCAGAGGAGGTTTGTAGGAGACAGTCAAGCCAGTGCCATCATGTGTCTAATCAGTTGAGAGTTAGTGATCGAGACATTGCTATCACTTGCCAGCATTTCGATGCTACTCGTCAGTTGTTAGAAGTTTATGGATGGGGTTCTCCTACTAGTGATGAGAAGGAAGGCAGTTATCTTTCCTTGACAGAGATCTACTCTTTATGGGAGGCTATTCAGATTTTGAGATAGAATTATATGCAGTTGGTAGCCAACAGAGATTATCTTATGGAGTGGGGCAGTACAGCATATGATGCATTGTTGGCCAAGGAAGATGAGGTGAGTGAGCTTACTGAGAAACTTGAGGTGACTTCTAAGATTCCTTAGAGTACATAGTTGGCTTTCAAGGAGTCACAGTTTCATTTGGTTAAGGTGACCATGGAGTTAGAGCGACTATAGTCTCTACCTGATTCTATACAGTCACAAGCTATGGTGTTTGGTGATCCGAGGATGTCCATGGCTGAGATTGTTAGAGACAATGGAGATGGGGATGCATCCATCCTTGATACTAACATTTGCATATCAGGTTCATTCCCACTAGAGCCAGGTTCAGTTGAGTTGTGTGTTGTAGCAGATTGTTGTATGCCTGACATGGTGGTGGCCTCTAGTACTAATGGCACAAAGACTAGAGATGTATCAAAGATCATGTGTGATGTTGGTGAGTCAGAAATTAGCATCGTTCTTGCTAGTAATACTACTCCCTTGGTGAAATCTTCAGAGGTAGTAGTCAGTTCCAACATGGTTAATGATAAATTGCAGTTAGTTTCATCTAGATTATAGTCTGAGCCACTTACTGAGATTGGCAAATTCTATCGGCATTACACTGTAAGGTACGCTCATCAATTTACCTTTGATGACCATGTTGATGAGATGATGATACAGAGATGTACGTTGGTTCCTAGTGCTTATCATCAGTTATGGGATAGTTTGATGCCTCAAGATGAGAGTTGTGATGGGCATGACATGGTGATAGGTTCTGCAGTTGAAAACTTGATAATATGTGACTTAGAGTAGGAGTTTAGGAGTGATGCTTCAGTGGGTGTTGTTATTGATTCTACTCCTTTGGCTATGACATCTCCTGACTTAGCTAGTGATCAATCATAGTGGGTTGTATCACTTGTTCATGGTGAGCTATTGACTGAGGTAGGTTTTTTTAATCAACATTTTATTGCAGGGTATGTACATTAGTTAGCATTTGATCCTTGTTTTGAGGAGTTGATGGCAGGAAAATTTGGTTTGGATTCCATTTCTTACTTTTTATCTTGTAATGTCTTTTCACCATCAGTAGTGCATGGGAGTTATGGTTATGAGATAGTGGCCGGTGATTTGCAGAGTTGTGTTGACTGCAGGAGTTGTATAGTGTGTGGATTCTCCATACTTGGTACAGTTTCATTCGAGAGCGTTCACCATTGTTGTAGAGTTGGATTGTACATTCCGTATAGGCCTGTGGGATGCGTCGATGGTATTTACCATGTGCCTATGTTAATTGGTAGTAGTATAGTTCATGACTACATTTGGGATCCAGGTGGATTTATTGGTTTATTGTTTAGCCATTTCTTGAGGACAAGCAATGTTTGGGAGGGGAGGACTTGTCATGTCCCCTTTTCAAATAATTAAAAAATAATAATCTTTGCTAAGGCAGGCAAGCCCAAGAAAGTGAAGTTTCAAAAAAAGGGGGTTAATCTTTGGAAACTGTTGGACTAATAAATGAAAATTACTATTAAAATATGTTTAATTAACCTCTCTTGGATGTGAGTTACATTTATGCCCTCTTTTAAGGGGTTTGGAGGCATTTTGGGCTGATTCCAGACTTGATTTTCGCTCATTCTTTGTTATTCTTCAGAGGCTGCCAAACCTGTGGAGAAGGAGACCCAAGAACGAGAGTTTGCAAGTTTCCAGGGAGACCCAAGAATGTGATTTTGTAGGTTTCCATGAAGGCTAAGAATGGGAGTTTGAAGCCATTCCATGTGCATGCTCATACAGAGTTTGCCTTTGTGCTGAACAGTGTAGATTTGTGAGTTTTCGGGGTTGTTTTTTGCATGAGTTTGGTGTTTTCAGTTGAGCATTTCATATCAGTTTTGGTTGCTGCTGTATTTCAGACTTTAAGCTGTTAAAATAGAGCTGAATATATTTATTGGGACATGATTAAACTTTTTAGATAGTTTATTAGTGTTTTTGTGGTGTTTTCGGGCATTTTTGTGTTAATTTCAGGAGCCCGATGAGCATAGTTTTTGTCCTACATTTGTGAGCTGTTGTGTAAAGGCTATATAGATATGGAAATGTCATTTTTTAGGCTATTATGCTGCTGAAATTTCTGTAAAAATTTCCATTTTCAGATTTATTAATAATAGGTGAAGCTGTGAAGCTTTTGGCACCATTTCTGGCATACCCGATTTGGGGTTTCTTGAGAAATTTGGAGGATCTTTGTGATATTAGTTGTTTGATCTTAAAGATATAATTAAAGGTTGGAAATATTATACAAAATCATAAAAGGGACATTTCAAGAATCAACACACAAAGTTGAGGTTTCAAGTATGCTTTGAAGTCAATAGTTTGAAAATACAAAGTTATAAAACCATTGATCAAGGAACTTGATAAGAAATACTATGAGGTACAAATTCCAAGGCAAGGAAGCTCCTATGATATTAATAAGAACACTTCCCAAGATATTAGATACAAATATAGGATTCATGTTGATTGCATACTTTTGGTAGATGATTAGCAAAGAAGGTAGATTACCTCTAGCAGAATGAACATTGGATTGTGGTCTAGCTCATGCAAAAGGATATCCACTTGTAGTTCAATGTGTAGAACTAGTTTTGGAATGTGTCAATGTATACAATCAAAATTCTAGAGACATCAAAACCTTGGTAGGTAACATCATGGCAAGGTTGGATCTGGTGTCTACCTCCATCACATTTAGACTGCCAATAAGAGAAGAACTCACAGAAATCTCTAAAGAAAGTGCTCAAGGGTACTTCCATGAAAACAAGAAGACATGCTTGAATGCTATTGCTAAGAGTTGGTTGGGTCCTAGAAGAGGACAATCCTAGTTACCAAGAGTACTATGTAGTAATATCCTTAATGAAGACATTTCTAATATGATAATTCTCCTGAATGCGACACTAGGAAATTAGATTGCTAAAGACTTTCAAGCTTGGATATTTTTATACATCAATACCATCACCACTAGAAAACAATTTATGGATTGCAAAGAAATGATTAGTGATTCCCATCATCATCAGTTAACCAAATTCAATGTGAATCAGGGGTTTTACATGTCCCCCTACTTGATAGATGCAATTGCTAGTATGAAATCATGACTTGGTCTTAATCCTTATGGAGAGTATAACTTAACCATAGAAATATATAGTTATTACCCCTAGTTAAAATTTTAAAAAAGCTACATATATTTCCACAAGGAAAATGATGCTTTTTCTATGCTCATAGCTAGAGAGCTAAGGGAGATTTAGGACTCTAAATTTCTCCTAAATAAGTTAGTCTCATCGATACTTATGGTAGCTTTTTCATATAGTACCCTCGATTCACCTACATTTGCATTGGAGGTTTTCAAGATTTCCCTCTTATGTTGCCTCACTTTGTAGATGATAGGTTGATGCTTTCAAAAGTTTATAGGCGAATTGGCTATGTAAACAAGAAGTGCAAGAAAAAAGGATCAATTCCTTTCCCAATTGATATTGGGCACTATAGTTGTCTTTCTTCCTCAAATTCTCAAAATATCGAAAGATTCATGGTGACGATGACTTTATACTCTTTCCATAGTCATTTCCCATTTGATGGCAGTGGGTATGTTAAAAATAACTTGACATTAGGACCTGGTTATCTTCATTTCCCTATAATGGAAGATTATTGGGAAAAATATGATAATGACTTTGAAGTGAGAAGAAGGGACTGGATGAGATTCATGTTGTAGCAAATCATTGATTACAAATTGGGATGGGATGTGATAGCTATAAAAGAGGATGGATCAGACCTAATTGATCCTTTCTTCTTTGAGCAGATACAACTATTAGAATTTCCATACATTAATTGGTCTCTATCAGAGTTGAAAGACCTAAAGGAAAGAACCTTCTTTCTTATTCGACAAATTGAGAATTGGTTAAAGAATAAAGTCAAAGAAGCCATGGCTACTTGATCAATAAGAAGAGATAGTGCACGAGAAAGTATTAATTCCTAGGAAGGTACATCAATTTTAGCCATTCCATCTTCTATCCCTACTTCTTATGGTTCTTTACATAGCACACAAGGTGGAGATGATGATGAAGATCTAAATAAAGGAATTGACCGAGTTTCAACATGTGAGCTCAATGTAGTCATCAGGAAGAGGAGATCAAAATCCAAGGAGAAGATTTTAAAACCAATCTAGAAAATGATAGAAGAAGCTCCTAAGATGAACACTTTACTATCATCATTCGTAGATGAGATGATTCAATCCATAGCATCCTCTAAACACTCATTGTCTATTGAAAGTGTGGAAGCAACTCAAGAGGTGCCAGTTGTAGAGAATGTACATAACTTGGATTTATCATCTATAGTCCTACAAGTTCCTTTAGTAATCGACTCATCTACCAATATCTCAACATCTTGGTTACAATTGGAAAGAAAGAAGAAAAGGATGATCCAATTGGAAATAGTAAATTTGGATGTCGTAGCTGATTTAGTATATAAAAGTATGAAGGTAAAGAAAACTAGAATAGAATCTATACTAGTGGTGAATCCTACCTCAGGAGAACTATTTTTTGAATTTTCAAAACTAGGCATAGAGAATAACATAAATGACATAGATAAAGCTGATTTTACTATAACTAAACTAGATCTAGGTTGGACCACTCACAAGGGAAGAGAGCATAATTTTCAAGTGTTAGTTTTTGTCCTGACGGAATAGTCAAGGAGAGATAAATAAGCTAAGAATCAACTCAAGTGTCAAGTTTGAGACCTTTCTTCATGCATCTGATCTATGGTTAGTGATTCCTTTTTGGACCCTAGTTCATCTACATAGATAATAGGAGATCCCAAGAAGATGTTTGATAAAGAAACCATTCAAGACATAGGAGAACACCAAACTTATGGTAAGATGGTGAAAGCATGGATAAAATGAATGAAAGAATGAGCATCAAGCCTATTTCAGGAAGCCAAGGTTACATATGCTAAGACAGATCACATACAATGAAACATTCAAAAAGAATTAACTACTCTCAAGGAACAACAAAAAATCTAGAGAGAAATTGATGCCAATTTAGTAGAGATTAAAGCAATGGATAGCAATATATTCAAATAATTGAAGTTAGTCACTAGTGGAGAAGAAGAGAAAATTGACATAAGGTTGGAAAACATTAGATTAAAGAACGATAGTAGGAATCAACAATTGGATGAAGGAGAATAGTTCTTAAACTCTTGCAAACTACTAAAAAAGAAGGCCTTGGGGAATATACCAATGATTGTAGAAGGTATCCCTATTGGAAAATACACTCAAGATATAGCATATCTTCCATTTTGGAGTGCATAGAGGTAAAGATCAACACTAAAATTGGTGGTAAAAAAAGCTCAAATGCTAACATTATGATGAGATTGAGTAGTCCCTCAGTAGCATTAGACTCCTGTATTCAAAACTTACCAAGTTATGTCCTAGAGTTGGATGAAGTTGGAAAGAGACATGATCTATGCAAGTTGAAAATGAAAAGTTTGATAATCATCAAAAACAAGGCATTGGCATAGTTCATTGAATCATTTAGATCATATAAGGAAAACTTGACTTAGCTATTCATAGCACCTACAAATTAAAGAGCAAGCTTAGGAAATATCAGTGATCATAGTTGAAAGTTAGAAGTGGATATGTCTAAAGTTGTCTCAAATTTTTTTTTATATATTTTGTCAAAAGGTCAACTTTAGAATCAATTTTTCTTTTGGTCAATGTCTTACCTTTTTCTAACTACATAGTTAAGCATTTAAAGTTAGAGTTGGTTATGAACTATCTTTGGATTAGTCCAAACTCTAACTTTTTGAGTAGTTACAAACCCAAAAGATTGATTATTCTAGAATAGCTATAAATTCATGAATCTTAGTGTAATAGAGCACTTTTTAAATTTTGGAATAGGAGAACACTTATGTTAGTGTTTTGGTCAAAAGACAATTTTAGGAAAGTGTGTACAAAGGTTGCCTTTGTAATCATAGTTTTTTTTTATGTTTTTGGTGCAAGGAAATAAAGGAACATGCATTTGGGTTCTTTTCCATTCTTCTAAATTATTAAATTCTCAATTCTATATAATGAATATTTTCATGATATTGTGCAAGTATTCATGAATTATTGAATTAGCATTGTGTTAATGGTAGCTCTTGAGTGGAGTTCTTTTTTGTCTTCATTACTAGTTTACATCAATTTTATGGAAGCATTGAAGTCATGTGATGCATTCATCATCAATATTTTCTATTTTATTTTCTAAGTTGTAATCGTCTTTATTTAAAAATCAAATAATATATTATGAGGGAGTTGCCCCTCTAGACATAGAGGAAGGCCAAATACCAAGGGCCTATCCAACTGTTGGAGAAATTGACTTGTCAAATACTTCATTGGGCTAAATCACATATTTTCTATGTGACAAATCTATTTACCAACAATATGAAAGTCATCATTTTTTTAATCTTAAGTAGAATGTTTAAATAAATACATTGACCTAATTCCTCCACTAAAGCAAGAAAGTCATGATGATTTGTAAACATAAGCAGGCATAAAATTGAAAAGAAATATATGATCTTCATTGTCATTTTAATCTGACTCTTTGTATACCCTCAAATTAGAAATCAATCTAACTTCATTTTGATCTGACTCTTTGTATACCCTCGAACTAGAAATCAATCTAACTGATGAATGTTATTAAATTGAGGAGAAATACATCTAAATTTATACATATTCTCCTTCCATGATGGTTTTCATTCTTCTTTTCATGTCAATTTACAACACTATTCCAATTGGAAAAGGCAATCAATTATAGATCTATTACTCGTGTACTTTTAAATTTTATCTGATTTAATACTCAAAGTTAATAAAACCAATTAATCTTTTAACATAAATGAAGTGGACATCAAATACATTTTTCTCTCAAAATTAATGAACTCAATAAATTTAGAAGAGTTCATAATTAATGCAATGGGTTTGATGAGTTAAATTTGAAAATTGTGCAAATACTACTTAGTTCTTCTACAACTATACATGTTCCTTGAATGAGTATTTCAAACATTGTTTCATTTTCCTCAAATATGTCCCTAAATTATAGTCAAACATTTTCAAACTTTTATAACATAATTACTTAATATATTTTATTTTGATATTTGCTATTGGTTTTTCTATCTATTAGTTTTGGTAACTTGGATAGATGTCCTTAAATTATAGTCAAACATTTTCAAACTTTTATAACATAATTACTTAATATATTTTATTTTGATATTTGCTATTGGTTTTTCTATCTATTAGTTTTGGTAACTTGGATAGATGTTCGTCCATATGCTATTATTTAGTAAATAATTATTTTGCTAACAAATTGGTTAGAGTAAGGATAATTATTTATGAAATAATTGACTTCTTTTAGAATCAACTAGAAACCAATTTTGTTAGGGTTGGTAAGTTATTTTATATGTCATTCATTGATTGTGAATTGATCTTGGCTTGGTTTACCAACAAGAGTAGTATATGCAGATGATTAATTTCCCAACCTTTCAAAAATAGCCAAGAAATCATAGCTAACCATGTTCAATTGTGGATGGGTGGGTCTAGAAATGAGGCTAGCTCATATCTTATCAAATGGTGTATCTTTTCTACATTTCTATGACCATCTAGTGTGGTATAGCTAGGGGATTTCATATAAATTTGGTTCCTCAATTTGATCGCATCCCACTTCAAGCTTGAAATCCTTCCAAAGTGAGCTTTTTTCACAAAAAAATTGAACCATCTTCAACACTTCTCCACCAAGAAAAGATGAGGTTAAGCCCATTTTACAAGAAGAGGAAAGAAAAAGGTTTCATTAGGTGCCTCAAAATCCAAGGCAAGTGAGAAACCTTTTAATAATAATTACTCTACTTAAGTTATCCTTCCAACTTATATTTGAAAATATTCTACTAGGGCACTAGGTTTAGCAAAAAACTAGAGCTGCAAACTCCACATTCCTTTAGATGTGACAAAGTGTCTCAGTAGATAACAATGGAGATTGGCTCATTACATGAGATCTAAGTTGGAATAAACAAGCTCTGATAATAGATCCTATTGGTTTTTTTCTAATAAATTTCTATTTATAATAAAATCTAATGAACTTCATGTTTTAAGAATTTTTTTATAGTTAGTATCATGTTCAAGAAGATTTAATGAAAAAATGAATGTCTTTTACTACTTTAACACCTAAAATCTTAATCAAATGAATTTTATAAAATTCTCTCTCTTATGGGTAATGATAGAGCCAAAAAAGATTTTCAAACAACATAAAAAATAGATTTTTGTCTTAAACACATTTCAAATTAAATTAAATTTTTAAATTTTTAATTGTTCTCAAATAAAGAAAAAGCACTTTTGAGTTTAATGAAGTTTTTTTTTGGAGGGTTCAGACCTGCGAGGAAACCCAGCGAGGCATGAATCTTGCGAGCTACCAACAAGTGAAGGCCAAAACATAGACTACTAAGGGACCTGACACAACCCCCTTGCACTTAAAACTTCTTTGGATTAGAGACAAGGACAGGGGGGCATCCAGGCCATCAGAATCACTCCAGGAAAGATCTTAGCCTCATCCCTTATGATGTCAAAGCCTTGCACTCAACAAGACTTGATTCCTAGTGGGATCTTTGTGAGCCATTCAACTTCACTAGTAGACCAAGGGTAATCTTTGATTTTAACAAAGTTTTGATTATTATAATCCTTAGTTCATGACCAATCTAAAGTTGTGGTGTTACCGCAAGAACTTATTATCTACCACTTCTCCAATGGCAAGGATTGAGGCTTGATCTGCTAAAATTTCTAAGGAAACTTAGGTGTAGAAATAAATTCCTACACTAATCCCTTAAGGAAAGTATTGTGAAAATTCCTATTAAATCCTTACAATTTTAGATTCATTATTATGTAAATAATAATATTGCAATCAACCATGAATACAAAAAAATAGATAGGGAAAGAAAATACATAAACATAAAGATATGCCATTGGGGAAAAACCTTTTGATAAAACAACACCACCCCTCCAAAACTTGCACAATGTATTATCTTCAACACAAAAGGTTACAACACACTTGCAATGCAAGTTATTTTAGGACATGGAAAACTAATCCATTAGCAACCAAGAATACACTTTTTCACTATCTCCTATTTGCAAACCTAAAACACTTATATCATACGCTTCCCATTTTAGGGAAACTTCCAAAGAACAACCGTATTATGGTTTTACCTTCCTCTAGAAAAGTAGGAACCCAAAAAAAAAATTGAACCCCACATGGTAGGTGGAGACTTGAGTGTATAGTACTCAATGATCAATTGTCACATTTCTTCATGTCTTCACCCATCATCAAATCTTCAAGAGATAGCTATTATGCAACATAGGAATCTATCATAACTGTTTCAGCCATGATCTCCTTACACACAATTCAAGAGGCCAACTCATACAAGTGGAGTGACACATCAACATGCCAACTAGACATGTACACTCACACTTAATTACATTATTTTCAAAAAGTACATTGACAAAACAAATAATAAGAATAGGAATTATCCAAGGTTGAGACACCTTATTCCTAACAAAATTATCATAGTGGCAGGAAGGATCATCATGCGAGGCTCCCAATTTTTATTTTCTATAGCCTAATTCTATTCTTCCATAGTTTTGTGCCTGATTCATGTAGAGGTAGAGTGAGGGATATAGAGTTAATCAAATGAGGATGAGTGAGAGGCATAAGGGTAATTAGACCTTTCCTCTACATAGCATGAGAAATTTTACCCCTATTTAGTCTATAGATTATAAATGAGATAAATCAAACAAATTGAAAGCCTTTGTTCACCCACCCATCACAACCAATAGGATGCACTAATTGATGTCTTAGTGATGCAACCAAGCTTATTTTTCTCTGGCAATGATGCACTTGGTTGGATGTTGGGAAGGAAAAAAATGCTAGGGTTTAGATTCTCTAGAAGAAGTTGGGTTTTCCTATTGTTCTGATATCTAGATTTGCACTTCATATAGGTAATAAATTTTGTTACTAACTTGTAGTAGGTCTCATGTGTTTTTCTATTTGTAATGTTTTTATTGTCCAAATATTAAATTCATTATTTGGGTGAAACCATTTATATTCATTTTATGGTAGGTTACCCACAATAGTAGAATTGTTTATAATAGGAAACACATAATATCATGCAAAAAAAAAAAACCAAATTGTTAGACAATCTACTCTGTAGGAACCAACTACCATCTATCTATAGGTCCCACACTATTGATCACCAATTTGGGAATCTATAGTTTTGCCTTGTACTGACATTTGGAAATCAATGGGCTAGTTGCATTTAATGAAAGATAGGTAATAGTTACTCTAAATTGGAAAAGCATGAATAAACATCTATATTAAGTATTGGTCAAGATAATAGTCATTAAACTTTCTTTCAGAATTGATAGGTTTTTTCCTTTAAATATATTTGGTAGCTATTCAATGAAGTCTTTCCTTTGATTGAATGAAGTATTGGTGTGTATGAGAAAATATGATAGCAGGTAATACTAATCTATTAAAAAAAAAAAGAATTAACTAGCATAAAAATCATAACATATGAGATAGACAAAGTGAAACCCTCAAATGAGAATATGAGCCATGGAATGGCTCTCCCAGTGAGGATGGTCACTTGATTTATGGATAAGTCTATTATGTATATTTGGGATATATGCTCAAGTTTCAAAATAGCTTCAATGGATTTGGGATTTTTGGTGTGGATGATGGCTTTGATATGGATTTGGCTTCTCAAAATGGAATTATGAGTTTACTTGATGGATTGTGATTTCAAAAGGGTATGGTAACTTTAGCTTAAGGATTTGTGATGAAATGGCTTGGGAGGGGATCCAAGTTATAGGCAAGAGGCTTGAGGGATGGAGGACTAATATGCAAGGATGGAAAGATGGTGAGGGAGGGCTAGGATGTACTCAAAGGGGAGCACATGGATTGTGCTTGTTTAGCACCAATCAAGGAGTGACACATGTCACAGGGTGAGTGGATGGAGGAAAGGAAAAGGATGAATCAACAAGGGAGGCTCCATAATGGCTTGTAAGAGCTTTTGAAGGAATGTAAGAGCATTGAAGGCTTTGTGGTTGGGATAAAGTTTTATGGTTGGGATATTTTGAGGGAGGAGACTTTGGTTTGGTTTAGGAAAGTCTTAAGCTCACTTAGGGAATGTGACATGGTTAGGCGGGGGATTAGGCCTGGATTAGGATTAGATTAAGGATGTTAGAGGGGTGCAAGTGGATGGAACTCATGAGGGTGGGTGAGTTAGTTGCTAAGCTAGGTTAGTATGGGTGGATGGGGTGGATTTAGGCCATATGGAGGATTTAGGATAGTTTTAGGGGCTATTAGATTTTGAGGGTTTTATTTATTAAAGTGATTTTAATAAATTTTGGATTTGGAATTAGATAGGAGAATAGAATTTAATTGATAAATGATGGGTTATTTGATTTATCAATTAGGACTATAGATGATTAATTAAACTAATCAGCTAGGGGATGGCAAAGGATTAATTAAATAGGAATTTAATTAATGATGCCTTTAGAGATAGCTAAATAGGATTACCAAAGTGGTGTAATCAAATTTAGGTGTCTACAATTGGATGTTGAAGTGTTTTTTTTTCCTTTTATATTTTGAAAACTATGTTTTGCTAAGGCCTACACATAGTTCTTTAAATATGTTTTGTATCCTCATTAAACTTGCTCACACATAGTTGAGTGAACAAGTTTCTATGCATCATAATTGATATCCAAATAGAATATTTCACAATGGGTATCTAAAAATGAACATCATCAGATTTCCACAATCCATTTGTATATAAGAAGTTATCTAAAAATTAGCTTTAAAAATGATTTTAGTCTAGTTTGTATATGTGGGTTTTCACACAAACAAAGCCTTCATTGCTAATATCTTCATAATAATTACATAGATATTTATGGGCCTTCTTAAAAGATTTTATTCTAGATATAATTACACAAACAATGCCTTCATTGAAAATTTGCTCATAATAATGACATGAATGATTTCAAAAGATTGTGTTCTAGTTAATTTGTATGGATATTCACACAAATTAAGGTTTGGTTTAGAATATCTTCTTATTTTTAGAAAAATATTTATAGTCAATAGCCCTTAAAATGAGCATATCAAGTGCACCTTTTCTAATTACTTGAAATTAAATACGTTGCCAAAGTTTACACAAATAAAGTGGCATGGCTGATTTCTCATAGCAGTATGAGAGTGTACTTTGTATAGAATGATATCAGTAATGGGTGACTAATGGCTAGTACTAATATGGCCCACAAACCATTGGTGATAGATGGAAGGTGTCGAATGTCTGAGAGAAATTTTCAATGACCTAGGAGTTAGCTATGCTAGAGAAATTACTTGTACAACTACCCTTGGTGTTTGGTCACAATAATTGCATTAGTGAACATAAAATTTATCTTGTCATTATAATTCTCCGTGATACCTATCAAGATTGTAAGCCCCAAGTTTGAAATGATCTCAACTATTTCTAGAAATGTATTTTGTATCTACAACCATACAACATCTCTACTTTCATTTGTTGGGCTTGATTCAAATTCTCTACAATGAAGGGGCACTAGAATGCTTGATTACCCAATCTAGCATTACCTTCCAGAGTGGGAGCTAGCATAGAAATTTCTTTGTCAAGAACCTTTGATTTCCTATAGCATACTTTATAAAACTCTATAAGAAATACTATGGTCAAATTTTTGGAGTAAATAATTACATTTTTTGTCTTACTTATATTGTAAAATCCATATTTTTTGGCTCAAAATTAATGAAATGATTGAAAATTTTCACATGTTATTCTCTTCTTCTATCTGAATAGTGTTCTTCTTTTTTTACCTTTTATTTTCAAGTATTGGCTACGACGTAAATATAAGAGCTCCAATTATCAATATGTATTTTTTTTAAAGTTTTCTTATTTGATTAGGAGTCCTCCTTATCTCTCTCCAACCAAGGAGTCCTCTATCTCATTTCCAAACAAAGAGTCCTCCTAATCTCTCTCTCTATAGTCTCATAGCCATATTATTCCAAGGTGCTTTTCCAATTCCAACATCTTCAATGCAATGCTCATCCATGGTCTTTTGTCAAGATTTTCTAGAATACACCAAAATACCACCTTAGTCATAATCATAATATTGTCTCTATCAATATTGTTTGCAAGCATTGGTATATTTTTCTAGGTGCTTGTTGTCTAGGGCCCTAGGCATTGCCCAAATAGGAAAATAGAAAATGCCAAGATAACAACTAGAGGGGTCAAAATTCCTTCTTCCAAACACTAATTCTAGAATCACCATCCCAAAGCTCTAGACATTACATTTTTTGGGCTTCACTCATATTTCATTTGTAAATTGGGAGACTTATATGTCTAGCAAATACCGACATGATGCAAAGTATTATGCTCTAGTCTAACTAATGTAGAATTTTTCTAGTCCTTATCTTTTCCTATAGGAGGTAATAAAAACTAATATTAATAAATAGCTAATATGATTATATTCTTATATATGTTTGGGGTTTCATATTTTATTAAGTAGATGTGAATAAGAATTGCAATCCTATGTAAACTCAGCGAAGACTCACTAAGATAGAGTCAAGAATAAGTATTGATTAAAATAATGCAATATAGTCAAATATGAGTTATGCATATTCAAATAAGAGCCCTTTTCTATGCATTTACTTGTTATATAAACCTTATTCACATTGACAATTATTCTTTGGTGAGGCTCAATACAAAATGGTCCTATCAAGAAAAGGAAAGTCTTGATTCAAAAAGATCATAGGCTAAAGAGAAATTCATTGCAATATGAATATCACAATTCATTTAACTCTTCATAATCAATATTCAATCCATTTATAAATATTTTATCTAATTTCTAGCATCAATATAATCTTGTTTGTATGTTGTTCAATTCACACCCAAACAAGTGGCTCTAATATCTAAAATATAAATCAAGTTGGTCATTTATTTACTTATGACGGGGAGTTGTATATTCCCAATGTACAATTGAGGTCAAGGAAACTACAAATATGACATATAGGTTATAATTTATAACTATATGATACTGATCATTGAAGAAGTGGTTGCTTGGGATTTTTTTATAGGTCATATATCATGTTCTATATGCACAATCTCTTATTTTGACATAAGGAGGGATAGGAAAAACTAGGGCTAATGGCACATTCAGCTCTCATAACCACCCTACAAGAGTTAACATAGCAGAAATTTAACACATAGAATCAAAAACAAAAGGAGGAAGAGAAAACACTTTCATTGATTCTTCAAATATTCAACATACATTCCCAATTTTAAGGTCTTCTAGGTTACAGCCAGATACAAAATTCATTCATATTCAAAGATCTAGCAACAAATTTGCACTTTCCAATTTTGCTCTCAAATCATCTCTTCCAAAAACTACCCTAGTTCTAAGCCTAAAAGCTCTATTTATACTTGAAAAAATGGCTCATAGATAATTCTAGAAAATAAATAAGCTACAAGTTAGATCTCAAAAAATATTAAATGAAAATAAACTTAACATTAAATTCTTGAAGGGCCATAAGTCAACTTGCATTAGCAATTAAATGTCCAGAAATTGATGTCCGAGGAAAATCACAATATCTCCTATCTGTGATTGAATTAGAACTCACACTTCAAAATTTGGGTAGTATTTTAGGTCCTATACAACCCCTTAAGTGTGCAAGGCTTATTCACCAAGGAAAAGTGTGCATCCATTCCAAAACTCAAGCATAGAAAACTATCACACAGAACTACCAAAAATTGATACTCTGGGAGAATTTCCATATCTCCCAAATTATGAGGAGTTGAAACTTTTACCTTGGATTATAGATATTAATCTAGGCCCTCATCAATACTTGACATTTTTAGCCTCTAATTCATCAAGGATAATTATTTATATAGTCTGCAATAGGCACCCAGAAACCAGAAAATATAGTTTTAGTAGAGCATAGTTTTAGTAGCAAGATAAAAACTAAAAACATGTAGGATAGCAGTGCAATCTAGAATGCTCCAGCATCGGACAACTAGGGTTTGAATAAATGATTCTCCTAAATCATTGAGATGTCACAACTTAAGTTGAATCCAACTCAAATTGAGAAATCCATTAAGTATTTTCCATAGGTTTATTCTACCACTTCACTAGATATTCATAATAATATTTTCCCCTTGTGCTCTTACCAATTCTTTGATCCAATATCTATTCAACTTCTTCAATCTACTTCTTAGATATCCCTTTGATATAATAACTTCATCATATGATTCATGATACTTGTATAGGTCAGCAACATTGAATATAGGAGATATATTTGTGTCATTAGGTAACTCAATTTCATAAGTGTTTTCACTGTCAAACTTCTTAAAGATCTTACAAGGTCCAAACTTCTTCATATTTAGTTTATTGTATGTTCCAATTAGAAATCTTCCTTTCTTTAGATGAACTATCACCTCATCACCAACTTAAAAATCATGATGTCTCCTAGACTGTTTGACATTCTCCTTATATTTCTAATTACTTTGTTTTATCTTCAACTTCACTTCCTTATGTAAAAATTTCATAAAATTAGCAAACTTTTCTCCTACAACACTTCTCTTTTCTTCACCAGAAATTTCTCTCAAATATAATACTCCTCTAAGCTTTATTCTGGTAATAATCTCAAAAGGTGCCTTCCCTGTACTCCTATTCATAAAATTATTATATGCAAATTTAGCTTGTGCCAACACCATCTCCCAATTACTTGACTTATTCCCAACTAAACATCTTAGTAAATTACCAAAACTTCTATTTACAACTTTTTTTTGTCCATCTATTTGTGGATGGAATGTAGAACTAAACATCAAATCAATACCCATCTTCTTCCACAAAGTCTTTCAAAAATAATCAACAAATTTATTGTCTTTGTCAGAAATAATACTTCTTGGTAATCTATGCAATCTCATAATCTCTTTAAAGAAAAGTTCAACAACATGCTCAACATCTGATGTCTTATTACATGGTATGAAATGATCCATCTTAGAAAATCTATCCCCAACAACAAATATGGAATCATACCCCTTCACTGTCTTAGGTAATCCAAGAACAAAATCCACACAGATATCACTCTAAGGTTTCTCAGGACCAATAATAGGTGTATATAAACTAGTATTTTGACTCATTCTTTTTGTAACTTGACAAATTCCACAACTCTTTACAAATTTTTGAACATCTTTATACATTTGCAGCCAATAATACTTCTCTTTTAGCAAACTCAATGTCTTATCAATTCTAAAATCTCTAGCCAATCCACAACTATGCTTTTCCTTAATCAAATTCAACCTCATAGAGCTTCTAGGAATACACAATTGAATACCTTTGAATAACATACCTTCTTGAATGAAATACTCATCATACTTACTTATGTGATTGGTTAGATTTGGTGCTCTATACTCTCTCCATTCCTCAGAAAAATCAAGATTAGCATCATACAACTCTTTCATTTTATCAAAACCAAGAACTTCAACCTTCATTTCAGTCAACAAAGAATGTCTTCTACTCAATGTATCAGCAACTTTCTTAGTAACTCCACTCTTGTACTTAATGAAAAATGTAAAATTCTACAAGTACTCAACCCACTTCATACATCTTTAATTCAATTTATGTTGACTTCCCAAATATTGTAAAGCTTTATGATTAGTATACAACACAAACTCCGTAGGAATCAAATAATGTCTCCAATTCTTCAAAGCTTGAAAAATAGCATAAAATTATTGATCACACATAGAATACTTCCTTTTAGAATCATTCAACTTTTCACTAAAGCAAGGAATAGGTTTACCTTCTTGACTTAATACCACTCCTATTGCATTACCACTTGCATCAGATTCAACTTGAAATACTTTGTTGAAATTAGGTAAAGTCAATACATGTAATTCAGCAACCTTTTATTTCAAAGTCTCAAAACTCTTATCAGCTCCATGTGTCCACTTGAATTCCTTTTTATCTCCCCTCATTGTCTTAGTCATGGCATTACAAACAACACTAAAATTCTTTATAAACTTTATGTAAAAACTAGCCTAACTATGAAATAATCTTACCTCACCCACATGCTTAGGTGTAGACCACTCCAAAATTTCTTTAACCTTCTTAGGATCCATATTCAATCCATCAACTAAAATAAAAAATCCCAAATACATAATCTCCTCTTGCATTAAAGAACACTTTTTCATATTAATCAACAACTTTTCCTCTTTCAACCTCTACAATACTTTTCTAATATGCTCAAGATGTTCTTCCTTGGTCTTACTGAATATCAGAATATCATCCAAATAAACGATCACAAACTTACCCAAGAATCTGTTTAGAACTTTATTCATCAATATCATGAAGGTACTAGGTGCATTAGTCAAACCAAAAGGCATAACCAACCATTCATACAAACCATCTTTTGTCTTGAAAGTAGTCTTCCATTCATCACCTTCTCTAATTTTTATATGATGATAGTCATTCCTTAAATCAATCTTGTTAAAATACTTTTTTCCACTCAGACAATCCATTATTTCATCCATCCTCTTTCAGAAGATCTACATTCAAAAGATCTGTGTCCTTCCTTACCACATCTAAAATAATTACCATGAAAACCACCTCTAGGATAAGAATTGCCTCTTCCTTAGTAAGATCTAGTACCTCCTCGATATGGACTACCATCTTTCTGCTTAGTCTTGTCTTTTCATCATTCTTTCATTTAGATTTTCATTTATCTTGAAAAAAATTATTAGATCTACCACCTTCACCATAAAATATACTTTTGCCTCTCTGGAATCTACCACCTCTACCTCTTTGTATTTGTTCATTCTTCTTTGTCAAGATCTCCTTAGCTTTCAAGGCATATTGATATGCTTCTTCCATACTTTCCAATTTCACAAAATTTATTTCATCTTCAATTCTAGATCTCAATCCATTTATGTACCTTGTAATTTTTTCAACATCATCATTCACATGTCTAGATCTGATGTCCAATCTATAGAATTCCTTAGTATACTCTTTCATAGTCATGTCTTTTTGTTTCAAATTTTGCATCTTTCTCAACAAGCTAACTTGGTAATTAGCAGGAAGGAATATGTTCTTTACATTGTTCACCATCTTTAGCCAAGTTATAGATTATGGTTTGGTGTTATTGCTTCATCATCACTTACATCATCAAGATGTGCTCCTCTCCTCTATGTTGTTTCCACAACATATAGTCAATTGATCCAATATAGCATTATCAACATTTCTTCTACCATGAACCATCTTTACAAATCAAGTTCATGCAAAATTGTAACCCTCTCCAAGTTATAGGTTAAATAAATAGATCTGCCACCCCACAACCAATATCTAAAATAAGTTTCTACACAATCCAATCTCCACAAGGATGAACCTAAAGCTCTAATACCACCTAATGCAAAGAAGGATAGGGAAAACTAGGGCCAATGGCACACCCACCTCTCTAAACCACCCTGCAAGAGTTAACATAGCAGTAATCTAACACATAGAATCAACAACCAAAGGAGGAAGAGAAAGAACTTTCATTAATTCTTCAAATATTCAACATAATTGCCCATCTTTAAGGCCTTTTAGGTTATGGATAGATACAAAATACATTCATATTCAAAGATCTAGCAGCAAATTTGCACTTTCTAGTTCTTCTCTTAAATCATCTCTTCTAGAAATTACCCTAGTTTTAAGCCCAAACACTCTATTTATACTAGCCAAAATGGCTTACATATCATTTTGGAACATCTAGAAGCCACAAGTCTACTCTCAAAATTTTTTAAATGAAAATAAACATAACATTAAATTCTTGAAGGGCCACAAGTCAACCTACATCAGCAATTAAATATCCATAAATTGATGTTTGAGAAAAATTACGATATCTCCTAGCTCTGATTGAATTAGAACTCACACTTTGAACTATGGGTAGTATTTTAGGTCCTCTAAAATCACTTAAGTGTACAAAGGTTGATTTGCTAAGGAAAATTGTATATCCATTTTGAAATTAAAGCATAGAAAACTATCGCGCAAAACTGCTAGAAATCAATACTTGGGGAGAATTTCCATATCTCCCAAATTATGAGGAATTAGAACTTGCACCTTGGACCATAGTAATCTAGGCCCTCTTCAATCCTTAAAGTGCATAGTCTCTCATTAATTAAGGATAATTAGTTATACAGTCTGCAATAGGCACCCAGAAACCAAAAAACATAATTTTAGCAGCAAGATAAAAACTAAAAACATGCAAGATAACAGTGCAACCTAGGATGCTCTTGCATCATATTTAAACAATGATGAGTGTAGTGCCTCTCCCATTTTATTTTTGTAAGTCATCCTGATGGATGAAATGTTGTTGATATTTCTTTATGAAGTGATCATGATTGGGACTATGAGTGGTCTAAATCCTCAAGGTGATTAGATTTATGTTATTGTATCATTTGCTTTGATTTTTTTTGCAAATGGGGTTGCAAGATTTGGGATTAACCATGGAGGAAACTCTATAGTTAAGTGTGCTCAAGTTAGAGTAGTACTAGGATGGTTGACCTCCTAGGAAGTCTTGATGCTTCACCCTTCTAAGCATCACCTAGATCCAATGAGTGCTAAGTGTTCCATTTATTCTCATGAGAGATGGATTCATGTTGAATCACTACTCATGAAACATGGGTCAATGAGTTTGACTCAAAAATCACATAGTTAAATTCTGATAGCAATATCACAATGCTTTGATTGTCCTTGTGGCTAATTTATGAGATTATGATGTGTTAGACGATTTTGTTGAGGTTTGTGCCAGTGGTTACCTATATTGATGTGGTATCATGGTGTTGTTTCGTGATTACCCTGAGATGTGTGCAAAGATTGCATTATATGTTATTATCTTACTACACTAGACTAGATTCCTATAGCAGTGGTTAGTAATGTATTTGACCATGTTCACTTATGTGTTTTAAGTACCTTTTTTATTTCTTTTAAACAACCATTATTAAATTGTTAAATAATTAGAAGTTAACTATCCATGTTGGATTCTTTGGTTATGTGCTATAGATATCTACCTTTTTCATTTTGATAATCTACAAAAAAATGGGTTATTTAAATAGATGATTTTAATTTGATTAAATAAATAGTTATTTAATGTGATTTAATGTATTTATCACTTCAGCTATGTTATTATATGCAACAATATCACTTGATCATTTTATTGAGTGTGTAGGATTTATATCCCCAAAGTGATTCAATTGTTCATATCTAGCCAATGTTGTCTCTGTATGGATAATGTATCCTATTTAATTTTTAAATTAAACCCTCTAGTGATTAAATAAATCTAGAATCATTTGCATTATGTGATTAGACCTGTGAGCATGTCTATGCATTTAGAGGTTTGCAATTATCGTGAAAGTAATTAAGGAATTTTGTGATGATTGGTTTAAGGGAATTTTGGGCTTTATTTATTTTATTTTATTCCTAATATTTTTTTCGTGATTGAATTTCAATTACTTGGAATAGCCTATTTTCATTTGGGTGGATAAAGCATTCAACTGGGTGATCTGGTTAATAACCCTAATCTGTTATTCACTCGAAAAGTGAATATATCCAAAAAAGAATTTTATTTCTAACTTCTCACTTTTTGAATTAGAAAATTGAGAGTAAATTCCAAATCCTCTTCAAGAGGAGATATTCTTAAGTTTTTTGTAGGAGCTACGGGCATGGGATCATCGGGAGGTTGGTCTTGTTGGATCTAGCTTGAGGAGACCTTGGATTATCGTGATTTTTGATGGTTTTTGCAAGGTTTTTATTTTATTGTTTTGGATGGCAAGCTAGGCCTCTCATGTTTTACTTTTTCATCTTTTTTTATGCTTCTATTTTTGGTAGCCCTTTGGTTGGAGGTTAAGAACTAGTGTTCCCCTCTATTTCTAATTGCTACCTCTACCTAGTTGGGAGGGTATGAGCATTTCCCAATTTTTTGGGATGAGGGTTTGGGGTTTTGTACCATTATGCTAGTCATTTTTGCATACATGGTTCAAACCCATTTTATATTGGATATATATGGTTCATTTACCCGAGGGTAGAATGGGTTTTATTTTCATTGATTTTTGTGAATGTTGGGTTTTTTGATGTTTTCACTTTGATTTATCTACCACTTAGTTTTCTCAGGTTTTCATGGCATGGTGTTGGTCATGGACTTAGATTATCCATAGGATTTCATTCCAACCACTATTGCATCTTTTTTTTGCAATGGGATTTGTGTTGAATCTATACTCTTGAGTATGTGTTTGGTTGAGTGATTTGTACCTAGTGTTATTATTTCTTATTGAACCCTTATTATTTCATTGATGTTGGGATTTCTATAGAATCCATACTCTTGGATTTAGGCCAGTTGAGTGAGTTTTTGATGTTTAATTTTTTTGCATCATTGTGATTCATGTATAATCCATACTCACAAATTTAGGCTGGTGGAGTGAGTCGTGATGTTTAGTTTTATTGTTCATTGGGATAAGTGTAGAATCTGTGCTCTTAATTATAGGTTGGTTGAAACATAAGTTTTTTTTTTGGGGAGCATGTGGCTCAAATCACTCATCTTTTATGAATATATATTTTATTTAAAAAAGGCCTATACTAAGTTTTTCTATCATATCCAATTCAAGCTATCAATTTGGAATTTTTCTTGTATTCTCATCCAACCCTTGTTAGTATGATCTTCATGTTGTTGGTATGTCCACACATGAGCATTTACACATGCATTTTTTAGGTGCTTATGAGGCCCAATATCCTATTTGTTATTGGTGAAGTTATGTTCATTGGGGTTGGGTTGGGATTATGAATTGCCTATGGGCACTCATCATGTGATGAGCATGGATGCGTAGGGTAGTACCATTGAGGGGCTTCTCTTGCAACCTTGGTGATTATTTCCTAGGTTAACATGAATAATTTTCTAAATAAGTGATAACTAAATAAATTATTGGATAATAAATCTAAGATAATAAAAATGTGAGCACCTGGAGTGGATCTGAGGATACTTAAAATGTGAACACTCAAAGTTGACTTGAGGACATGGTGTTATGTGCTTCTTGGGGGAGTCTGATTCCACATGATATTTAGCTTGGGCTTCAAGATGCCAAGTGACTTATTCTCCATTGAGGCCCTACATAGTTGACCCATAGAGTGTCTGACCAAGACTTGTTGTACTTGAATTGTCTCATGATCTTGGTTTCAATCCTCTTTACTATTTAGTGTGAGTGTTAGCCCTAGATGTTTATTTTATGTGTTTTATGGTTAGATCATTATCTCCATAAATACATTGGGAGTGGCCCTATGTGTTCCACATGGTTGGGAGGCATAGCTACCTATACCATTGCAAGGGACTAGTGTACAAAGATGGTGTATTTGTAGTTGAGACTGATGCTTGATGTTTCACTTAGTATTTTGGGTTTCCAGTGTGTGTTTCATTGTGATTTATATTTTAACTGGAATGTGTGGATATTATGTTTAGATAATGTTAGTTTTCATTCAGCATATTCCTTTATTATGATGTTATAGTATATAGTTAGATGATGTGATTCATTTCCAGTTGGAGTATCTATTCTTTGTTGGATTAGCATGTTAGATCTTCTTTTTCTTATGATGTTGCTTACATTATAGTAGTAACACCCTCATAAGATAGCTCTAACTATCTAGTTGGCAATTTGGGATGTTATAGTTAGGGGATGGCTAGAACCCTTGAGGTCTCATGATGTTATTATGGTTGGGAGGCACCGAGCACGAATTTTAGTTATGTCATGCCCAAATTTATAGGGCTAAAAAAACACAATTTTTTTTTGAAAGTACACTTAGGTTACTCACACTTCACACTAGTACATTTGGGTTCATTTTTCAACCTTTATTGTTCAAATTTTTAACCCAAATTTTGACCAAATTTGACCAAGCCATTGGTCGATATTTTTTTGATCAAAATTTTGACCAACTCATTGGTTGGTCAAAATTTTGACCAATATATTGGTCAAAAACCATCCAAAGCCATTGTCTAGGTTCAATCAGGAATTGGTTGAAATTTAGACCAATGAAGGCCGAAATTTGGACCAAAAAAGGTAGAAAAAAATTTAGGCGTTGGTGGAAATTTTGACCAACAAAGGTAGGAAAAAAATTAGACGTTGGTATAAATTTTAACCAATGAAGGTGGAAATTTTGACCAACAAAGGTAGAAAAAAATTTAGACGTTGGTAGAAATTTCAACCAATGAAGGTGGAAATTTTGACCAACAAAGGTAGAAAAAAATTAAGGCATTGGTGGAAATTTTTACCAACAAAGGTAGAAAAAAAATTAAGCATTGGTGGAAATTTTGACCAACAAAGTAGAAAAAAATTTAGGCATTGGTGGAAATTTCCACCAACAATGGTAGAAAAAACCCAAGTGTTGGTGGAAATTTTGACCAACAACTAGGTGTAAATTTTTTTCAGGCATTCTATAAAATAGCTCACATGCCTTGCCTATGATATGACATTTTGCATGCATCCTACACTCTCTCCTCCGGCTGATGATGGATTACGCAGAGTGATCTGAAATAATGATTCTAAAAAACACACACAATCTATAATGCCCCGCCAAGGCATCCAACGAATTAACCTAGAATTTCACTAAGTTTAGAAATAATTTTATTTTTCATGATAGTAAACATCACATATAACTTATGCACAATAACGGAAGCAATAGTATTGTCCATCTGAAAGTAAACATAACATAAATAACAGATTACATTCTTTAAGATCCCTTAACGTTGAATTACATACATGAATGCATCTCGTACAACATCCACATGAAATAATAATGATAAGTCCAATGTTTATACTTTACATTTCAAATACTCAATCATCCACTGTACATGTCATAGGGTATGACAAGCTCAAAAATATACATACATAGAATAAGGTACATCATCCTATTCTAATCCATGATACATCAAAGTAGATATAATCACATGATACAACATCATAGAGAACATATACATCCATCATAAAGATCAAACATAATAATAAAAGTGCACAGTTCCTCCCAACCATCAATAGCATCATTAGACCATCGTGGATCCTAGCCATCCCTCTGTACATAACATTCCAAATTGCCGAAGAGATCATTGGTATTACATAGTAGGAATGTCACTCCTAATAAATACAACATCATATGTAGAAGTAATCTAACATGTAAATAAAAGCATAAGATAACATCATCTAACATATGCTAATCATCAATGAAAAATGATACATATCCACCATTATGAAGGATGCATCAGCCACGATGTCTCAATAAATCTCAAAATGATAAGAGTGGAAAATACACTACCATCCGACTGCGTGGTACCTAAGTGGTCCACTCCCACCGTGCTAATGAGATAATCTCAAGTCCCAAACAGGCTATCAAAATCACATAGCATGTATCTCTATAAGTCTAGGAATCCTAAAAGTATACCAACTCAAAGGTTCCAAACAAAAAATCTGACATCAACTCCTAGAGGCACACAATGACATGTAGGAACCTACTATGCAAGCGGGAAAGTGTCATCGCAATTATCACATACAAGTTACCCTGGCAGTTAGCTAAACTCCATGGGTCAATACTGATTTCATGCGGCCACTAGTATCCTCTCATACTGATGAGGCATACTACAAAATGCAAGGTCGTAACCATGCGTCTCACTACTCCCATCCTAGCCTGTACAAGAACTCAAGGCATGGGCGAGAACAAAATACTTATCTTTTTAGGTTCATTCAGTTAGTATTAGGTGTGAATGTTATCACTTATTAATCCAACTTACAATGAGTTACCCTGGCAGCCTCTTAGGGCCCCGGCCCCCATTGCAAGCCACTTCCTATCACTACATGCAGATATCCTACCCTAATGCTCATGGACTCATAAATCTCAAAATCACAAAATATAATCCATAAAATCATCAAATATGCATAAAAGCATCAAATATCCATGAGCTAACATCCATAAAAAATCATGAACACAACAGCTCTCTATTGGCAACTGAAGTATCACTGATAATCAAATATCCAATGGTTCTCAATAACCAATATATATATATATATATATATATATATATATATGTATGTATGTATGTATGTATGTATATATGTGTGTATGTATGTATATATATCTCAATCATATTGATTGAAGACTCCAAAAATGGTTGAGTCAAACATGTCACATCATGACATCATCAAAAATAAATCCACATTACAGTCCCATCATGGCGACTAGAAATATAACCAAGGATAACTGATCGATGACCAAAATAATGGTTAAGTCAAGTGTCTCATACATAAGAATCTCAACTATAACAATCAGTAATCACAACCAATACATAGAGCATTCCATCACATAACCATGGTTGGGTTTATAAAGATCGAGATTAAAACATCATCATGTCACCACAATCACATAACCCCCAAGCCTCTAGTAGACATCCTATACTGATCAACACTAGTCAACCCAAAACTCGAAACAATAGCATAAAGAATACACAATGTAGACACATGTTTTGGTTTTACAACTTGAATATAGAGATCTCAGTTTAAGTTTCCAAGTCTGAAGAATGAATGGAGGAACACATATATTGTTTTGGATAAATAAATTTTTTCCTTATTAGAACTAAAAATCCATTTTCCAATTAATAACATTTGTTTGATACATTCCCCACCAAACTATCAATCCTTTATTTAATAATTTAAAACAATTAAATTATTAAATAGTTGAAAATTATTAAAGAGTCGCCTTTATGAAAATAAACCATCAATATAAGTCATTGATCAAATAATAACTTAAATTTATAAATAACATATTTACATATTACATATATACATATATATATATATATATAAACATATATATACATACATACATATGTAAATATGTTTTCATAAAATTGATTTAACAATTTCGATTGACACCATATGAGAATCGATTGTATATAAATGTTTTAACATAAACATTATTTTTTTGCATAACATTAACATCAATTAACCCCCCCAACTCTTGTTGCGATATGCAGTACCTGCGGTTGCAGGCACTGCGCTGATAGTAGGTACGTAGTACCCCTGTCGCCGCAGACCTACGACGGTAGGTCTCTACCTTTCGTCGGTGCGGGGTACAGATCGTGCCCATGACATATAATATATAAACTTGTTTCATGCGATATGAATTGCGATGCGATTTAATAAATTTTTCACTATGATTTTATCAATCGCTCAATTCAGTGCATTATATATAAATATACATAGGCATATATATATGTATGTATGTATGTATGTATGTATGTATGTATGTATATTTGAATTTTATAATAGATCCATAATAAATGTATACATATGCATATATATAAATATATATTTATATATATGTATATGTATGCAGATCTGAATATATAATCATGTATTTTTTTATTTTTTTTTCCACAAAGATTATATCTACAATTAAGAATAAGATATTTGCATTATAGAATGCATATAAAATTCTCCAATTAAATTAATCTACCCACATTGAGAATGTATATAAATATGAAACTTCTCAGAAGACATATGGAAGACATGAAGAAGACAAGGAATGCATGATGCGAAAATAGCAAAGTAAAATCACAAGAATCTACCTGGATTCTGATGCTAAGTCATTCTTCCTCAGAAAATCCGCAGAGCAAGCTCCTCCCTTCTTCAGGATTCTCGAGTCCTCCAATGCTCCAATTGCTCTCCCAACGCTATGTCTAAGCTTCTATGAATGCCTGAATATAAAGAGCTTTCAGGAAACATCTAGAATGCTTCTAGAAACAACTGGAAGGTGTCACCAACTAAGCATGGGTCTTTTCCAACCTTAAAGATGAGCCATAGGGTTGTAGACACCATGTGCTTAATTGATGCACTAACCCCCGTGTTGTTGACACTTGAGAAATAGAGAAGTACGTTAATTCCCATGCAAGCTTATAACTCCAATTCAATTTTTATATTATTTTTATTTAAATATTAATAACTTTCATTTGAACTTTTATAACTTTTATTATTATTATTTATTTATTACTTTATTATTATTTTATTATTATTATTAATTTTAATTTCTAATTTTCTTTTATTTAATTCATTTTCCTCAATAATTCACATTTAATTAATTACAATCAAAATATCAAATAACATGATATTTTATATTAATTTTCTCAAATAATTAATTTATTAATTAAATTTATTTATTAAGACTTAATTAATAGAAAATTCACCATAGACCTCCAAGATAAAATATGAAAACCCATCATAGAGAAAATCACTCAAAATCAGTCTAAAGGGTTAAAAATCACGAATCATGTCATCTGACACATTCGATGGGTAAAATATCCAGATACTTGTCCTACTTCACTAGGACAATTGGTTTAAAGGTTTGGGATTTGGACTTGAGAATTTATCTCCCTTCTCTTATCATTGAGATAGTATAATAGGGTACACTCATCCTGGCAATTTAGGGAAGTCAATACCCAGTACCTGCAACCTGCAGAAAAACTATGCATGTACATACAATATATATATATATAATGCTAAGCTAAAAAGACAATGGTAGGAAGTGGTGCATCGTGTAGATCTTGACTAAGCAGGTGACTATGACTCCCTTCCTTAACCACATCAGAAATGTCATACAATAAGAAAACACACACACCATACACATGCAAGTATGGGGTAAGTATCCATAATAAAACACATAAGATAATAAACCATCCATCTAATCATCAATAATAAATGGAAACAGTATAATGATCATCATGTATGCATGAAATGTAAAATCTAAATGATCTCATCATATAACTACTGAATCCATAACATAATGATTGATAGTGTCAAAACAATACCACTAATCCATCAACATAAAACTAGTCTATTAAAGTCTGATAATAACAAAAATGTCCAGAAAAGATGTGAACAAGGGTAGCCACTACACAATCAAATCCAAAATGAACTTGCACTACAAATGGATTGTGGAAATCTGATATTGTTAATTTTGCATGCATGTCTACTAGGACAAATATATGTTTAAGTTGTGATTGTCTTGGTAGACATGCATGCAATTTTACCAATATTAGATTTCCACAATCCATTTGTAGTGAAAGTTCATTTTGGATTTGATTGTGTGTTTTTTAGCATCATGGTTGCAGATGACTCTGCATAATCCATCATCAGCCGGATGAGAGAGAGTGTAGGATGCATGCAAAATGTCATATCATACGCAAGGCATTTGAACTATTTTATAGAATGCCTGAAAAACACTAACAGTAACTAATATGAAGAATATATAATTAGTTATATGATTGAGACAAATCATGTACATTATATGTTTTCCCATCAAACTAAGGAGTCAAGGGCCCAAGTATGGCTGTAGATAAGTTTTTTAATTTGTCTACTATCTTTAACCATATTTTTTCCCTATTTAATCTTCTTGATGTCCTTAAGCATCAAATCCAGATAATGTGTTGTGCTATGAGTTCAACAAACTGTGTGATGCTTATATTGAATAAGTCCCTCCATGACTATAGTTGGTGTTTTGTGAGACTTGGAAACATTCTCAACCCTGACCTATTGAATCACTTTGTCCAATAGGTTGTTACAAAGTCTCAATATTTTTGACTTCATGTGAGACATCTAAGGACTTGAAGAACCTTAATGTATCCTTTGAAGCGGCATAAAAGGTAAGAAGGATCTTGTTCCTGCCATCTATGCATCCATTTTATAAAATGTTGTAGCCCTGTCTTCACCATACATTTTTGGTGATCATTAACTAAAAGTAGTGTATTTGTTCATGATTTCCTCTAGTAGTGAACCACTAAATCCTTAACCACTAGAGTCTAAAAATCCTTGCTGACAACTATTAAGGTGTATAGCATTCCTTCCCAATATGGACTTCCTACTATATTATAGGTTATGTTGTTGTAGCACCATAAGTTTTCCCATTGCTGTCCTAACTACATGGTGCTTCTCTTTGTTGCAAGTAGTACTTTCAGGTTGATGTTCTTCCCTTGAGACATTGCAAGGAACAAAGAAAACATGGTGGAGGAGGAAAATGGCTATAAAGAGTCTCAATAGTGGTGGAAAGTAGACCCTTAATGTGTGGGCCTATAAAAGAACATAAAGATGCATTGAGGTTGTCAGCATCTCTATCATTGCTTTTATTGCACTCTTTTATATTCTTCATGTTATAATTGGTAAGTAAGGGATCCAATTCTCTTTGCTCTATTTTTGCCGCCTTTGAGGCTTAGTCTCCTGCTTTCACCTACTTGAAGTCTCCCCTAGAATTATCACTATGTCATTTCCTATACTCTATCCTCATTCAGTAGCTACTGATATCTAAAATTTGAGGCACACATACTTGGTATGGTTCAGAGGAAGTATAAAGTATTGTTGATTCAAGATTTTTGCTGGGTTTTTTAAAAAGAACATTGTGGTTTTTGAGGATTTAGAATCTAGAGTACGACATTGTAGGCAGAGGCAGAGTAGGTGCATTTGAAGTTTTCCTAAAGCATGTATAATGGAGAACTTAATGGTGCATCCATACATCAAGTATATGTTAAAAATATCAAGTTTAAAAACTCTTATTTTTCAATGAACATTCTCTCAAGTATAACTATGGATCAATTCATATTAAGAGACTTCATACTAATTTATAGCATAAAGGATAGCAAATGATTTGATGTATTAATATTCTCTAATCTATTTTATCACGGCATTCTAATACTAGGATTTGAAAAGAAAAAAATGTATGCTAACATCATCATCTTCATCTCTTCATTTTCTTTCTTTGATATCTTGTTTTAGTTTCTTCAATATTCCATTCCATCAGGGTTGTGCCTATATTTCCAATGAACAATTTTCAACATCATTCACTCAAAATTTCACATATGTGACTCACAATATCAAGTTACAAAACTAGAACTATAATCAAAATAATAACTTACAAAGTACATCCTAGTATTTTAGAGTTTTCACTCATTTCAAAAAGAATGTTACCAAATTCATCTCAGAAATAAAATAATGGATTCCAAATGAAAATCATAAATAGAAAATGTAACTTATGAAGTTGTATTGACAAGATGCATCACGCACTGCATGATTTGACACTGACAAGAGGAGCCACATGAGTTGATGTTTTTTTTCACATCACAGGAGACCTTGTAGTAATGGAGTTGTGTTTCCCTAGCACATGATCTAATTCATCATTCAATGCAAGACCCTGACCAAGAAGCTCCTCATCCATACACTAAATTTGAAATAAAGGTGAACCAGCTAGATAATGGGCTAATAAAACATGCTTTATTGCTAGTGAGAAGCATTAAAAACTAGTTCACTTAGCATTTTTATCCTTGGGTAGGGTCTTACTAACATGCTCACATTGAACCTTTGATCTAAAGGAGAAGTACACAAGCTCACAACCCTCAGGAAGGCTTTCTGAGATAAGAAGTTTTTGAGTAGACACAAATCCTCACTAATAATGCTATTGCAATTTTTTGATTTAAATCCAAACAAAGTTGTATTATCTTGGGTAGAGGAGACTACTCTTGTTTGTGGTAAAGGATCCTTTAGGTTAGTAGAATCACATGCAAACTGGATGTGACATTGCTGCAAGAAAATTGTAATAAGAGCTAGGAGCTTTCCTAGTGATCGGAGCTTGAGACTGGACACTGCATGAAGCATTTGTAGGCATTTGAGTCTCAAGTGTCACCAACTCAAAATCAAACTGAAAAGGAAACTTGGTGAATAAAACTAAATAAAAATAGTCTTATTGAGTAAACATCAACATTGTATGAACAATACCATTACAATGCACTATACTTGGTACAAATATATTGTTGGCTGAGTATAAAGAACATTGGTGGTGAATTCAAGTCCAAGCTGCAAAAGTAAAGACATTTACATAAAAACTAAGCAACCTTGTCTGGCAAGAAAAGATATTTAGAGATTTCTGACTGAAATTATGAATTGATGCTAAAAAAATTAAACCATAAGAATTGTTTTGTAGAATAATAAAGAAGAAAGATGAAGAATCAAACACCTAAAGGATATAATGTTGATGTAGCTTCAAAAAGATCATCTAAAGGACATGACATGCTCGGGCTGAAGGAGCTTTGAGATTCATTACTACACTTGGGAATGGGCTCATCTTCAATCTTCTAAAGATTGAAGATGAACCCATTCCAGAGTGTAGTAATGAATCTCATATAATGTAATCTCATCGATGAAGCATATTAAAAGCTAACAAAGCATCTTCACTAGCTGATCTCCCTTATGAGCCATAGGAGAATGCCAAAGATAATCATGATGCTAATAGGCACATCATGACTATCTTTGACATTCTCCTATGGCTTTTTGTGGTTTTACTCTTATAACATGAGGCATTCCTCTTCTTTTTTCAAGCATAAGGCTGATGCGGCCCTGTAATAAGAAATAAATGGGTTTAATTTGGATTATGTACAACACAAAGAAAACCAAAATGTAATAGCATTTTTTAACAGAGAAATGAACTATATAAACTTATAAAGCTCATAATAATAATAGGCCATAAACAAGAGCTAAATTATAAGTAGACAAAGTCTAGACACATGAAGTGTACCTAATTGATCAAAATCAAATCACTGCCAAGCCTTTTAACCACTCCTTAATAGCACTTTCTCTATCACCAAGTTTGCAGCAAGGTTTCTATTTATTTTTGGATCTAACATTAATATGGCATCTCCATCCAAAAATTTCTTCAGAGCCTGAAAGATTTATACATAAAGTGATCAAAAACTCAAAATCTGTCATGAGAAATACAGCTCCAACACTGATAGTTTATACATCTGCTAAAAGCATAACAACCTTATTCAAGGAAAAGCATCCTTTAATTCAATATGGTTCACAAGAAAAGACTTATACAAGTTTATACAATTAGGATGAAAAACATTAGTAAGGGACATTGATTGCGAGCACAACAAATATATTGTTCACAAAAATGGTAGTGAAACTGAAATTTGTATTTGTGCCAAGTACAATTAATTATGTTATGTATCACCACATGGGTACCATATGCAAAAGAAACATTGAAAGCCATCATAAAATACTAGCTTTGATCAGTCTCTGAAACATAACAATCTTAGATGATGGAACTTCAACATCCCTAGAAAATAATTCACATAAGATGTTAGCCAGCTCTAAACTTCTGTTCAGGCAATTCCTAGACAACATTTAATATTTCTTGCAAAGCATTCAAAATTCAAAACTATTATATTAAAACATGTGGAAATTAAAATTAATATCATAAATTAAGTATATGTTAAATAAATTAATTATATGTCTCATCTTCTATAAGACTTTGTATTTATATAGTTTACATGCAAAAGGAAGTAGATGCCTAAAGGACTATCCACATTCAGTGTATATGCAACTACTATCTAAACATTTCCTTCATGCATATCTCTTGCATAAATAATATTCGATATAAATATTATTTATTTAGCACATACAAAACATCCAACATGAGATAACCAAGCTTTCTACCAAAATTTATCTTTTTATTTCACTCCAAGACTTTTTGGGTGGAAGATTTGGTCCTTTTGAGAATCTTTCTAAAACCATGCATAAGAAAGCCACTTGTCACTTAGGAGAAGTTTTGGGAACTCTTTATTAATTCTTTTCTTAAAACATCCCTCCTCGTGACAAGTTTCATAGCCTCTCTTTTTCCTCAATGCTAATGACACCCAACTTCCATTAGGCTCTGCAATTAAGCTATGCAATTTGGAAACATTAAATATAGCATTGATTTGATCAAAAATAAGAGAACATATAGAATATTAAATCCATTTGGGAATCCTAAGGTTGAGACACTTCAATCCTAACAAACTTATCATTTCTTAAGTTGAAATGTATTTAATTTTTAAATTAATCTTTTCGCACCATTATTTTTAAGTTTTAAACCTTTAAATTTTTTTTCTTTCCTTGGTCTCAATTATTTGTTATTTTAAAATAAATTATGTATTTTTTATTGAATGGAAAAATTGCAAATCTTTTTTTTTTTTTTTGTAAATGATCAAATTGTTAGCATTACCTTTAGGCTCTCTGAACCCTCAAAAGTTAATTGTAGCATATAGCTCGTCTTATTGGGAAGATTTAGTATTACTTTTTGGTTCTTAGTCTTCCATTTTAAAAAATAATCTTTAGAAAAATATTTGAGATGAAAGAATCCTTCTTTGTAAATACAAAATGTTTTCTTATATTTTGTTGGGGAAACAAAAATTAAATAGGACAAGTCAGGAGCTTGTAATAGTGAAAACGAGCTTTCAGCACTTTATGATGAATGATTTGTACATGGGTTCTTCATATCCTGATATCAAATGAAGTTAATTGTTGAGCTTTGGCTGGAGCTTCATATTTTCTTGCTCTTTCTACTACAGTGGGATCAAAACATGCTAAAGAATTTAGAGACAAGGTATGCTTAATAGTTCTCAATCCAAATAATCTATCCCAACAAAGAACCTCTGCTAAGGGCAAGGTTTGAATATAAGCATTTATTATTATTATAATGATTATCTTGAGTTGCTCGAGTGTTGGTGGCATTTCTATTGAATAAAGACATATTTACATAAGATGAAATATTTGTGTTGCAGCTCATAGATGTTTGGGGAATTCACAAATTAGTTGCCCTTCTCTCACATGAAAGTGCTTCTATACGCTTTAATGCATTGTTGGCTATAGGAAATTTACTTCACCATTTTCCAACTACACATTTTGAAGCATTGCGACTTGGAGCTCTAAGAAACCTGGCATTAATCTTCAATGAAGTAGTGAATAAATTCAATGCTATTCATTATTCATATGAAAAGAATTCATTGTGTTCTACAACTTCTAATTTTGTGAGTTATGGTCTTTTAGCAAGAAGAACCTCAGAAAAATTTGTGCATGGACACTTTTCTCTATCTTTATGACTCAGATTTACCTGGTAAGCATTTTACAAAGCACCTCTTATTATCTGCATTATTTTTTTTGCATTTATTTGGATAGGCTTGGATAGGAGGAGACTATAGGAGGACTGAGCATGGATACCCTCACATGGGAGTGATTCTTAGAGAGATTCAAAGAGAGGTACCTATCTGAGCACTTCAGGTAGAAGTAGATTGAGGAGTTTCATTCTCTATATCAGAGGGGTCTCATAGTAGCTCAGTATGAGAGTAGATTTCTTGAGCTCCTTCCATATGTTGAGTACATGAAGGATGAGAAACTATGAGTGCATGGATTCATCATGGGCCTAAATTTCTCACTCCAGGGTCCAATTCACTTGGCTTTCCCTACTACTTTTAGATAGGTAGTCAAGGTAGCACTAGTCACAAAGAATACTTGGAGTAGATAGGAGTCATAGGATCGATCTTAGAACCAAAAATCTACTCATCAAAAACCCCCTTGGAAAGGGAATCAGAACTACATAGCAAGGTCCTCTAAGGGCCCACAGTCTCAATAGTAGAAACCTTAGCAGTAGCAATAGCAAAAACCCTCATAGGGTTATCAGGGCTCCAAGCCCAAGCAATAGCAGTCACAGGGTCCGAGGTAGGATCAAAAATTTTAGGCCCCACAGTCACAATTAGTGAAGACTCAGCAGTCTTCTAGGGGTGGTTTCAGTGGATCCAACAGGTTAGGAGGCCCACAACAATCTAGATCTTAGGGTGTATGATCCTATACATGAGGACTATACTACACTTTTGGTGGCATGGGGCATATTGCTAGAGAGTATCCTCATGGATAGTCCTCCAGTGGTCAAAGAGGGGCATTTTCAGAGCTGACAATTGGTGATGTAGGTAGATCCCATAGAGCTTTTGTAGCAGTTGATAACTGCCAGGCTGAGCATCAGGCTATAGTTATCAAAGTTGTAGGTATTATATAGGGTAGCTTGGTTACTATCTTATTTGATTCCAGAGCTACTGATTCATTTATATCTCCTTATGTTCTAGAGCGTTGCAGGCTAGTGGCAGTTAGGTAGGATGTTAGTTGGTGTAGTGCCTACCCTCATTCACATCTTTCTGGACATTGTTGCAATTATTATCAGACTGTGCTAGACTAGTTTTATGTTGATGGATTAGTGGTATTGTTTTGAGACTATCAGATATTATGTTATGGATTCAGTTGATATATGATGAGATCATTTAGACTTTACATTTCATGTATGCATGATTATTATTATATTGCTTTCAGTTATTGATGATGATTAGTTAGATTATTTATTATCTCATGTGTTTTATTATGCATACTTACCCCATACTTGCATGTGTATGGTGTGCATGTTTGTTCTTATTGTATGGCATTTCTAATGTGGTTAAGGAAGGGAGTCATAGTCACCTGCTAGTCAAGATCTACACAATGCACCACTTCCTGACATTGCCTATTTAGCTTAGCATTATATATATTGTATGTATATACATTTTTTTATGCAAGTTGCAGATACCAGGTATCGAGTTCCCTAAATTTCCAGGATGAGCGTACCCTATTACACTATCTCAATGATAAGAGAAGGGAGATAAATTCTCAAGTCCAAATCTCAAACCCTTAAAACCATTTGTCCTAGAGAGATAGGACAAGTATCTGGATATTTTACCTTCTAAATGTGTCGGATGACGTATTTCATGATTTTTAACCCTTTAGACTGATTTTGTGTGAATTTTTCTATGATGGGTTTTTATATTTTATCTTGGAGGTCTATGGTGAATTTTCTATTAATTAAGTCTTAATTAATAAATTAATTATTTGGAGAAAATTAATATAATATCATGATCTTTGATATTTTGATTATAATTAATTAAATGAAATATCATTAAAAAAAAAGAATTAAATAAAAGAAAATTAGAAATTAAAATTAATAATAATTATAAAATAATAATAAAGTAATAAATAAATAATAATAATAAAAGTTATAAAAAAAATTAAATAAGAGTTATAAGCTTGCCTAGGAGTAAACACACCTTTTCATTTCTCATATGTCAACAACACGGGGGTTAGCGCACCAATTAAGCACATGGTGTCTACAACCTTATGACTCATCTAGAAGGTTGGAAAAGACACATGCTTAGTTGGTGACACCTTCTAGTTGTTTCTAGAGACATTCTAGGTGCTTCCTAAGAGTTCTTTATATTCAGGCATTCCTAGAAGCTTAGACTTTTGTGATTTTGCTTATGCTACTTCTGTATCTTGCATTTCCTGTCTTCTTCATGTCCTCCATATGTTTCCTGAGGCTTTCTCCTATTTTATTTGTATGTATTCTCAATATGGGTAGTTGAAAATTATTTGAGAAAACTTTATATGCATAGATCTGAAGAGAACACGAGACTAGGGTTTTAACTCCATTAGAAAATTTCTTGAGTAAATTTGGAGAACAAATATTTTTATGGATTTCATTAAATTGAAACCCTTTAGGAAATTGTGTGTTTATGAATATGCTAATTTAGATCTGCATATATATATATATATATATATATATATATATATATATATAATGCTTAATTAATCTCTGCATGTATATATATATATATATATATATATACATATATATTTTATTGGAGAATCGAATGTTAATTGCATCATGATTTACATTTTTTATAAAACGTTATAAATTTTTATAAAGAAAAAAATGATTCGCATATTATATGTGGGCGGGGAGGGCCAAGCCCATACCCCCACCTCTGTACCTACAGTAGTGGTCGACAACACTACTACCGCAGGCTCTGTGACCACTGTTGCAGGCCTGCGATAGCAAGCCCACACGGCACCATTTAATTGATGGCAGATATTATATATGGTAATGGCTAAGGCATCGTTTGGACACAATTTGCAATTCAATTTTTTGTGATTCATTTTTCATTAAAACATTGTTATTGTTTATATATATATACATATATATATATATATACATATATATATATATATACATATATATATATATATATATACATGTATATATATATACATGTATATATATATGTATATATATATATATACATGTATATATATACATGTACATATATATATGTACATATATATATATACATGTATATATATATATATATATATACATATATATATATATGTATATATATGTATGTATATATATATATATATATGCATATAAGTATATATGTATACATATATTTTATTAGTTATGAATAATTATTATATTTAAGAGATTGAATTAATGGGTCATTCTTTTAAAAGATAAAGGTTTTAAAATACCAATGATAGTTGTCAATTACTATTTAAAAAGAAAGATATTAATAAGTTAACTTAATTAAACTTAGTTTAATTAAGGTTAATCATTAGAATGTGTTATAAACCGAAGACTTGAATTATGCAATTACTGGAACTTGATAGGAGTCAACTTGGACAACGTTTACATAAACAATATAATTAGAAAATTGAATCTAATGGTTTTGGGAGAGAAAATTTTTAACAAATACATGGGATGGAAAAAACGTACAAGTGATTCTCCATTCATATTCTAAAACTTGAAACAAAAACTGAAACCTCCACATTTAAATCAAGTATGTAATTTTAGCAAAAACAAAACATGTGCTTGCATTGTGTATTTCTTTATGCTTATGTTTTGGGTTTTGGGTTGACTAGTGTTGACTAATTATAGGACATCTACTAGAGGCTTGAGAGTTATGATTGTGATGTCATGATGATGTTTTATTTTCAATCTTTATAAACCCAACCATGCTTATGTGATGGAATGCTCTATGAAATTCTTGTATTTAATGAATGTTGTTCTTGTGTATGAGACACTTGACTTAACTAATTTTGAGTCATTGATCAATTATCCTTGGTTTATTTTCTAGTCGCCATGATGGGATTGAAATATTGATTTATGATGTCATGTTGTGACATGTTTTGACTCAACCATTTTGGAGTCTTCGAATAGTATGATTTGAGATATATTTTGGTTATTGAGAACCAATGGATACTTTGGATTATCAGTGATGCTTTAGATGCCAATAGAGACCTATTGTGGTCATGATTTTTTATGGATGCTTGCTTATGGAGATTTGATGCTTTTATTGTGCATATTTGATGTTCTTATTATGGATTATCTTTTGTGATTTTGAGATTTATGATTCCATGAGCTTAGGGTAGGTAATTTACTTGTAGTGTCGAAAAGTGGCTTGCAATGGGGGTCGGGGCCCTAAGAGGCTGCCAGGGTAACTCATTGTAAGTGGTTTAATAAGTGAAAACATTCACACCTAATACTAACTAAATGAACCTAGAAAGATAATTGTTTTGTTCTCACCCATGCCTTGAGTTCTAGTACAGACTTGGATGGGAGTAGAGAGAATACATGGTTGCAACTTTGCATTCCATAGTATGCTTTGTCAATATGAGAGGATACTAGTGGCTGCATGAGGATCAGTAGAGACCCATGTAGTTTAGCTAACTATCAGGGTAACTTCTACATGATGTATGCGATGACACTTTCCCACTTGCATAGGGGGAATTAGATGTTGGTTTTGTGTTGGAACTTTTGAGTTAGTATACTTTTACAATTCTTGGAGTTATAGAGATTTATGCTATGTGCAGTATGTTTGGGACTTGAGATTATCTCCTTGGCATGGTGGGTGTGGACCACTTAGGTACCATGTGATCAGGTGGTAGTGTTTTTCCACTCTTATCATTTGAGATCCATTGAGACATCATGGCTGATGTGTCCTTCATGATGGTGGATATGTATCCTTTCACTAATGATTAGCATATGTTAGATGATGTTATCTTATGCTTATATTTGCATGTTAGATTACTTTCTGCATATGATATAGTATATGTTAGGAGTGACATTCCTACTATGTTAATACTGATGATTTCTTTGGTGATTTGGAATGTTACGCACAGAGGGATGGCTAGGATCCATGATGGTCTAATGATGCTATTTATGGTTGGGAGGAACTGTGCACTTAGTTTATTATGTTTGATCTTTTATGATGGATGTCTATATCTTCTATGATGATGTATCAAGTGTATCATATGATTATCTTTACTTTGTTGTATCATGGATTAGAATAGGATGATGTACCTTTTTGACATATGTATATTCTTTTAAGCTTTTCATACCCTGTGACATGTACAGTGGATGATTGAGCATTTAGAAATGTAATGTATAAACATTGGACTTATCATTATTATGTCATGTGGTTGTTGTATTAGATGGATTCAATAATGTTAGTTGATTTAGATATAATTCAATGTTAAGAGATCCTTAAAGAATGTAATTTGTTATGTATGTTATGTTTACTTTTAGATGGACATTTCTATTGCTTCCATTATTCTTGTATCAGTTGTGAATGATATTACTTTCATGTCCAAAAAAAAAAGCTACCAAACTTAGTAAAATTCTAGGTTTATTCTTTGGATCCCTTGGTGGGGTATTACATTTGGTATCAGAGCCCGAGTTTGTACATTGGGAGCTCTAGGTATTTTGGAACAATTAGAAACATTGAACTATTAAGTGTATCTTTTCAAACTTGAAAACTAGGTGAACTGAAACAAAACCTAAACTATTACTTGTATATTTTTCATACTTCAACACTTAATTTTCAAAACTGAATATTTTACTTAATTGTAAACATAGAAAAAATTGAAATTGAACTTAGATTATTGCAAACATGTGTCTTCTAATTGTAATAGTACTTTATACTATTGTAGGATGGTAACTGGAACTAGGTCTTCTGTTAGAGGTTGTGGTAGAGGCCATGGTCGTAGTAGAGCTATCAGTGTCCATAAGTCTACCCATGGGGGATCAACTTATGAAGAGAGCAGAGGAGAGCACACTAGTAAGCAGTAGGAAGAGAGTTGTAGAGAGGACCGAGCTGAGTATGAAGAGGTTGATTTGAGACAGATGATGCAGACTATTCTTGATCGCCTACCTCCTGTTCAAGATCAACCCAAAGCACATCAGACAGAACAAGAGCATAGACCCAGGTCTAGGAACCCTCTGAAGGATCGTCAGAGGTCCATTATGTCCACTCAAATGAAGGATCTTTTGAGATCCAAGGTCAAGCCTTTCAATGGGCAAGGTTCTGGTTATGTGACCAAACAGTGGCTTATTTCCCTCGACAGGATTTTTGCCATGCAGGATTTTGACAGCAATGAAAGATTTGTGATTACCAATTTGGAGAATTTTGGGGCCACTTGGTGGACAATTGAGGAGAAGAAGCTAGGAATCGATATGAGTAGTGTCACTTGGGAACTATTCTTAGAAAGTTTTCTTGAATGATTCCTACCAGAGGAATGGAAACAACAAAGGGTAGATGAGTTTCATAATCTCAGGTAGTACACTATGTCAGTGACTGAGTATGAGCGTAAGTTTTATGAGCTCATGTCTTTTTTAAGATTTAGTGAAAATTCAGCTTAGTTGACATAGCATTTTATTAGGGGTTTGAACAACCATATAATTGGGGGTGTCAAGGTATTTGAGTTGAAAACCCTCAAGGATGCGGTACGTCGAGCCACCCTTGCTGAGCAAAGTGTCAACCTTGCTCAAGGAGGTTTTGTCGAAGCACCAATAGCATCAAGATCTAAAGGCAACTACAATTTAGGTGGTAACAGGAAGCCTTCTTTTTCTAAAGGGAAATAGTATCAGCAATAGTCTCAGTAGACGCAGCAACAAAAGGGATCAAATTCTCAGGCTCAAGGTAGTGGCAAAGGTTCTAACTCCAAGAACAACCACAACACTCAACGCAATAAATAGAATCAACCCAATCAGCCAAATCATAGTAGTCAATCTTTTGTTAGCAAGAACAACCATCAGCAATCAAATGCACCACCTATGGGGAAAGGATCTGGAAAAAATATAGAATGTTTTTCATGTGGACAAATTGGACATTATGCAGCTCAATGTCCACAGCGAGCACCTCAATTTTTAGGACCTAGGCCTACAGAGCTTACAATTGGTGATGCAGGTAGAGCTCATAGAGTGTTTGCAACAATAGACCACCATTAGGCAGATTATTAGAGGATAGTGGTTGAGACCATAGGTACTATTCGAGATGCTTCTCTTGAAGGGATTGGAGCAGTTTTGATGCAGAATGGACGGGTGATTGCATATGAATCATGCAAGCTCAAGGATCACAAGCTAAATTATCCTATGCATGATCTTGAGTTAGCAGCAGTAGTTCATGCTTTAAAAAGGTGGAGACATTTCTTGTTGGGACACAGATTTGAGCTACACAATGATCATCATAGTCTTCAGTACATTTTCAGTCAGCCTAATTTGTATGCTCGCTAGAGACGATGGATGGAATTTTTATGCGAGTACAATTTTGAGGTTAAGTACATTTAGGGAAAGGAGAATGTGGTGGCAGATGCTTTGAGTTACAAAAGACATGTGATATCATCTATGACTCTTAGTGTGGATTTGAGGAGTCAGATTGTTCAAGCACTTCCTATAGATTCTTAGTATCCGGAAGTGTGCAGAGACATAGATTCAAGAAGACCTTTGGAAGGTAAGTTTGTAGGCTACGTTCAAGAGTCAGATGGTCTTTTGAGACATTTGGGGAGGATTTATGTGCCATTATTGGATGAGCTTTGCACCTTAATTTTAGTGGAGGCCCATCGTACACCTTACTCAACACATTCAGGTGTCAAGAAGATGCATGCTGATTTGAGACGTTTGTTCTTTTGGTCTAGGATGAAGTGAGACATTGCTGATTATGTGGCTAAGTGTCTTGAGTTTTAAAGAGTTAAGGTAGAACACCAGCACCTGGTTGGACTTTTGCAGCCAAAACCCATTCCTTCATGGAAGTGGGATATCATCTCTGTGGACTTCATAGGAGGATTACCTATGACTATTCATTGTCATGATGCTATCATGGTCACTATTGATTGGTTGAATAAGGTGGCACATTTTTCACTGATTAGGTCTTCCTACACAGCAACTTCTGTAGCTAATGTCTTCATGCATGACATTGTGAGATTACATGGTATTCCCCAAAAGATCATTTTTGACAAAGATTCTATATTCACATCTGCATTCTAGGCATCGCTGCAACATGAGATTAGAGCGCAATTAAATTTTAGTTTGGCATATCATCTAGAGATAGATGGTCAGACAGAGAAGGTGAATCAAGTTTTGGAAGATATGTTACAGATGTATGTGATGGATAGGCAGACACATTGGGAGGACTATCTCTACCTAGTGGAGTTTGCTTACAGCAATGGGTATCATAGTTCTATTGGCATGGCACCATTTCAAGTATTATATGGATGTCCTTGTCATACGCCATTGAGTTGGAATAGTCTTGAGGATTGCATCTTGTTGGGTCCTAAGATGCTTCATGATATGGAGCAATAGGTAGTGCGTATCTGTGATTACTTGACTACGGCACAGGATAGGCAGAAAAAGCATGCTGATGCACATAGGAAAGCTAAGCAGTTTGCTATGGGAGATAAGGTTTTCTTGAGAGTGCATCCACGAAAGAGTCTGATTCAATACGGAAAGGGTTCTAAGCTAGCACCTCACTTTGTGGGACCATTCGAGATTCTAGAGAGGATTGGCCCAGTTGCTTACCGCCTTGCTCTATCTCCCAGCCTAGCTTGCATTCACGATGTTTTCCATGGTTTAGTACTTAGGTAGTATATTCTTGATGTTGTACATGTTCTTGATTGGAATGCATTGCAGGTAGAGGATGGGCAGCTAGCTTTGGAGCTGGTTCATATTCTGGAGTAGTGGGAGTTGACCCTCAGGGGTCAAACCATTGAGCAGGTATGGGTCCAATGGGATCCTACTGATGATTCTTCAGCTACATGGGAGGATGTAGCTAGATTATGGGAGTTATATCCCTACTTTTTTGTAGGCTTCCAGGAGTAAGCCTAACCCAAGGGGGGGTGGATGTAGTGCTTTCCCTCGTTCACATCTTTCTAAACATTGTTGCAATTATTATCAGACTATGCTAGACTAGTTTTATGTTGATGGATTAGTGCTATTGTTTTGAGACTATCAGATATTATGTTATGGATTCAGTTGATATATGATGAGATCATTTAGACTTTACATTTAATGTATGCATGATGATCATTCTATTGCTTTCAGTTATTGATGATGATTAGTTAGATGGTTTATTATCTCATGTGTTTTATTATGGATACTTACCCCATACTTGCATGTGTATGGTGTGTGTGTTTGTTCTTATTGTATGGCATTTTTGATGTGGTTAAGGAAGGGAGTCATAGTCACCTGCTAGTCAGGATCTACACAACACACCACTTCCTACCATTGCCTATTTAGCTTAGCATTATATATATTGTATGTACATGCATTTTTTTTATGCAAGTTGCAGGTACCGGGTATCGACTTCCCTAAATTGCTAGGATGAGTGTACCCTATTACACTATCTCAATGATAAGAGAAGGGAGATAAATTCTCAAGTCTAAATCCCAAACCCTTAAAACCATTTTTCCTAGAGAGATAGGACACGTATCTAGATATTTTACCTTTTGAATGTGTCGGATGACATATTTCATGATTTTTAACCCTTTAGACTTATTTTGTGTGAAATGTTCTATGATGGGTTTTTATATTTTATCTTGGAGGTCTATGGTAAATTTTCTATTAATTAAGTCTTAATAAATAGATTTAATTAATAAATTAATTATTTGGAAAAAATTAATATAATATCATGATCTTTGATATTTTGATTATAATTAATTAAATGAGAATTCATTAAGAAAAATAATTAAATAAAAGAAAATTAGAAATTAAAATTAATAATAATTATAAAATAATAATAAAGTAATAAATAAATAATAATAATAAAAATTATAAAAATTAAAATGAAAGTTATAAAAAGATTAAATAAGAGTTATAAGCTTGCCTAGGAGTAAACACACCTTTTCATTTCTCATACGTCAACAACATGGGGGTTAGTGTACCAATTAAGCACATGGTGTCTACAACCTTATGACTCATCTAGAAGGTTGGAAAAGACCCATGCTTAGTTGGTGACACCTGCTAGTTGTTTCTAGAGACATTCTAGGTGCTTCCTGAGAGTTATTTATATTCAAGCATTTCTAGAAGCTTAGACATAATGTTTAGAGAGCGTTTTGGAGCATTGGAGGACTCGAGAACTTTAGAGAGGGAAGAGCTTGCTTTGCGCATTTTCTAAGAAAAAGTGAATTAGCATCAGAATCCGGGTAGACTCTTGTGATTTTGCTTATGCTACTTCTACATCTTGCACTTCCTATCTTCTTCGTGTCTTCCATATATTTTTTGAGATTTTTTCCTATTTTAATTGTATGTATTCTCAATATGGGTAGTTAAAAATTATTTGAGAAAACTTTATATGCATAGATCTGAAGAGAACATGAGGCTAGGGTTTTAAATCGATTAGAAAATTTATTGAGTAAATTTGGAGAACAAATATTTTTTATGGATTTCATTAAATTGAAAACCTTTAGGAAATTGTGTGTATATGAATATGCTAATTCAGATCTACAAATATATATATGTACATGTTATATATATATATATATATATATATATATATATATATATATATATAATGCTTAATTAATCTCTACGTGTATATATATATACACATATATACATATATATATACATATATATTTTATTGGAGAATTGAATGTTAATCACATCATGATTTACGTTTTTTATAAAACGTTATAAATTTTTATAAAGAAAAAAATGATTCGCATATTATATCTGGGCGGCGAGGGTTGAGCCCGTACCCCCACCTCTATACCTACGGTAGTGGTCGACGACACTGCTACTGCAGGCTCTTCGACCACCGTCGCAGGCCTGCGATAGCAGGCCTACACGACACCATTTAATTGATGGCAGATATTATATATGGTAATGGCTATCGCGTTGTTTGGACACGATTTGCAATTCAATTTTTTGTAATTTGTTTTTCATTAAAACATTGTTATTGTATATATATATATACATATCTATTTATGTATGTATATATATATGTATATATATATATATATATATATATATATAAGTATATATGTATACATATATTTTATTAGTTATGAATAATTATTATATTTAAGAGATTGAATTAATGGGTCATTATTTTAAAAGATAAAGGTTTTAAACTACCAATGATAGTTGTCAATTATTATTTAAAAAGAAAGATATTAATAAGTTAACTTAATTAATCTTAGTTTAATTAAGATTAATCATTAGAATGTGTTATAAACCAAAGACTTGAATTATGCAATTACTGGAACTCAATAGGAGTCAAATTGGACAACGTTTACATAAACAATATAATTAGAAAATTAAATCTAATGGTTTTGGGAGAGAAACTTTTTAACAAATACATGGGATGGGAAAAAAATACAAGTGATTCTCCATTCATTATCTAAAACTTGAAATGAAAACTAAAACCTTCACATTTAAACCAAGTATGTAATTTTAGCAAAAAAAAAACATGTGCTTGCATTGTGTATTTCTTTATGCTTTTATTTTGAGTTTTGGGTTGATTAGTGTTGACCAGTTATAGGACGTCTACCAGAGGCTCGGGAGTTATGATTGTGATGCCATGATGACATTTTATTTTTTATCTTTATAAACCCAACCATGGTTATGTGATGGAATGCACTATGAAATGCTTGTATTTAATGAATGTTGTTCTTGTGTATGAGACACTTGACTTAAGTATTTTTTAGTCATCGATCAATTATCTTTGGTTTATTTTCTAGTTGCCATGATGAGACTGAAATATTGATTTATGATGTCATGTTGTGACATGTTTTGACTCAACCATTTTGGAGTCTTCGATCAGTATGATTTGAGATATATTTTGGTTATTGAGAACCAATGGATACTTTGGATTATTAGTGATACTTTAGATGCCAATAGAGAGCTGTTGTGGTCATGATTTTCTATGGATGCTTGCTCATGGAGATTTGATGCTTTTATTGTGCATATTTGATGTTCTTATTATGGATTATCTTTTGTGATTTTGAGATATATGATTCCATGAGCTTAGGGTAGGTAATCTGCTTGTAGTGTCAGGAAGTGGCTTGCAATGGGGGCCAAGGCCCTAGGAGGCTACTAGGGTAACTCATTGTAAGTGGTTTAATAAGTGAAAACATTCACACATAATACTAACTAAATGAACTTAAAAAAATAATTGTTTTGTTCTCACCCATGCCTTAAGTGCTAGTACAGACTAAGATGGGAGTAGAGAGAACACATGGTTGCGACCTTGCATTCTATAGTATGCCTTGTCAATACGAGAGGATCCTAGTGGCCGCATGAGGATTAGCAGGGACCCATGCAGTTTAGCTAACTTTCAGGGTAACTTCTACATGATGTATGTGATGAAACTTTCTCTCTTGCATAGCAGGTTTCCTACATGTCTTTGTGTGCCTCTGGGAATTAGATGTCAATTTTGTGTTGGAACCTTTGAGTTAATATACTTTTAGGATTCCTCGACTTATAGAGATTTATGCTATGTGTAGCCTGTTTGGGACTTGAGATTATCTCCTCAACACAGTGGGTGTGGACCACTTAGGTACTACGCAGTCGGATGGTAGTGTTTTTCCACTCTTATCATTTGAGATCCATTGAGACATTGTGGTTAATGCATCCTTCATGATGGTGGCTATATATATCCTTTTACTAATGATTAGCATATTTTAGATGATTTTATCTTATGCTTATATTTTCATGTTAGATTACTTTCTGCATATGATATAGTATATGTTAGGAGTGGCATTTCTACTATGTTAATACCAATGATCTCTTCGATGATTTGGAATGTTACGCACGGAGGGATGGCTAGGATCCATGATGGTCTAATGATGCTATTTACGGTTGGAAGGAACAGTGCACTTAGTTTATTATGTTTGATCTTTTATGATGGATGTCTATATCTTCTATGATGATGTATCAAGTGTATCATGTGATTATCTTTAGTTTGTTGTATCATAGATTAGAATCGGATGATGTACCTTATTTGACATATGTATATTCTTTTAAGCTTTTCATACCCTATGACATGTACAGTGGATGATTGAGCATTTAGAAATGTAATGTATAAACGTTGGACTTATCATTATTATGTCATGTGGTTGTTGTATTAGATGGATTCAATAATGTTAGTTGATTTAGATGTAATTCAACGTTAAGGGATCTTTAAAGAATGTAATCTGTTATGTATGTTATGTTTACTTTTAGATGGACATTGCTATTGCTTCTGTTATTCTTGTATCAGTTGTGAATGATATTACTTTCATGTAAAAAAAAAAGAGCTACCAAACTTAGTGAAATTCTAAGTTTATTCTTTGGATCTCTTGGCAGGGCATTACAGTTGGGAAGTGAAGTTAGCCTTAGGAGCCAGAGTGTTAGTTAGTTCCATGGTGCATAATTACCCAAGTCAGATTGGAGACATGTCCACGATGTCTAATCTATGCATTACCCCTTTAGGTTCCTATGATGTTGTTCTTGGTATGGATAGGCTTTATGCCAACAATGCCAGGATGGATTGTTGATAGAAGAGGGTAGAATGTGTGGATGAGGATGGTATCTCTAGAGTGATACTTGGGGTTACAAAACCCATATCCCTTCATATGATTTCTGCTATGTAGCTTAGAAGGTGCATGCAAAAGGGATATCAGTTGTTTGGTATCACCATCAATGATAGGGAGGAAGATTTAGAGGGAGAGCCATCCCTCAATGATTTTACAATATTATAGGAGTTTGTAGATTTTTTTTACTTCAGAACTCCCCAGTAGACCTCCACCTAGGGTAGTGGACTTTCATATTGACCTTGTGCCAAGAGCGGAACCAGTATCGAGAGCACCATACAGGATGACTACTCGTGAGCATAGTGAACTAAAGATTTAGTTGGAGGAACTCTTAGAGAAGGGGCATATTCGACCTAGTGTGTCACCTTGGGGTGCACTAGTGATCTTCATTAAGAAGGACAGATCACTTAGGTTGTGTATTGATTATCGACAGTTGAACAAATTAACCATCAAGAACTAATACCCTCTTCCCAGGATTGATGACCTCTTCGATCAGTTGTAGGGTGCCTGAGTTTTTTCAAAGATTGATCTTAAGTTGGGTTATCATTAGTTGAGGATTGTGGATAGTGACATCCCTAAGACTTCATTCTATACTAGGTATGGTCACTACGAGTTCACCGTGGTACCATTTGGCCTCACGAATGCTCCAGCAGTATTCATGAGCCTCATGAATGAAATATTTTGTACCTTTTTGGATAATTTTGTGGTTGTTTTCCTAGATGACATCCTGATATATTCTCCTAATGAGAAGGAACATGAAGAGCACCTAAGAGAGGTATTGCAAAAATTGAGAGAGAATCAATTGTTTGGTACCTTGTCAAAGTGTGCATTCTTTAGACCTAAGATACATTATTTGGGTGATGTCATATTAGGTGATGGGGTCTCAATAGACCCATTGAAGATTAGGGTCATCATGGATTGGTTAGCACCTACCAGTGTCACTAAGGTGAGGAGCTTTATGGGGTTCGCAGGCTATTATCGATGCTTCATTGCATGATTCTCCAGATTTGCACACCCAATCACATCTCTTCAAAGGAAGGGAAAGAAGTATGAGTGGATAGAGAAGTGTGATAGAGCTTTCCAAGATCTCAAGAGTGCCCTCACAAGTGCACTAATTCTTGTAGTACCTGATCCATCTATGGATTTTGTAGTGTGCACTGATGCATCTTTGGATGTTATAGGGGTAGTTCTTATGCAGGATGGTCGACCTATTTCCTTTGAGTCTAGGAAGTTGAAGACTCATGAACTCAATTACCCTACTCATGACTTAGAGCTTGTAGCAATGGTTCATGCTTTAGTGAGGTGGTGACACTTCCTACTAGGTCATAGATTTGAGCATCATTCTGACCACCAGAGCTTGTAGTACATATTCATGCAATCGAACTTTAATGTTAGGTAGAGAAGGTGGATGGAGTTCCTTTGTGAGTATGATTTTGATGTTCATTAAATCAAGGAAAAGGAGAATGTAGTTGTAGATGCCTTAAGTAGAAGGCGCCATGAGCTTTCATCTATGACTACTAGTACCAATTTGAGAGGGTGGATTCTTCAACACTTGCCAGCAGATGAGCTTTATATAGAGGTTAGTTAGGTGGTGCATGCTTAGAGACCCTTGGAAGGGAAGTATTCAGAGTATTCCTTGGAGTCTGATGGACTCTTACATCATAGAGGATGTATGTATGTACCTTCCATTGGGGGTTTTCTCGAGCTCATTATACTTGAGGCTCACAAAGCACCTTATGTAGCACACCCTAGTGTTAACAAGTTATATGCAGATTTGAGATAGTTGTATCATTGACTAGGCATGAGAGTGCAAATTTCTAACATAGTTGCAAGATGCTTTAAGTGTTAGAGGGTGAAGGTAGAGCATCATCATCCTAGTGGGCTCCTTTAGCCTCATGAGATTGCATAGTGGAAGTGGGATGTTATATCTATGGACTTTATTGTTGGCCTTCCCTTGTCATCTCGTTGCCATGATGCCATTTTGGTGTCAATTGACATGTTGACCAAGGTGGCCCATTTCTCACCCATGCATACTACATACATAGCATGGAACATAGCTTAGGTGTTTTTGTGGGATATTGTCAGACTTCATGGCATTCCCCGTAAGATCATCTCTGATAGGGACTCATTGTTCACTTCATCCTTTTGGAGAGAGTTGCAGGTAGCATTGGGCACTAGGCTCAATTTTAGTACAGTGTACCATCCTCAAACTGATGGTCAGATCGAGCGAGTGAGTCAAGTGTTGGAGGATATGTTACATATGTATGTGATGGACCATCAAGTCAAGTGGGAGGAATACCTACATCTTGTTGAGTTTTCCTATAAAAATGGGCACCATTCCTCCATAGGTATGCCACCTTATGAGGCCTTGTATGGAAGACCTTGCAGGATGCCCTTGAGTTGGGATAGGATTGAGGATCGAGTATCTATTGATCCTCAGTTAGTTAAGGAGATGGAGCAGTAGGTGAACCTGATTAGGAAACACTTTAGAGAGGCATAGGATCGGTAGAAGAAGTATGCTAATGTAAAGAGGATAGATCGAGAGTATAAAGTTGGTGATAGAGTTTTCTTGAGGGTGCAAGTAGACAAGAGTCTGATCCATTTCGAAAATGGCTCTAAGTTGGCACGCTATTTCATTGGACCATTTGAGATCCTAGAGAAGATAGGACCAGTTGCCTATCATTTAGCTTTGCCACCTAGCCTGTCATGCATCCATGATGTGTTTCACATTTCAGTACTTAGAGGATACATTTATGATGAGTCTCATATTATAGATTGAGATGCTTTACTGGTGGATTTGGACATCTAGTTAGCATTGGAGCCTATCTGTATTATTGCCCAATGGACCCTAGCACTTCGAGGTCAAGAGTTGGATGAGGTTAGGGTTCAATGAGATTGCTATGATGAGGTTACAGATTCATGGGAGGATGTAGCATAGATGCAATCTTAGTACCCATATCTTTTTGATAAACTCTAGGAGGAAGTTCATACCTAGTGGGGGAGGATGTGAGGCCTTGACCCAACCCATTGTAGCTTAGTTGATACTTTATTATTTTGATACTCAGGACTCGATATGTCGAGACATTATTTGATGCACTAAACATTATTATGCTATTTTATGATGAGTGATGCTTTACTTTTAGATATTTGATATAGTCATTTAATGCTTTATGGACATGTATAATGATGAAGTAAATGAATGCAGAACTAACACTTTGATTATGTAATTTTAAATGATCAAAATATGAGTAGAATGAGATAAACAATTGATTATTAGAAAGATGGATATTTTAAATTTACATGATTTTCTTGATATGTAATTTTCATATATACATGAGATTCTTGAACTACTGATGTGTGCAATTAGTGTGCAAGATATTTAACCAAGAAATCTAATGGAAAGACAAAACTGTACCCCTTGCTAATTTGTGTTATTTTGCATTACCTTTCCTTGAAGGTTGTTATATAGTATTAAAATTCTCCTAGCTTTTGTTTGAGTTTTATTAAGTCTTTAAGGCCTAAAAACATTAAATTTAAGTACCCTAGGGGTAAGGGTAGGGGTTGGGAGTACTTTCCACCCCCTTAGCCTCTTTGGTTGACTTTTAGGGTCACTCAAAAACTTTAATTTTGGTTGATTGTGAATAATGATTTGTCTCCTTCATGAGTTGGTGACTCAAACTCCACCTTGGGGTAACCTAAAGTCTAGTTGAATTAGAGTCTTATTTAGAGGCATTTTGGAGAAGCTTTGGGGTTGTTACCCAATCTCTAATTTTTAGAGAGAAGTTTGAAGATTGAAGAAAAGGAAGGATAAGCTCTTCTCAACTTGTCATTTTACCATAACTTTTTTTGTGAAGGTAGGGTTCTTCACTCTGTCTTGATCATGTTCATATTATTCATACTTTGATTCATGCATAAGGCATTGTGTTGTTCTTGTATTGCTTGCATGTATGTTGAGGTTGTTTTGGGAGGGATCTTAACTTGTTCTTGGGTGTCATTCTCATGCTTTGCTTTAAAATTTTGACGGGATTTCATGGGGATTGTTTTGGCATCACTCACCCTTGGATAGGGAAGAAGTGGCCAAGTATAGGGGGAAGGGCTTTAGTTGGATCTCAATAGTGTAGAGTCTCCTCTCATGGTGAGAAGAGGGAAAGAGGGTAGGGTGTATGGGCCCCTACTTGTCATCACATACCTTGTATGAAAATTTGAATTCTTGAAGAAGGGAAGGAATGAATACCCTTGTTATATTGGCCCCAAAAGGGCATTTGTAGAAGAATGGCAGTTCTTGAATTTTAGCTCCGAAAGGGCTATGTTATGGTATGGTGATTGACATCTCCTATTGAGAAAATCCACCTCCCCCCTATCTTGGTTCAATGTTGAACCTATTTTGCAAAATTGGGTTGGGAATGCATGCTTGAATTGTTCATCATATATGTTGTTTTACCTCCAGGTTAGTTCTTGTCTTTCCCATGGTTCTCTTGATGCATTGAATACACTGGAAAAGATCTCTTGTGAAAGACCTAGAAGAGAATTCAATTGAATTGTAACATTGTGTAAAAATAAATTTTAAATTTTGATGTATTTGGCACAGACGTCAGGTTTTCTTACTGGTTATTTTTTGATGGAGCCTTGAACTAGTTAATTAATAGAGTGAAAGGATTGAGAAAGCCTCCCTACATTTTATCTTATGTTATTTCAGTTTATGGATATGTGAAATTTGGAATGGATCACGTGGTGATGTTCAATTACGTAATTTTCAAGTTTATTCATGTTAAGTAAGGAATTCATCATGTTGAATTTTCAATCAAATTTCATATGTGCTAGGAGATGCAATAATTTCCTCCTTGTTGATTTAACAAACTATTTCTATCATCTTGATAAAACATGCAAATGGTAAATCCAAATTAAAAAGGGAAGCATACACCCTCGTTATAAACCTAATTGCAAAACATAATATTGACACAAAAAAAAATTTAAAAAATTCATTGTTATAAACACCTAGCAAACACAAAATATGCCTCTTTAATAGTTATGCAAGTTTGTAAAAGATTGCACAAAAAAAAAAGAGATACAAAAAAAATAGCATGAGAAAAAAAAAGTATCATCCCATGAGCTTTTTGCTCTCTAGAAATTGTATGGGGAGACAATTTTAACCCCCCCCTTGGAAATAGAGTATATGCTTGGATGATTCCCTATCAAAAGAATATTTGAATTAAAATTATAATCATTGTTTAAATATATAAGAAGACACTAAGCAAAGAAAATAAACTTTGGCTAGAGCAAATGCCAAAAAAAAGTATACATGTATAACTCTTACCTAAGGCCTCACCCATAAAACTTTTAGCATTAAATCTATCTTCCTCCCATCGTATGTGCTAGCATGAGATTGATGAAGACCTAAGAGAATCATGATAGTATTTAATTCTCCCACCCCCTTTTTTTGTCTAGGCGATAGATTGATCTAGGAGCAAGTTAGAGGAGCAAGTGGAATGAGCATTAAATGCTGACTTGGCAACCCAACCACCTCACACAATCCATTCCATGTGAAGTCCATCCTCAGGCTGACCTTGAGTAGCACGAGACCTCCTTGGTTGGCATTCGTGGCCAGTGGCATGTCAGTCCTCGAAATTCTTATCAAACTCCCTTTGTGCTTCCTTCTTATTCCTTGGGCTACGAAATTCCTCACCAAGTGACCTTGGGATCTCATGCCCATGTGCAGACTGTCCTAAGATCATGTCAGCGCTGGGATTGGTGCAATTGGGTGGAGACAAGTATTGGATGTTGGCTTAAACATCTCTTTTTACCTATATGTACTTCTTCCAAACCTGGCATGCCATCCTCCCACTTCTTTTAACCTGCGCTCTTTTTTCCTTGGGCAGCATGGATGATGTCTTGGAAGGTGCCCAAGTGTTGGGAAGGTAAGTTGTGACATGTGTCACATGGAAAAGGGGGGGGGGGGGGGGGGGTCGTCGGGTGTTGGGGGCTAGTCTAGGTAAGCATAGAGTAGGTTAGATTAGTTGTTTACGGGGTTGTGTATATTGTTTAGTGTAGCCTTGCATCATATTAGGTTTGAGGCTATAGGTTTGCGGTAATTCTTTGGGTTAAATATATATATTGTTAAATTTAAGTTAGTGTTAATTTAAGTTAGTTTTAGATTTAATTTAGTTTAAGTTTTTTATTTATATTAGTATCTCTTAAAAAATATATAGAAAGTTAGCTTTCATTTTAAATAATGGTGTAAGGTCCTCCTCGCATGTACTTATTAAATATGAATTTCTCTATCAAATTTGTTGTAGGAGATTTGAATGGATATGGAGTAATGTTGTAGATTTTTAGATGTCCTAATGAAAATTGAGAACAACAGATACATCCATGCTTTAATACTTAAAGATTAGAGAACGACTATGTTGTCTCGACTGTTTAAATATTAATTTTGCACTAACAATAATACAAGGTGTTTCACTTAATAATGATGTTATTGATTTTGTTACCACAATGATTAGGATTCTATGCATTTAGATAGTTCAATATTCACTATTGGTGATGTTATGATGTTTAGGTATGTGCATGCCTAACAATGATTATTCTTGTATTTAATCTGAATTAATGAATAAGTTATATGTCATATTGATTATGTAATTACTGATGATTAAATGTGAGTAGAAACAAATTAAATAGTTAAGTAATTGAAGAATTATGTTCTAAATTCGCCCTGATCCATCGTAGCATAGTGATACATTACTATTATTTTGATACTTACGACTCGAGATGTCGAGACATTATTTGATGCTTTAACATATTTTATTATTTCATGGTGTGTGATGTTACTTTTAGATATTTGATATTCATCATTTAAGGTTTTATGTATATGTATGTTGATGAATTAAGTAAAATGTAGGATTAACACATTGATTTTGGAATCTTTATGATTACAGATATAAGTAGGATGAAAGAAATCTTGATTGATGTATGTTTCAATTTATGTAAATTTTTGATATGTATATACATATGTACATGTGATTTTATGGGACTACTGAAGTGTGCAATGAGTGTGCAGATATTTTAGCCGAGAAACCTGACGGAAGAACAAAATTGATCCCTATGTGCTCATTGTGGAAACCTTGTTGTTCATAATTAAATTAATTGTGAGATGTATGTATGTATCTTTCTATGATTAGTAAATGTTAATGTTCGTAACTGTGTTCTTATAGTGTCACTTGACACTTGTGAATTTTCTTATGTTCTTCAGTGTGCTAATTAGGGTTAGTTGTGTAACCTTTGGACCTAAGTCAGATTAAATTAGTGTCTTTTTGCTAATTGGGTTCTTAATTGAGTTTTAGTCACCCTTAATCTAGATTAGTGCTTAATCTTTTTTTTAGAGTTGTTAGATGGTCTTAATTTTTTTCCCTAGCTATTGTTTGGTTCCAAACCTATTCCTAAGGCTTTAAAACATGAAATAATTATACCCAAGGGGTATGGGTATGGGTTGGGGTTTTTTTCCAACCCCTAAGCCCCTTTTATTGACTTTTGAGATCACTCAAAAAGTCTCTTTTTTCCTTTGTGCGAAAATTGACTAGGGCTACCATGAGTTGCATCACCTCAACTCCACTTAGTGGTTAACCATAGTATGGGTTGAGTTAGGAATTTCTAGATTAGTAGGTGGGTGGGAGTAGTTATTGCTCTTTTTGGTGGTTGAGTTTGAGGCTTATTTAGAGGCCCTTCTTGGAGTAGTAGAGGTTGTTACCCAATCTCTACATTTAGAGAGGAGTCTTAGAAGATTGAAGTAGGGAAGGGAAAAGCTCTACTCAAATTTTTTCATTGCCATTGCCATTTTGTGAAGGTAGGAGTTCTTCATCTCCCTTGTTTAGATTTTCATGCTTGTTTCATGCTTATGCTACCTTGTTGTTGTTTGAATGCTTGTATGTATGTTGGGTATGTTGGGAAGATTTGAAAACCATGTTTTTTGAATGTTTTCCTTTCATGTTTATGTTTGAATTTTGGAGTTTTCTTGTATGGGTGTTTTGGTATTACTCACCCTTGGATAGGGTATAAGTGACCAATTTTGGGAAAGGTCTTTCTAGTTGGACTCCAATAGTGTAGAGTCTCTTCTCAGGATGAGAAGAGCGAGAGAGGGTAGGGTGTTATGGGCCCCTACCTATCAGCACAAACCACGTATGAGTTTTGGCATGTAAGAATGGAAGAATGGAAGTTCTTGATTTATAGCCCCGATTGGGCACCTGGTTTGGTGTTGTGTCTAACATCTCCTATTGGAAAAATCTGCCTTTTCCTAGTTTTAATTCATTGTGAATCCTGATGTGATAATCTTGTATGAATATGCATGTTTGAGTTATTTTTGGGTCATGCTTGTTGTCACCTGATTAGATTCTGTTCTCTCCACAGTTCTTAGAAATGTGTTGCAGAAATTGATATGGAACCCTTGTTAAGGGCCATGATGGAATGTATATTGATTGTTGAAATTCAAGTACGTTCAGGATTAGAATCCTGTGTAGAAATGTATTTTAAACTTCTGTTGAAGTGGCAACGAAGCCAGGTTTTCTTACCGGTTCTTTCCCAGTAGAGCCTTTGAACCAAGTAGTTTAATAGAAAAATGAGATTGAGTAAAAATGCTTGCATTGAGTCTTATAGCTTTGTTTTTAGTTTTGCATATGTAATTTAAAAATTAGATGTGATGGTGTTACCTTACTACATATTTTTTTATGATTGGTAATCACATCCGTTTAAATTAGATTAATTAGCTAACATGTTGATATATATACTTAGTGATGCAATTTTAAGTTTAAAATGTTAAGAAAATTTACATTCGAGTTGTGTTTAAATTTTATAATTATACATGTGCATGAGAAAGTTAAGTGAATTTATTTGAAAACTTGTTTATTACATTTAATCCTATTATCACTTTTTAATATTAAAACATAACTTCTTGGTGTTTTTGGGCATGACAAATGGTATAGTTAATACTTATGGTAAGTTTGCTTTTGTGTTATTAAGATTTAATTTAGTTAAGTTTTGTTTTAGTTAATATTATTTTTAAGTTATTTGTTTTATTAGTATTTAATTTAATCAAGTTTTGTTTTTAGTTAATATTATTTTAAGATCAAGTTTGCATTAATTTAGTTTTAATTAAGGATTGCTTAAATTTTAAGTCAGTTTAAGTTTAATTAAGATGTTATGAATTAAATGTTATTAATGTTATAGATTAATTTAGTTCCTTTTTTTTTTTTTATGGTAGTGAATATGTGTTAAATTAATAGGTAAGATATTTTGTTTTGTTTTATGGTATCATCATATTTAGTTTAATTAATTTTGTGTTATAATTAGGAATATTTTTAATTCTATTATATTATAGATTTATATAATTTTGAAATGTTAATTAAAGATTATCAGAGGATGTAATGTTATTTTAATTAGAAGTTCTTTTTTAGTTCAATTATTTCAAAATAGTTAGTTTGGTGATTATTCATATGGGTAATCAATAATTTTAAATATAACATTGTAAAAGTAATATAATAACGAAGTCAAATGATGATACCAATTTAATAATGAGTACTTAACTTTAACGATGTTTCTTTCCCTCTCATGCTTATAAACTCAAGATGACATGTAGTGAACCTATTCCTGCACTTGTAAATCAACTCTTAAACCGTAGTGAACCTAGTTATTATTACTTATAATTTATATTATAAAAATAAAATTCTATTTTTTTTTTTCACTTAATTTTGGGCATGACAGTTTCTTCAGTATTCCATTCCATCAAGGTTGTGCCTGTATTTCCAATGAACAATTTTCAACATCATTCACTCAAAATTTCACACTTGTGACTCACAATGTCAAGTTAAAAAACTAAAACTGTAATCAAAATGGGAGGAGCAGAGAATGGAAATCTCTCTAAATAAAATTTAGTCAAAATCAAATTTGACAAAAGAATCCAAATAGGAAAGTTTCTCTGCAAAAAATACACTGAACTGAACCAAAAAAACTTCCATTGTAACTTCAATCTGTCTAACAGGGACTAATTTATCCTCACATTATTGAAATTTTGTCATATCAAAAGAAGTAGTATGCTGATCATTTCTTTGGTAGTACATATTTTGAGTTTTTTACAGTTGGTAGTTTACATGGAGTTAAATTTGTTTAGACCTCTCAACAAATTTTAATGTCTTAAATTTGTCTAGACCTCTCAACAAATTTTAATGTCTAACTCCTTAGAAATCTTCTCCTACATTCTCTTCCTGTTATTCCAAAGCTATGTCAAGTGGAGTTGAAGGAAAATGACCTAGATATGCTTCAAAAGGTGACTAATTTTTTGAGAATGACCTACTTTATAAAAGAAATGTTAAATTTAGGGAAGTGACACACTCCAAGATTGAGGATGCTAATTCTTGTATCATGTTATGAGTTGCACTAAGTTCATGTTTATCACCTGTGCATGGTCATTTATCTATGTGTGATAGGCAACACTCTTCTTGAGCCTTGTATCCTTGTGGACCAAAATTTCCCAACAAATTTGATGTATCTACTTCAATCAATAGACTCAGAAAGCCCAAAGTAGACCCTATGCATTAGCAAAGAACATCACTCAGCATCTTTGTTGCTTGATAATCTTTCTTGCAAGGAGATGGCATTCACATTTTGCTAAAATCTAACTACTGCCACAAACAAATAATCATACATTGTCCTGAGATACCTACCTGGGTTCTCCTTCAGCCGCTCCATCCTATGACATCCTGGGAATAGATGTCTAGGAGAATTTGACATTAATTATTGAGGCATTTTGACTTCAAATCTCAAAATACAAGTTTGGCATAATAATTCTCTTGATCCTTATATTTTAAGATCCTCTAATGTATAAAGACACACCTTATCCATATTTTCATAAATATTTCAAATCTCACTACATATTTTGTTTTTCTCTATTTTTATATAGTTGTTCCTTTTGTCATGCACTAACTATCCCTTTTATAGATTAGCAGGATTCATGATCATACAGTTTACAATAAAACCCTAGAACATTACTAGGTACACATTCTATAGTTATAACTCTCCTTTATCATAGAAACTAAGAAAAACCTCAAATTGGCCCAAGACAGGTTAAATTTCCAACAAATTGGCTTTCAAATGAGCATGAATTAGAAGTAACAAATTAGATCTTCTTGAGATGATAACCTTATAAGCTAAAGTTGCTAAAAATTATAGCAGGGGAGATACTTGGACCAAGTAACCATGGGTCCTACAAGGATCTAGTAGATAGGTTATATATTTGGTTAAGATACTACTAAGGTTGCTAGTGCATAACACCATTTCATGTCTCAGGTTTGCAGAATGTAGTGGGACAAAAAGTTTTAAAATATCAATATCCTTGCATTCCCTAGATGATAGAGGTTTTATTCTGATTTTAGATAGATACAAGAAGGAATTGAGATCAAAGGAGCTACAAAAATATCTCATTCAGTCAAAGGCTTTGTCATTGGACAATAGTACAATAACATGTAGGAAGGCCCCAAAATATTGGAGAACCTAGCACTACAATTGCTTTAGGGAAAAGAAATTTCAAGAGGGAGAATTTTTACAATGCTAGAAGATAAACCACTTCAGCCTTAGTTAATGATTCTTTAAGTGATTGTCAGGAAGTCTGATGGTTATTTATTGTTTATGCTAGGTTGATGAAGTTTATGTTTATGTCAGCCAATTGTATGTTGTCATAAGAGTTTTTCAAAAGCCAATTATACCACATTCAAAAGACAAAATAGGTAAAGTAGAATATTAGCTAGAAAGAATATTAGGTAGGATAGAATTGATTTATATGTCCAAGTGGACACTGGCTATGTCCTATGACCATACTGTGCTTGGGCAACCTTTTTCCTGAGTCAATGCCCACAACTTTCTCAAATATTCTTGATGGGTCAAAGACATGGAATTTGCTAACCTATAAACTTCCTAAAGTTCCTTGGATTCTTGATGGGCCAGAGATGTGGAATTTGTTAACCTATAAAATTCCTAAAGTTCCTTGGATTCTGGTGAGGACATCAATATGACAAGAAAATAAAGATACATCTTGTTGTAATAGAATACACTTACTTTTCAGACTAAAATGAAAAGGGTCCTTAGCTTCTCTAACCCTCTTGAACATAATGAAATAGGATGTAGCTATATCAAGATTAGTTGGTGTAGTAATAAAAAAGGGATATAAAAGGTTGTAATCCCGATTAGATAGGTCATTTTAGGAGCTTCTTTTATGCTTGATCATATGTTGATAATAATTAGTAAGAGTGTCACCATGCACAGTATAAATAACAACTTACAAAAAAAATTATGGAGATTTGGGGGGACAAAAACCGCATCCTGAAGAAGATATTGAGTAATTCAGACTGAATTGTTAGTCTTATAAATGAATTGAAAAAATAGTAATTGAGTAATTCAGACATAAGAGTATATTTGGTAAAACAAAGCCTAAGAAGTAAGATTTAGAATTTTTGAGAAATAAATGGTGAGACTCGAATAGAAATTACAATATAATCCAATTTAGCTTACTCTAAGGTTTCTCGGCCTTTGCTAAACATATGTAAAGATGCCATAAGAACTATATTTCTCAAAGAGAAAAAATAGATCCAAACTTCATCTGGATCAAATATGGTGCTAAAAGGACTGAAGGATTTTTCAACTTGCCAACACCTGAATTTATCTAGGATCATCTAAGGCCAACTGACATTGCAGGGAATTCAACTGATAAAATTGATGAAATGAGAATAATTATAAAGATGTGACAATTATAAAGCTAACAAACCTAGACTTATTTGCAGCAGAATTATTTCCATGAACCTAAACAAATCTGGTGCCTCTAATCTTGAAAGAGGCATTTCTTTAGGAATAAATTTGGTCTATTGTGCAATCCCTCAAGTATGGTAAATCCCCACATATTGATGGTCTTCTTGTAGAGATTTAAAAAGCCAAACTTAACTGGATATATGCTAAACTTCTGGGTTTCTATATGGAAGCCATTCAAGTTTGTTCCCTTTGTAAAGAATTCAATAGAGAAGTGATCAAATTCTTCCCCAAAGATGGAGATGAATCTTTGATCAACCATTTCTATTAGAATGATATTGTAGTATTTACCCATAATGGTCATTTAAGTCACCTAAGCATAGTTCAAAATATCATTATTGACAACTATTGCTGAGGGCAAAAAAAAGGGTAAATATATGAAGGGAACAAAATGATCAAATATCAAACATTGTAGGTAGCCACACATAAATCCCATATTACATTTGCATTGTATGTTATGGGCAGCAGTATTTGTGGATCATTTTAGACCTACAACATGCAAAGTGTCCATTTTATGTTAGTTTAAGCTTCACTTGGTTTCAAGAATAGTATAATATTCTCTACTTAACAAGGCCAACCATGTGAAGGTGGAAGCTCATCTGGCCTCATCCCCCTCCCCCTAATATCAATCTAAAGTACCCACTATTATCTAATTACATACTTCATTCATTCATTCATCCATTTATGAACTATAACATTCAATCAATACAATCACATAACATTCATTAATATGATATAAAATTCATTAATACACAATACTAATCAAGACTTCATTAACACATAACAATATTCATTCACATAAAATAAAAATCTACATTAATACACATCATTCATACATAATTACTTAAAACAAAGTTCTTTCATTATCCAACAAGGTTTATCAAAGAACATTTTTAAAACATTATTTCCTTTTTTGGTTTTTATGAGCTCTCTTAAGAAAAGCGCTCATAGGAGCATCCATAATTGCATCATTCTCCTCCTCTTCTAGCACATGTAATGTCAAATTATGATGGCTCCTTCTCTTTGGAGGAGCAAGAGGTTGCTACACTAAAGGGGGCTCTATTGCAAGAACAAGTGAATGGGATAAATTGGCATACTCTTTGTCTTTTTCTAACTGTTACAAGTTTGTAATTAAGTATGAGTGCAACATAAAATGCATTTTTCTTACCTGAGAATGCCACATCATATACATTAACATTTTTATCTACCACCACGTCAACACATTGAACACTTGGAACATGGTCCACTCCTTCAGCATGATGTTCAACATGCTCTGAAATATTCAAAAAGGGGATACACATGAAATTTCAATTGAAGATGTTAAATTTTATTCATAATTGCATAATTAATTTCCAATAGAAAATTAATAGCTCCACCACTATAATGCACAGCATGGCCTTCATCACGAGTAGGTTCTATGGTAGGATATGAAGGCTGTAGTAAAATGTTATGCACATTGTTATGTAGTCAATTTACGTTTAAAACTAATACCAAAAAAGAATCTTCTCAACTATTTAATTTCATTTACTTTTCATTTGACCAATTTACTTGTGAGATATCATTCAGTGCACTGGATTCTTGGCAAGGCTTATAGATTCTTCACATAGGCGTGCAACCACAACTTTATAGTCTTCCTTCAAGGAAATTTTTCTATCTTCATCTATGACCTCCACATTGAAATATGCGCCCTGTGTTTTTTTCTTGATAACTTTAGTTTTGTATGGTTTCATTAAACAAAATTGTTTGCAAAATTATATTAAAAAATAAATGAAATTTCATTGCTCTACTTACAAGTTGAGACTGGAGATTCATATAGCCAGCATAGCCAAGTTTGTGTTGGCCAACCTTTTCTACTCTCGCTTTTGTAGCCATGGATGTGTCTTGCAATCTATGAACAATTTGAAACATCTTAGATTATATATTTACAAATATAAATAATTAGTGCATGATTACAATGTACTTAATACTATAATGACATACCTCTTTTTGCCCTGTGCTGTTCATTATCTCTATCTTCACATAGCCTTTTCTCCTTTGCATCTTCTATTATTTCATTCCATTCCATCAGTGAAATCATAGGAGGATGGTTGTACTTTGGGTTATCCTTAAGAGCCCTTCTATATTGATCTCTCATAGTCTTTATATGCTTTGCTGCTCTTTTCAGAAGTAAGCTAGTGTCAAAAATGTTTTTCCCAAATTTCTCCTCAATAGATGCAATCAGCTGATTTTTTAATTCCACAGCTTGTAAATTCCACCTTTTTAAAAACAAATAGATTGTTAGATCAATAACTTTAATATATTACAATAAAAAGAAGAAAAGAAAAATTACGTAGCAATGATATGAAAATACATACCTTTTACATATGGTGGGTCCAAATAGTCTTAATGTCATATGAAAAAGATGTTCAAAGAAACCATTATTACCTACAAAAACATAAAGGATTTATCAGTCCAAAATGATTAATGTAAAAGTAAACTAAATTTACACTTTAAAAAATAACAATTTTAAAGCACCTGGAAGCTTTCATTTTTTTAATGGAAACATAGTTTTCTTATTCAGCAACAATGTCCCTTCATACGAAATAGTACTAATCACATGAACTACTCCAAGAAATGGATCAACTTCAGTAGTACTACTGTCTGTTGGTCTATCAACTGAAACATCATGAAAATTAAATGATAATTTTAGTACTGCTCACTGTTGGTCTACCTCCCTGCCTATGTCCATGTCTCTTTATGTGTGGGTATATATATATATATGTATGTATGTATGTATGTATGTATGTATGGTGTGTGTATGCATGTGTTTGTGTGTATGTAGACTTCTGTAAAAATCATTTAAGCATTGATATGCTACTTCATTGTTCATCAACTTGTAGAAAGAAATTACAAAATATAGCACATTACAAAATATAGGAAAACAAGGTTTTACCAGTTCTAGTGGACATAGATGATGATGTTTGCATGGTCCTTGTTGCCAACAATGCAGTAGACAATACTAGATTGCCAACCAAAGGAGGAGTCTTCACTTCATCATGAGCTAAAGAATAGAATATTGTTAGGAAAAAAATTTGCAATGGATAAAGATCAAATGGGATACTAGCAAGAAACGTCCACAAAAAAAAAAGTTAAGTTTTATAATGTTGATCAAAATAAACAAAGTGTTACTTACATGAAGGTTGTGCATGACAACCCTCACCATGTGATGTTGCAATTGGCACATATGTCTATACAAGAACACATAAAATTAGAGATCATGATCCATAAGATACTATAAAATATTAATATCTATTGAACTTCTATTACTGCTTTACTCAAATTACTGTTTACCTTCAAAGATCGGATTCTACGATCCAATTCTATTCTCAGTGCCTCTTTCTCCTCACTTCTGTCACCCTTGATGATAATGTTAACAAGTTCATCAATGTATCTTTGTGTAATTTTTTGGGTGATGAATACAGGGTCAGTACTAAGGGCAATGTCATATAGATATGATGCCCATATTTCAAATTGCATTTGATCAACGATCATTATAGCTTTTTCCTATCATTTGTGATATCAAATATCTGTATACTTTCATCAAAATAACTCCAAAGCCATAAAGAAAAGAACATAATAATATGACATTTATTTCTATATGAACATTAAAATTTTCAATGATTAATATTTACCTCTATTGAAGGTATCTGAGATGGTGCATCGATATTGCCCTGTGAAAAAAATTAGTAAGTCTTAGAAATCAGCAATGAAATTAAAGTAATAGACTTACCAAAAAAAAAAATTAATAATAAAGTAGATTGTATATGTAAATCATTCGTCTTAAATTAAAAATTTATCCTAACTAATGTTTATATCTAAAAAAATATTTGACATGTTCTACTTAATGTTTATATGTGCACATATGATTTGGTAAGAAAAATTTGGTCATACAAGACCCCATCATAGTTGACATTGATCCTACTTGGACATTTCATTGATCATCATGATCTTCATCCATGTCATCATCATCATCATCATCACCATCATCGTACTTGTCACTTTGATCATCGTAATCACCACCACCATTTTCATCACCATCATCATCCTCTTGATCACTATCATTATCCTCTTGATCACTATCATTATCATGACCATCATCACCATGATCATCACCATGGTCATGATCATCATTAGCATCATCATCATCATTATCACCATTATCATTAGCATGACCAAAATCATCACCATCTTCTTCTTCTTCTTCACTAGGTAACTGTCATTCTTGGTAATCATTTACTTCCTCTTGTGCTTCTTCAATATCTTCTTCTTCGATCACATTATACTTTATCGGCATTCCTCTTGGGTCATGTCTAACAACAAATAATCAACTTGGTTTGTGTGGAACACCAAAGTAAAACACTTGCTCTCATAAATTTCAAGTGTCTCTCAACCATCTACATTGATCTAGCTTGTACAGGTCCACACAATTCAATCTCCTCAACTTGATATATGAGGTAGTGTTCTTGAGCACTAAAAAACATTGGAGGTAAACACTTTTTCATTTCACACATAAGCTATAGAATTTTTCTCTTCAAATATTTTATATCTTTTTTATGAATTTCTTTAGATGATAACCACCTAAAAGAGATTCAACATGCAAAAACACATAAAGGAGATTTCAAATAAAATTATAGAATAGACTTCAAATAAAAAAATAACAAATCTAAGAAAAAACACTTCCAAGATCATATATAATTTGTTTAATACTATTGTCCAACTATTGTGGAAGGGATAAAAGTAGGACGAACTATAATCATTAAAAAATGATCATTTCAATATATTATTAAATAATGCATTTGGTACTACATTCAATCTTACAAATATACTATAAATAGAAAAAATGACTTACCTTGAGGAAGGTATGTCAATCATGTGTTTTCAACCCTGGCCCAAAATCACCTTTCTTTGATAGAAGAGTACTCATATTTGCAGCAAATCCTGTTGAAAATTTTATTTTTTTTATGACTTCTTTTAATGCATCAGTTTGTTGCTCCATTAATAACCAAGGAAGGGCACTTGTATTTATGCGGTCTCCATTACTATTTTATTCAATGAAAACTTTTAGTGCATGATTGGATTCATGAATGTCAGTACAAATTTTAGTAATTCGTTCTCTATCACACCTTCCATCCAACATTTTCCATAGTGTCTCTACTACATTCTTTCCAATATTCATAGCATCAAACAAATGTGTGATTGGGAGATCCTTGTAGTATGGTAACCTACTAAATTGAGTAGGATAACCTTTCATTCCTCTAGAAAGTTGGTCATTGATGCCTTAACAAGCTTCACGAGCATCAATTACAGCATTAGTGAATATAAGACAATATCAAAATACAAATTATAAACTTCAAATGACAAATTGGACATTACCTCAATGATTTAGTCGATCGTATTCAAACTTCCATAAGTGAGGTGTCATTCTTTGTGGCCTTGATGTTGTCTCTTCTTTCCCATTGAAAAGATGTTTTTTGGCAATTCAATACCTATGATTATTGTGGAGAAAGTATCTAAACTCATTAAACACTTACTTTCCTAAACTTCTCGAATGATGACATTTCATCTTTAGACCACAAACTAGACATGCAAATTTTCTCTTTGTTTGAAGACCTAAAAGATCATGTATAATTGGATCATGTACAATTATCATGCACAACTTAAGCATTCGATAGTAATGTGTAAGAACTATAACAAACTAAAAATATGTGATCTTAGCAATATCACATATTGCAAAAATGAGTTAGCCTAGGGGCATCATGTATTGTCCATACAAGCATTGCATGGAATTGAAATTGTCATTGTCCTATCAGTCTAGAGATGTCATACATAGTGATGTCATTCCATAACTTCAACAACTCATCAATTAGGGGCTCAATATATACATTCATATCTTTAACTTGGTATTTACCTAGCAATTGAATGAACATAAACATTACATAATTATTATAACCATTTTCATGCACTATTTATAAATTAATTTAGATAACTATAAAATAAAAAAATACCTGGCACAATCATTGACAACATTATGTGCTCCCTCTTTATGGACATCCAAGGAGGCATGTTATTGTTAATAACAAAAATAGGCCATACTGAATAAACAGATCTCATATCTTCATATGGATTGACATTGTCCATTGCTAATAAAAGTTTCAGATTACAAGGTTCTTCTTTAAAGTGTGACCATATTTCTTATATCTCTTTAAATGCAGAACCATCAACAGGAATTCATATAATGTCATTCTGACTTCTATTGCATGCATGGTAATTCATAAATTGTGCCAAGCTAGTGCACCTGAATAACCATTCAAGACGTTAAATAATGGTAATGTATTGAAGAACCTTGTGAGGCACTTTTTTTGTTATTTTATCTGACCGATATCTACTAACATGACAATCAAGGCATTCTATTGCAAATTCATGTTTTTTATGATATAGAATGTGATCATTGGGACATGCATGTATTTTCTGATACTTCATTCTAATCTGATACAAAATGTTAGATAATTCTCAGTACAAACAAAGTAAAATGTTTGATGGTGGTAACAAAAACTCACTAATCAACTTACAACAACAAATATGCATTGTTAATATAATGAATAGTAATTGTATGCTAACATTGAAGATAAAAAAAATGACATACCTTAGCATACATGACATTGCTACATTGGATATACTATTTATAACCTTTAAGTTCACCAACAACACTATAGCCCAGAGTAGAGTTTTTTGGGAGCCTTTATATAAGGGCTCGTGTGCCTTCTCAAGTAAAGGTATATCAAGACCATCTTCATCATTATTATTAGATTTTCTAGTACCATCATTGTGAGCCTCTTCATCACCTGCCCCAATACCATCTTCTTCAATCATGTCCTCTAGCACATTATCATCTTCTTCCATGGGATTGTTGTCCTTAGCTTGGATATTCACACCTCCATGTGTTGGATACAATTGTTAATAGTGTATTGTCTTTGATGTTACACAAATGTCATATTAGCTATCAGACAGAGTCTACCAAGCTCAGATGATCAGCAAAGCAATTTACAGTGTCTACCGAACGTTCCTGAATAGCACAAAGGAAAGTTAGCTCTTATCGAGCTCACTCGGGCATCAAAGAATTTTGTAAAAATTTAATGTTAACCGAGCTCCCAAGGTTAACAAAAGGAAAGATAATGTCTATTGAGTTGACTCGGTCATCAAAAAGAAAGTTAGCTTTTACCGAGCTAACTCAGTAAATGAAGGAAGGTCAATGTTTACTAAGGTAACTCGATCTTTGAAGGAAGTTGCAAGGTTTGCAGTGATTATCGAGCTTCACTTGGTTAACATTGGGGAAACTATTCTGGAGCAGTGGTCACCGAGCTGGATCAGGCAGCGAAGAATTTTATTATTCTAAAGAATTAAGTTTAATTATTTTGTGCAATGTTTGCAGTCGACTGATTTATGTTTTTCAGTTATTGTAAATTGTAATTGATCCAACTTGACAATCTGTAAGGTACATATGAAAGGTCAAGTTGTGAATTCATAAGATGTAAGAGTTTGGATGCATAAGAGTGCAAATGTATGGATATTAAATGAGCGAATATTGAATACATGAGCGAATGTTGAAGAAGGATTAGATATGCTTATGGAGTTGCAAAGTTATATTCGATCAGTGAGGATATAGTAAAGCAGAACAGAGATCTATATTCAGCAAAGATAAGTTGCATATATTTTAGATCACTTCATTGTTTCTTTCTAATCATTGTAACTGTGATTCAAAATCTCTTAAAATAGTTGGTTTAATAGCCATTTTGTAAGTCTTTTAACAAGGTGAAAATTCAGTTGAATTGTTCTAAAGACCTCTGACAAGGCCACTTCTAACAGGGTGATTAAATCTTCTAACAGGGTCACACCTAACAGTGTGTTTTGTAACCTTTAACAGGGTTGGCTCCTGATAGAACTCACTTCAGAAGAGTGAAAATTGGTAACTAGTTACTTGGTGGTTTTTCCTAAATTGGGTTTCCACATTAAATCTGGTGTCTCTTGTGTTCATGTTATTTTTTTATGCATGCATGTTAATCACTTTAAATGCTTAATAAGTTAATAGAACATCTATCAAGTTTTAGCATTTATTTGTGTGGCTACTGAGTATTAGCGGCAACTATATTTTAAGACATCTAAGGATCTGTAGATTTATTTTTGTGGTAACTGATTCACCCCTCCCCTCTTAGTTACTCCATCTCTATTTCCAACAATTGGTATCAAAGCTCTTGGTGCTTATAGGATAAGATTTCAAGGATCTAAGCTAAAAATCAGGATGTCTTATAAGAGGTAAATTCCAAGACTTAACAGGGACAACTTCTCATCATGGCAAGGGTTGATGAGACTTCATCTAGCTTCTATTGGAGATACAGGACTAAAATACCTTGATAAAAAATATGTAGAACCAGCTGGTACACTATCTATCAATGATATTGCTGAAAAGAAGACCCACAACATTATGATGATAGATATAGCATCTGCTCTGAGTTATGAAGAATTTGATGATATCAAGGACTGCAAATCTTCTTTTGAAATGTGGAAAAAATTGAAAGAAATCTATGGAGGAGATGATAATGTTAGAAGATCCAAAACAGAAAGTCTGAGAGGACAATTTGATCAAATTAGGATGAGAGAGGATGAAAACATTGCAAAATATGTTGAAAGAGTCAAAGCATGTGTTAGTGCAATCAAAGCTTCTAGAGGAGATATCAAGGAAGAGACAGTTATAAGTAAAGTTCTCAGAACTTTGCTTCCCATTTATGCAATCAGAGTTTCTGCAATTCAAGAAAGAAGATGTGAAAAAAATCATAAGATAAATCTAGAGGCTATAGTTGGAAGATTGACTGCATTTGAACTAGACAACTTTGATAACTATGTTCCAGCTTCCAAGAACATTGAATCAACATTTGAAGCCAAACTTTCACTCAAGGAGAAAGACAAAAAAAAATCTCAGTCAGAAAGTGAAGATGAATCAAACCAAAGTTCAGACAGTGATCTTGAAGTAATTGAAGCCCTTCTAGCAAGGAAATATTCTCTCGAGGCAGAGGAAAATACAAAGGTAAAGTACCCCTAATCTATTTTTCATGTGAAGAAGTTGGTTATATTGCTGCTAGGTGTCCAAACAAGTAGAATAAAGATGAAAAGAAAGATCACAAATAGAATGGCAAGAAAGATTTCAAATCATTCAAGGATAAAGGTAAGAAAATGTGTTTTATGGCTAAAAATTCTAATGATTCTAATGATGAAGAAGAAGATGAAATTGTCTGCATTGCTATGAAAGATGAATCTAATAATGATGAGAAAATGGCACTCATTTTTCATATGAGAAAAAATGATGCATGGATCATAGATAGTGGTTGTTCTCATCACATGACTAGCGACAAAACTAAGTTTGAATACTTTGAAGACTACGATGGTGGTAGTGTAAGATTTGGTTGTTGGCATTATGATACATTTTTGTCATTAGTTACAACACTTATTGGATTCTAAATGCTTGCCAAGCTCTCACCGGAAGCCAAGCTTTACCTAGTTATCAGAGTTTACCGAGTGATCAAGGTGAACAAAGAAGTCAGTGTTTACCAAGTGATCAAGGTGAACAAAAGCAGCCAGTGTTTACCGAGTATTCGAGGTAAAGAAAGGAATCAATTTTACCGAGTGAAGATGTACTTAGTATTGACCAAGAACTTTGTGATAACCAAGCTTAGACGGTTATCAAGGAAATTAATTTTATCGAGCTCATACGGTTATCAAGGAAACCAACTATCACCAAGTTACAAGGTTCCATCGAGTGTTTCCTTTGATCACCGAGCTACAGTTCAGATAGAAGTATTCATCGAGTGACATCTCTTCTACTGAGTCTCCAGTGGTTACCGAGTTTAGAACTACTCGAAGTGTTTAGTATGAACCGTGCCTTCACTTCTATCGAGTGCATGACGATGCCGAGTAACGTAGTGGACGCCAAGTATCAGAAGGACACCGAGTCAGTTCAGTGAACCCAAGTTTTTACCTTGGGCTGACTTTGTATAGAGATTTGCACTTGTTGTTTTGGCCGACCTTGCATGTATTGTTTATTTGGATGGTATATATATATGTAATGTATTGTATCATTCAGATGGAAGGAAGTAAGAAATGAGATGAAAAGAAATTGCAATGGCAATAGAAATTGTAATTAATGAAACTGCAAAAGTGTGAAAGAAATACATGCATGCGAAAGTATGTGTGCTGAGTTGTGAAGATATTCAGCAAGGTCAAATTTTGGAGCAAAAAAATTTTATCTATCACATCAAGGTGAATCAGAGCATAGCGGATCTTATCAGCAATCAGTTGTAATCAGATCCACTGTTTCATTCTAACAGGTGAATCAATTTTTGTAAATCTTTTAACAAGGTAGACTTAACAGTCTTTTGTAAATCTCCTAATAGAGTGCATACTTTATTGTATGTTTGGAAATCCTCTAACAAGGTGGATCTAGCAATCCTTTGTGCTCCTAACAGGGTAGATCACTAGAAGTGGTCATTGTAAGCCTTAACCGGCCAACTTCATACTGCAGTAACGAAGCTTTGTGGGTTTCATCCTCACCCCAGTTTTACTTTCTATTTGGAAGGTTTCTGGGTCACCAAATCTGTGTGTTCAAGTGTTCCAAATGATTTTGTTTCATGCTTATAGTAGGTTACCTGGATGAATGATGAATATATCAGTATGCAGTTTTATTGTTAAAATTTTAGAAGTGACTGATTCACCCCTCCCCTCTCAGTAACTTGTCATATCTTGAATATTTCCAACAATTGGTATCAGAGCTTTAAGGTTCTCAAGATAAAAGTTTCACAGCTTGAGCAAAGATCAAAGACAATGGAGATATTTAGACTTGACAAAACTATTGAGAATGAAAAGCTAGATCTGAAAATGGCCGTGGCTCAACTCAATGAAGCAAAAGAGCATCTTTCACAATCCTTGAAAAGAAGAAAAGAACTTGCAAAGCAAATGAATGACCATCAGTATGTTGAAGAAAAGATTGAAGATCTCTCACCATCAAATAGTTCAGATGAAGCTGACAAAGCAATCAAAAAAATTTTAGAAAAGAATGGATCTCTGCAGGAAGAAGTAAGAAAGCTCAAAAGGGAACAAGGAATCCAGTCCATCAGGCTATGCGAAATCTTGGAGCAAAGGAACAAGGCAGCCGAAGACTTAGAGGTAAGGAATAATCAATCCTCTCAGCTTGAAAATCTTGTAACTCAATTATATAATGCAAATGAAGAAATTATGAATCTGAGATCTAAGAATGAGAATTTGAGAAATGACTTAATTACTGAAAGAAAAATCAATGCAAGCTTACAAAGTGATCTAATCTCTAAAAAAAAAGTCAATGAGAGAATGGTAAAATCTCAAAAGGACATGGATCAATTGAATCTGCAAAATGAAGAAAACTTTCATAGACAAAATGGTAAAGCAGGCCTTGGATACAAGGAAGAAGGTGAATCCTCCAAACAGGGTACTCAAAAGAATCAAAAACCTACTTGCAGCCACTGTGGTAAGTTAGGTCATACATCTAACGAATGTTGGAGCAATAGAAAAGGAAAATTTAATGGAAAGTGCTATAATTGCAATCAGCATGGACACAAAGCCAATGAATGTAAAAAGAAACCAAAATTTGAAGGTAAATGTCACAAATGCCAAAAGCAAGGTCATAAGGCATCACAATGCAAATCCAAATCATTTAATCCAGCTGAACAACTTGTCAAAGCAATATTTGGTTGGGACTACAACACTTGGTGCAGATGTCATTATTGTGGAGAATATGGTCATACTGGCATAAACTGTGCAAGGCATCACCTAAGAAAAAGAGATACCACTGTAAGATGTTATACATGTACAGAACTTGGTCATATATCTAAAAACTGCATGAACATAAAGAAAGTCGAGGATGAGAAGAAAATCAAAGTAGACAATATTCGGAAGCAAATGAAGCAGCAATGGATTCCAAAGTCTATCGAGCCAGATAATTCAAGTAATGGAATGGTCACTCAAGAAGTGAGTGACTCTCCCATTTCCAATTAAGACTCATCAGGATAAGACCAGGACTGTATCTACAAAGCAATATCCTAAGCAGTCCTAGAATGAAAATATGATCAAATCAGTATTTCAGATACATCAGGATCATGGTCGGTACATGACCTTACCAAGCTCAGTCGGGTGCAATAAGGCCTCTTTCACCAAGTTGCACTTACCGAGCATGGTTGGTTCTTCTCTTACCGAGTTAAGGGTGGTTTAACCTATTTTCTTTTGGTCACCGAGTTGCAAAGTTTAAGCCTAACTAGTGGATGACAGTCTGTCGATCGCAGCTACCTTCGTACTGAACATTAATAGCGAATTTTTCATCAAAAGGGCAGATTTCAACCTCATTTTTCACCACGAATTCGAAAAAAAAGAAGGGCTTTCAAGCGAGTTCAAGTGATTTGAAGAGATTTTCCAGCGAAGTATTCTTACGAAATCTTTTCACTCACCGAGCAGCAATGGCTTCTGCAAGCACCAGCAGTACCAAAGAAAAGAGAGGTTATGAAATGCTTGTGAAGGGAGTCGAATGGAAGGCGCCCAATTTCAAAATTGTTCCTGCCATCGCTGAATCACTCGACCCGCATGGAGCTCAATCGCAGATCCCTCCAAAGGTACTTCTAATCATTGATATTTGTACTCATTTCAAGTGTACTGTGCAAGAAATAGGGACACTAGATATGGATAGCACCCTAGCCGAGTTATGCGTGGATGGAACCCTAAAACCTGAGTTCAAACATTTGGAAACCAAAGGCTTAACCCATATCCCGCATCTGCCAAGAAGTTTCCAAGTGAAATGGGTGAGGTATATCTTGAGTCGAGTGCATAATGGTCAGTTGTGGTTGGAACAACTAGTTTTGATAACCAAGAAGATGATTCACAAAATCAAGGGTCTCTTGATGATCAGCAAAGCCAAAACCACCAAAACCCTAGGACGGGATGAGTTACAGAAGAAAACCCAAGATGAATGGGATGGCAGAGGTTTAAAGCTCAACAAAGTTTCAGATATAGAACTGAAATTTGGTATTTATGTTATTGCATACAAATTGTATAGTTCCAGTAGGCTGAATAGTGTACCTTGCAAGGCTGTAGATTTGGCATATAAAATTGTAAAGAAAAATATGGAGTTTGAGCTAGCTGATGTGCTATTAAAACAATTCAATAAAAACATGGAAAGCATAAGGACTGCAAAGACAAACCCTTGTAAATTTGGTTCTTTTCTATTTTGTTTATTTTTCTATGTACAGAAATTCTTTCCATCTAAGGGTGCAGTTGTATGGAGGAAAGATACTCCAATTTTGTATCAAATAAATGAATTCATAGTAGAATGGGTATGAATTTTGACAAAGTAATGGATAATTATTTTGGAGATTTCAAGGAAAGGATGAACAACAGTTTCAGAATACCTCCAAAACTTGTTGAAGAGTATAAGGATGATGTCTGTTTCATGGTTGACTATGACAAAGTGTACATACAGGCAGTTAGACCCCGAGTTGCATCGGTGAAACCTCTTCCATATGAGGTAAATATTGATGAAACAAGGGATATCATTGAAGCACTGGTAAATGAGCCAGTAGACCCAAGGCAACGAATTTTTGGTACTTATGATGAAGCAAAGGCCAGAACTGAATTGGAAATCAAAATTCCACAGGCCATCAACAAAGGTAAGAGGAAAGTGGCCAAACTGAAAACTGAAATGAGTCCTCTTATGCTCACCGAAGGAAAAGGTGAAGATAAAGAAAGTGAAGAAGAAGAAGAAGGAGAAAAAGAATCAGAAAAAGAGCAACCGGCAAAGAAGAAAAGCAAGGTAATCATTACCAAGCCCAAGAAGTAGCCTACTACAGTATTTACTCGGAGGACAAGAAAAGGTATTCAGGAACCTGTATTGGTCAAGCCTACACCTACATTTGAGCAAAGGCTCAAATCATTAGAAGAAGGAACTAGCATCGCAAATTTCAAGGCATTGAAATTTGAGACAAGGACTGATGCAGAGAAAATGCAGATTGAGGAACTGGTACTTAACAAAATGGGAAAATGGAAATACTCACCGGATCAGATTGCTCCTCATATCTCTAAAGAATTACTAGAGAGAGTACAGTCAAGATGGGAGTTAGCCACCAAGACGGTAAAAGATATATATGAGCAATCCCTAAAGAATCTTCAGCCTAGACTCACTGGAGCAGAGGTAAAATCTGAATTGAAAACCCATGAAGGTAAAATGATGATCAGATTCCACACTTGTTTGATTTTGATCAAAGATATAGAGCATGTTGTAAATGATGCTACAAACATGTGGAAAAACATCTATCATCTACATAAGCCCAGTGTAGACCCAGTAGAAATAAAGGATGATGACAGCAGCAGCAGCAGTGATGAATCAGATAGCACTCCATCCATCACAGTTACACCAGGAGAGTTGCATGCAATGATGGAAGAGAAAGAGGAAGAAGACAAAGAGGAAGAAGCTGAAGAGGAAGATAAGGAGGATGATACGGTAAAAATTGCAGCAGCAGTTATTGCATCCCTTCCTCACTCCCCAGCTAAACCTATGACATCATCAAGGTTGGAGTCAGCTTCAGCAGGTTCATCTACACCAGATTTACCATCTACACCTACCATATCTCAGCTCCAAGTATCATCAGTGGAAGTGACTACCACTTCATCTACTGAGCTGCATCCCTCTTCGTCTACCGAGTTGCACCCCTTTTCATCTACCGAGTTGGCCTCCTTGACTCCATCATCATCAATTGGTATTGCTGTGAGTTCTCCAATTTTGACTACTCCAATTTGTTCTACAATTTTGTCACCATCTACTTCAGGCACAGTGAGCTTAGATACTATATTACCGAGTGTATCACCATTTTTGGCTAGCACTCAAATTTTTGACCCTGTACATACTCCTATTGGCACTCAAGCCTCAAGCATCCCAATTTTTACTGCTAGTCCTTCTGTCTCTACTATTGTGTCTATTCCAAAGGTCAAACCAGTCATCTCAGAAGTCAAACAAAAGCAACCATTAAGACTTATGATCACTGGAAAGGAAATTCCTGAAGACATTGACTTGGACACAGAGATAGTAATTCCAAAGATTGACTTTTATAATGCTACCATTGAAGAAATGAGGTATGCTAGTCAACTTATTGAGAAAAAGGCTACTCAGATGCAGTTAAGATCAGAAAGGGATAAGGAATACAGGATAATTGAGGATGCCTGGAACATAATTACTGAGGCTATAGGTGTTGATGTTGATACTTCTCAACACATTTTGATTCAATTGGAAGAGGCAGTTAATAAATTCAATGAAGATGCCTCCGGACAAGAAAAGCTAATTGAGCATGCAGAAAAGAAATTTGATAATAAGGTATTGGGGCACATTGCCCAGAATATTGCAATAAATTAGGTTGCATTAACCTCAGTTTTGGCAGATATGGAAAATTCTTTTAATAATGTAACATCTCTTTTTGCTAAGCTTTGTGATGTTACCGAGTACACTAAGGGAATAAGAGAGAAACTAAATAAAATTGATGAAGATCTGAAGGTGAGCGCACAGAACTTGAAACTTGACCCCAGTTCAAGCTCATCTCATCACCTCAAGATCAAATTTTTGTCAGAGAAGTAGGCAGAGCTGTTGAGAGAAGAGGAAAGGATCTGATATACATTGATAGATATCCAAAACATGATCCTTCCCATCATGGATTCAATGTAGAAGCACATTGCACATTCAAAGACATTAATCCATGATAATAAGTTCTCCATTGCAGACCATGTGATTGAACTTTCGGCTGAAGTTCAAGTAGCTCTTTCCACCTGCAAAATTTTGCAAGAAAATTGGGATAAAACTCTCTAGCTTATTCTTCAGGTACATTTAGAGTTCATCTCTCATTTTGGTGTTTCTATATAAGTATACATATTCTTTTATTCTTTGGCATTATTGTCAAAAAGGGTGAGATTATTGTTGGATATGTATACTATGGGTGAATAAGTGTTTTCAGAGAAATTGTACAAAGAAAGAGATATACAGCTCATGTAAACACTGTATGTACATTCTATGGGGGAGTTGTATATAACGAAGCTATGTATATTCAGAATCAGTCATTAGCATGTCAGATAAATTTTGTCTCATAAGTGTTTTTGTCACTAATGCCAAAGGGGGAGATTGTTGGCATTATGATACATTTTTGTCATTAGTTACAACACTTATTGGATTCTGAATGCTTACCGAGCTCTCACCGAAAGCCAAGCTTTACCTAGTTATCAGAGTTTACCAAGTGATCAAGGTGAACAAAGAAGTCAGTGTTTACCGAGTGATCAAGGTGAACAAAAGCAGCCAGTGTTTACCGAGTATTCGAGGTAAAGAAAGGAATCAATTTTACCGAGTGAAGATGTACTTAGTATTGACCGAGAACTTCATGATAACCGAGCTCAGACGGTTATCAAGAAAATTAATTTTACCAAGCTCAGACGGTTATCAAGGAAACCAACTATCACCAAGTCACAAGGTTCCATCGAGTGTTTCCTTTGATCACCGAGCTACAGTTCAGATAGAAGTATTCACTAAGTGACATCTCTTCTACCGAGTCTCCAGTGGTTACCGAGTTTAGAACTACTCGAAGTGTTTAGTATGAACCGTGTCTTCACTTCTACCGAGTGCATGACGATGCCAAGTAACGCAGTGGATGCCGAGTATCAGAAGGACACCGAGTCAGTTCAGTGAACCCGAGTTTTTACCTTGGGCCGACTTTGTATAGAGATTTGCACTTGTTGTTTTGGCCGACCTTGCATGTATTGTTTATTTGGATGGTATATATATATGTAATGTATTGTATCATTCAGATGGAAGGAAGTAAGAAATGAGATGAAAAGCAATTGCAATGGCAATAGAAATTGTAATTAATGAAACTGTGAAAGTGTGAAAGAAATACATGCGTGCGAAAGTATGTGTGCTGAGTTGTGAAGATATTCAGCAAGGTCAAATTTTGGAGCAGAAAAATTTTATCTATCACATCAAGGTGAATCAGAGCATAGAGGATCTTATCAGCAATCAGTTGTAATCAGATCCACTGTTTCATTCTAACAGGTGAATCAGTTTTTGTAAATCCTTTAACAAGGTAGACTTAACAGTCTTTTGTAAATCTCCTAACAGAGTGCATACTTTATTGTATGTTTGGAAATCCTCTAACAAGGTGGATCTAGCAATCCTTTGTGCTCCTAACAGGGCAGATCACCAGAAGTGGTCATTGTAAGCCTTAATCGGCCAACTTCATACTGCAGTAACGAAGCTTTGTGGGTTTCATCCCCACCCCAGTTTTACTTTCTATTTGGAAGGTTTCTAGGTCACCAAATCTGTGTGTTCAAGTGCTCCAAATGATTTTGTTTCATGCTTACAGTAGGTTACCTGGATGAATGATGAATATATCAGTATGCAATTTTATTGTTAAATTTTTAGAAGTTACTGATTCACCCCTCCCCTCTTAGTAACTTGTCATATCTTGAATATTTCCAACATTGGTAACAATGAACCTTGTTGTATAAAAGGAAGAGGAAGAATCTCTCTAACCAAGGAACTTATATGTGATAATACCTATTGGGTAGAAGGACTAAATTATAATTTGCTAAGTGTGGCACAGGTACTCAATAATGGATTCAAAGTAGAATTCATGCATGGTAAAGCAAGACTACTGGATGGAAAAGGAAAGTTGATTAGATCAGGTACTCAAACTAAAGGTAACTTGTTCTATCTTGAACTAAGTGAATGTTCATGTTTCATTGCTCAAGTAGAAGAAAGTTGGTTATGGCATAAAAGGTTGTGTCATGTGAACTTTGATGATCTAGTAAAGATAAGAAAATTCAAGAAAGTAAGAGGCATTCCTAACATAGAGAAACCTGAGGTTGGTCTATGCAAAAATTATTAGATTGGAAAGATGGGAAAGACTAGTTTTAAAAGTAAAAACTATCAGTCTGAAGATATATTAGAAATTGTGCATACTAATTTATGTGAACCCATTGAAATTGAAAGCTATACTGGAGAAAAGTTCTTCATTCTTTTTGTTGATGATTACTCAAGAATGATGACAGTCATATATCTAAGAAACAAATCAGAAGCATTTGAAAAGTTCAATTGGTATTTGGCCAGAGTAGAAAAGGAAATAGGGAAAAGATTAAAATGCTTGAGGTCAAACAAAGGTGGAGAATTCATTTCACATGAGTTTAATAACTTTTGCACTGAAAGAGGAATCAAAAGACAGGTATCAGCCCCTAGAACACCCCAAAAAAATGGAATAGTGGAAAGAAGGAACAAGTTCATCATGGATTGTGCAAGAACTTAATGATTGAAAAGAGCATTGCTATCAAATACTAGAAGGAAGCTATCAGCACTGCAATTTATACCCTAAACTGAGTACAGCTAAAGAAAGACTCATTCAAAACCCCCTATGAGTTATGGTATGGCTATAAACCTAATGTAAGTTACATTAAAGTATTTGGAAGTAAATGTTACATTTTGAAAGAATCTAGAAAAGGAAAATTTGATGTGAAAGGTGATGAAGGTATATTCTTTGGATACTCATGCAAAAGTAAGGCATGTAGATGTTTGAACTTGTCTACTCACAAAGTCATAGAAAGTGCACATGTGAAAGTTGATGAGTTTGCAGAAAGGACTGAAGAAGAAAGCAAAAGGGAACCAAAAGATTATAGAAGGTTTGTCTTCATTGAACCTGATACAGTACCAGTTACATCAGCGAATCAAGAATCTTCTACACCCGAGTCATCTGTAACTAAGTTATAGGAAGTTGAAATCAAGTCGCAACAAACCGAGTTAAATTCAGTATCTACCAAGCAAGTATCTACCGAGAAAGTGTCTATCGAGTCTAAAGGACTCGAGCCAGCATCTATCGAGCAAATATCTACCGAGCTAGAATAGATAGAACCTGAAGTTGAAATGCAAGATGATAATAATGAAATCCATTCAAAAGACAAGGAACCTATATTAGCTAAATATGTTAGGAGACATCATTCAACAGATCAAATCATTGGAGACAAATTTGAAGGAACCATGACAAGAAGCAAGTTGAAAGGTACTTGTTTACTTGCTGATTTTGAACCTAGAAATATCAAAGATGCTTTAGAAAATCATAGTTGGATTGAGGCTATGAATGAATAAATAGAGAAAATAGAGAAAACCAAGACATGGACTCTTGTACCCAAGCCTAAAGATAAAAATGTGATTGGAACCAAGTGGGTATTTAGAAACATGTTGGATGAAGATGGTAAGGTATCAAGAAACAAAGCTAGACTAGTATGCAAAGGATATGCTCAAGAAGAAGGAATAGACTATGGAAAAATTTTCACTCTTGTTGCAAGATTGGAAGGAGTCAGAACCTTACTAGCATATGCTACTCACAAAGGATTCAAAGTTTATTAGATGGATGTCAAGTCAGCATTCCTCAATGGTATCCTAGATGAAAAAGTTTACATTGAACAACCTGAAGGTTTTGTTGGTCCAGATAAGAAGAACATGGTTTGCAAATTACACAAGGCATTGTACGGTCTGAAACAAGCTCCTAGAGCATGGTATGAAAGATTGCATAACTATCTTATTCAGATTGATTTTCAAAGAACTAATGATAACAGTAGCTTATATATTAAAGAAGGACTAGATAATAAGATTTTCTTGGTAGAAATATTTGTATATGATACTATTTTCATAGGGAATGATGATATATGCAAAGAATTCTCAAAAAAAATGAACAAGGAATTTGAAATGTCTATGTTTGGTGAGATCAAATTCTTTGTTGGTCTTCAAATTCAATAGAATTAAAAGGGCATCTACATCACTCAATCAAAATACATCAAGGAGATATTGAAAAAGTTTGGAATGGAAGATTGTAAACCAGTTGGGACTCCTATGTGTACCGGATTAAAACTTACCAAGGAAGATGAATCAAAAGAAGTAGATCAAACATTGTATAGATCTGTGATTGGAAAGTTACAATATATAGTTCATACTAGGCCAGATATTGCCCTTGCAGTTGGTATTGTAGCAAGATTTTCAGCAAAACCAAGAGAAAATCACATTATGAAAATCAAAAGAATAATGAGATATTTGAAAGGAACTGAAGAGTATGGTTTATGGTATAAGTTTGGAGGTAATTTGGATTTGAAAGTGTTTACTGATGCTGATTGGGCAAGAAACTTTGATGACAGAAAAAGTACAAGTGGAGGTGCATTCTTTCTTGGAAAGAGGATGGTTTCTTGGACAAGCAAAAAATAGAATTGTACATCTCAATCTACAACAGAGGCGGAGTATGTTGTTGTAGCAGTAAACTGTTCTAATATTGTTTGGTTTAAATAGTTTTTGGAAGGCATGAAGATGGAAATCAAAGAACCAGTTGTTATGTTATGTGATAATACAAGTGCAATCAACATATCTAAGAATCTAGTGATGCACTCCAAAACCAAGCACTTTGCAATAAAATATCATTTTGTCAGAGAATTGGTGCAAGATAAGGAGATCAGATTGGAATATGTTCATAAAAAGGAACAAATTGCTGACATATTCACAAAACCATTACCTAAGGATGCATTCCTATATCTAAGAGGTATGTTAGGGGTCACTCCCCTATCTGAAGTTCATTAAAATAAAGATTTAGTGATGCATCAACTCATACCAAGTTGAAGATCTATCAGTTGATGCAGCATAATTAGGAAATATTGCATATGAATCAGTACTAAAGGTACACTAAAATTCATTTGAGTTGAATTGTCTTTGGCATGTGTTGTCAAAGAGGGAGAGTTTTACTATCATATCTCTCTGAAATTTGTTTAAGATAAAAGAGTTTGCTATGTAATTCCTTCACAGAGGGAGATTAATATAAGAGGGAGAGTTTTTCTATCTTAGAGGAAGAATTGTTATGTTGACATATTGTGTTGCCATATAAGAGAAAGACTTGTTTTCAAATTTCATTCTGCTATGACATATTGGGTTTCCATTAATGCCAAAGAGGGAGATTGTTGGATACAATTGTTAATTGTGTATTGTATTTGATGTTACACAAATTTCATATCAACCATCAGACAGAGTCTACCAAGCTTAGATAGTTAGCAAAGCAATTTACAGTGTCTACCGAATGTTCCTGGATAGCACAAAGGAAAGTTAGCTCTTACCGAGCTCACTCGGGCATCAAAGGATTATGTAGAAAGTTAATGTTAACCAAGCTCCCAAGGTTAACAAAAGGAAAGATAATGTCTACCGAGTTGACTCGGTCATCAAAAAGAAAGTTAGCTTTTATTGAGCTAACTTGGTAAATGAAAGAAGGTCAGTGTTTACCGAATTAACTCGGCCTTTGAAGGAAGTTGCAAGGTTTGCAGTGATTACTGAGCTTCACTTGGTTAACACTGGGGAAACTATTGTGGAGCAGTGGTCACCGAGATGGGTTAGGCAGTGAAGAATTTTATTATTCTAAAGAATTAAGTTTAATTGTTTTGTGCAATGTTTGTAGCCGATTGATTTATGTTTTTCAGTTGTTGTAACTTGTAATTGAGCTGACTTGACAATCTATAAGGTATATATTAAAGGTCAAGTTGTGAATTCATAAGATGTAAGAGTTTGGATGCATAAGAGTGCGAATGTATGGATATGGAATGAGCGAATATTGAATATATGAGTGAATGTTGAAGAAGGATTAGATATTCTTATGGAGCTACAAAGTTATATTCGATTAGTGAGGATCTAGTAAAGTAGAACAGAGATCTATATTCAACAAAGATAAGTTGCATATATTTCAAATCACTTCATTGTTGCTTTCTGATCATTGTAATAATGATTCAAAATCTCTTAACAAAGTTGGTTTAACAGCCATTTTGTAAATCCTTTAACAAGGTGACAATTCAGTTGAATTGTTCTAATGACCTCTGATAAGGCCACTTCTAATAGGGTGATTAAATCCTCTAATAGGGTCACAACTAATAGTGTGTTTTGTAACCTTTAACAGGGTTGGCTCCTAATAGGGCTTACTTCAGAAGAGTGAAAATTGGTAACTAGTTACTTGGTGATTTTTCCCAAATTGAGTTTCCATGTTAAATCTGGTGCCTCTTGTGTTCATGTTATTTCTTTATGCATGCATGTTAATCACTTTAAATGCTTAATAAGTTAACAAAACATTTATCGAGTTTCAACATTTATTTGTGTGGTTATCGAGCATCAGCAGCAACTATATTTTAAGACATCTAAGGACATGTGGATTTATTTTTGTGGTAACTGATTCACCCCTCCCCTCTCAGTTACTCCATCTCTATTTCCAACACCATGTTCCTCTAGTAGGAAATCCACATTTAGCAATGGATGAAAATCGTGGCACCCTTCAACATGACCATATTTCTTACAATGACTTTGGGTTGTTGTTATTAGAATTCTTTGATTCTTTAAGACCTTACACTTTTGCAAGGACAATAACATTTATCAGGTTTTCTTTGGAACTGAGCCCACAATGCAACCATTTTCTCATTATTTTGTTCTGGATTCATATTGTCAGGCATGGTCTTTCTTCACAGAAAAATATACCTACAAATAAATTGGACATGTTGTAGTTAATGTTTATATCTGCACATATGAAAATTATTGATTAATGTTTTCAAATGTAACTAAAATGATCCTATAATTTCTAGAAGGGCTAGATGTTTGCCAAATGTGGATTTATAGACAATGTATCTTAGTTATTTGCAAAATGCCTCAAAGAGATGTCACAAGGTGAAAGTTAATTAGGTGCTAATAGCAGCATGCCATGACTAATCCTGATAGCAATGACTAATCTGATTAAATCATCAACTAATGAAGATGACTAAAAGATTGAAACATATTAATGCAATCTTAAATCAAGAATATGTAAGCTCAAAAGATGGGTAAATCTCAAAAACTCGTGAGCCTAAGATCATTACAATTTTAGCCATGAAATAATTGCGATTGAAATTTCTTGAAAAATAGGCCTAAGTGGGTTGGCCTAAGGGTCAAAAGAAGAATGAAAATTTGACTTAATTGCAAATCAGTTAGCTTATGAAAGTTTGGCCTCATGGTAGTTGTACAATTTTAAAAAACTTAATCCTTAGACCATTTGTGCTTAACATTAAGGGATGTGAATTTAGGACTCAAACGTCTATAAAGGTTGGATGTTGAAATTCTTTGGAACATCAACCCTTCCAAAAACTTCTTGATCCTTACAATGGATCCAACACCTTCTCTTGGTCCAATCTCGACCTTGTATGCAAGAAAATATACCCCTCATGTGGATGGAATCTCCCAACTCATAACTATCCCATTCACCTAGTGACCCTCAAATAGCACCCTGTCACATTCAAAGATCTTTGTCTCTAATCTCCCTACATATCTCTACACAAAATCATATCAAATAGGTGCATAATACATTAACAACCCCTCTTCCATGAGTTACATATACAATACAGCAGTGGCAGGGGTCAAATTCATTGAGTTTGCCTCAGACAATCAAGTTATGTCATGTGACAGTGACAATCTCTGATTATGTGTGCAAAATCCTTTACAAATGACTATTCACAAATAAAAGAAACTTACAAAATAACCTTCTCAATCATTTTCATATTCAAAGAAAATCTTTGAAGTGAAATAAAGCTTGCACCAATTAAAAACAACCAAATTGCATAGTCACTATTCTGTGACAGTTTTAATAGTGAAATACAGAGTTTTTTTATTGATTTTCCAAACTATCACATTGAAATCTCCTCAACACCTTTACACATTCATCTATCATGTTCATATAAGCTTCTTTTTTTCTATTTCAAATTGCCTAACTCCCTAAAACTGACCAAACTCTCTTTACTTGTCTTGGGATGGTTTAGAACAATTTTTAATATCTTTAATAACAGTCCTTTATGATAACCTCGGGCTTTAGAACTCAATTCTTGTGACATTTTTGAGACTAATTGACCTTTCTAATGCTTAAAAGACTCATAAACCTTCACTTAATCCCATGACTCTACCATAGTGCCATATGTGGCTTGTTTGGCAACGTTTTGACATATTTTCCAATTAAATTGGATTTATTTGCATTTGATATGCATTTTATGTCTCTTTGACCCCATTTATCAACCTAGTACATTATAGGACTCCCTTTGCACATGAAATTTGACTACATTACATAAATGACCCTTTTCCTTTCATCTTGATGCCAAGAATGGCTTACAACTTGAACTTTAATGATTACAAATATATCAAAAAGGACCTTCACAGGGTCTTATTACATTAATTTTTCTAACATGGTCATGTTGGTTATCTTGAGACCTCAATGTCTTCTCATGCCTTCAACCTTGACCTTGATGCTCCTACATCATTCTCCCAAGGATCAAGGAAAGTTGGATCATCATGGAATTGAGTAGGCAAACCTTCTAGGAAGTTGCAATACTTCAATCTTGTAAGTGTCACCTCAATGCAATGGGTACTAAAAAAAAAATTTAAGTTGATGAGAAATAGTTGTTATGAATTCAAATTTTAAGCATCACCTTAATGTATTGGGTATTAAACAAACAATTCAAGTTGATGAGTATGGGTTTTTATGAACCACAACCCATGAAATAAGCATTAAATTCATACCTATATTTTACAGTGAGTATGGGTTTTTTTCTAAGAATATACCTACTATTTATAGTTAGTAAGTTTCTATATCCTCTAAGAAATTTGGAGCAATGAGTCAAAGTCACACAGTTGAAGATGATCATTGTCCCCTCAAAGCACCACCATTTGATAAATTGTTGCATTGAAATATGATCTAGAAAGGGCCTTTCCACATAGTATGTTGGCACTATTTGGCAATCATCGATCATGTGGTTATTGAAAAGAGGCTAAGGACCAAATATGGAATCATGGAGATAGTGCATGAATGTACAAAGAAAATGCAAGAAACATCAAAGAGATTGTTAATCGTTCAATGGCCTTAGTAAAGACAAAGCTTGGAACTTGAAATGCATAGTGCAATGGGATTAGTAAGATATCAAACTTTTTGATAGAATGCCCAAAATAGAGCTTGGAATGCTGATTGATGGACATGCATATGGGAAAGCATGATATGTAATGTTTTATGTCAAAAATGGCTTTGACTCTATTGGCTCAGTGCATGAGATACACCTACAACTTCTCTACACAATCAGCTTGCTATGAAATGTTTTAATCTAGATGGTCAAAACATGTACAAAGAACATGAATTGTTTGACTAAAGGCATTCATGAAATTGGTGTCAATGGGTCTCTATGAAAGGCAAAGAAAGGATACCAATTCATTTAACAAACTCCCAAATATCATACTTCCATCACAATTCAATTATGAAATATAACATGCAACACCATGTCTGATTAGATTGCTTCAAGGAGATATTTGATCAAGGATGAAATGAATGATCACACCCAGTATGCACATTATAGAATAGAGATAGTTTTGTGAAATATAAAACTAAAAATAAAATATGCAAATCCACTTGGCTTAAATTGGAACTATAGGCTTACAACTCCAAAACACAAAATGAAGATTAGAACTGTAGGCTATGGTTGGGTAACTTTTACTACAATGCCAAGTCACAAATAACAAAAAAATATTGTTACTTTTGGGCTTTCTGAAAAAGGGGTGGGGTATGAAAGTAAGGGTGCTTAAATTGTCTCGTAGAGCATGAACAGGCGGATTTCAGTTGTGGAGACATCCATTCCAAACTATTTTCTTTATTTTCAACTTACCTATCTAGATTGCTAAAATTCAAAGCTCCTAACCCATTATAAATACTTGACATTCTAGTATTTTAAAAAATTTCTTTTTTTATTGTTGTCCCCCGTTATTCCACACAAAAAAGGCCTCCTTCCCTCTACAGTCACCAAGGACATGTTCCCACATTTCCTTCCATTCCAATATTAGAAACACAATGGGATGTGGAGAAAAAAACAAAGTCGTGAATAGAGGCTTGGAAGTAGTGGATAGAGGCTTGAAAGCCTATTGAGGAATATAATCAGAAGATGAACAAAAAATGTGGACAAATCCCAGAATGATGATTGATAATTATAAAACAATACACCATTAATCAATTTAGATGACTCCATTCAAAGCGATTGTTGGTTACAATTCTCCTTAACTAGAAGATCTGACCATTGAGTTATAGAAATCTCCAATAGCTCAAAATATAATATAGCAAATTGAAGATATCAATATGTTGAAAGATAACTAAGTTGTAGTCATAAATATAATGAAGGAACTAGTGTACCAGTGTCAAAATAAAATGAGTTTTGAAGTTATAGTCATATGCCTTGTGTGAATGCCAAAAACTTATATGTAGATAACATTAAAAATAAAAGTTGAAACCTAAACAAAAATTCCATGGTCCAATGTAATTGGAAAAATTATGTAACATTGTCAAATGTTGACAATAGGCCACGTATGGCACTATAATGGAGTCTAGAGGTTAAGTAGTAGTCTAGAAGTCCTTTAAGTATTAGAAGAGTCTTAGTTTCAAAAATTTTACCAATATTTGAGTCTTAAAAGATCGAGGGTAAAACAATTAGTAGAGGAGCTGTTATTAAATAGTTAGATGGTGGAAAAGGAGTTTATAAATACAATGTATTCAGTGTCCAAGGCATGATGGTCAGAGATCTCAATGTAAAAGTCTTGAAAAATCAATAAAATTTTGTATTTCGCTGTCACATTATAACTATCACAAATAGTGACTAATGCAATTTGGTTTGTTTTAAAGTTTGTAAGTCTTTTGGCATCAAAAAGCTTTGTATTTTAATCCTAAATATTTAGAATGATTTGATCATGACTTATTAATGTTTGGATAGTGAAAGTTTAAGAGAAATAAGTCATTTTGTTTGTTGTAACAAGACAGTCATGTGATAGATTTAACTTTGTTGTGTTGTTTTAATGAGTAAAAGACCCTCCCACTTTATGTACATAGTCATTTCTTGTGGAAGGAGGGTTAAAAATGTATGATACTTCTTGTAGGTATTGTTTTCATGCAGGATTGTGCAATGAGATTGGAGAAGAAGGTCTCTAGTTGAGATAGAGTGTTGTTTGGGAACACTTGGTGGTTGGAATAGTCAAGGTTTGGAGATTCCATGCACATGAGGGCTTTATTTTATTGCACAAAAGGTAATGTTAGGATCAAGTGAAGGTGTTGGATCCATTGGAAGGGTCTTCATCATCATTATCATCTTCTTCTCCTTCTGCTTCAGCCTCAATTTCTTTACCAAATTTCTTCTTAATCTTCTTTAATAATTTGTCTTTCTGCTTCAATGTGGAAGCAGTTTTTAATTTCATGTTTATCTTTGATTTCACCACATCATAAGTGTCAAAATGTGGAGCACTTTTATGTGTTTCTTCTGCCAATAATGTAGTTATTGCTACAGATGCCTCATCAATATTAATTTCATATCCAAATGGCCTTAGCCATCTTACCCTTGGTATCACTGCTTGAATATAGGTAAAATCAATGTCAACTAAGAAACATATATCATTAGTATGTTTCTCCACTAAGGAAACTGGTATCCTTGATCTTTGCTTCATGGATTTCTTGAAATCCTCAAAATAGCTTTTCATCAAGGTATCAAAATTTTCTCCCATTTGTTCTATGTATTCATTGATTTGGGCAATTATGGTTCTGTGATTCCTCCATGCCACTTTGCCAAAAGAAGGAAACTCATTCTAAACATAAAAGAATATGCAAACTAGGATTGCTCCAAATTTGCATTAAGTGTCCTTTGTTCTTCTTATGGCAGCTAGGTTTTCATTGATATGTTGTAGTTGCAGTTCTGCAAGATCATAAGTATGATCCTTTTTCACCAATTTGTAGCCTACATCTACTGCAATACATTGTACACTATTGAGTCTACTGGACTGGTAGAATTTATGGGCGATGACTCTAACAACAAACTCAACTAGAGGATCCTGTATGGTGTGAATTATCATTCCTCTTTTGTTCCATTGGGCACCACTATTCTTTTCAATAACCTCCTTTCATTCACTTCTCAAAGTTTTGAACTGATCTAGGGTTGGGTACCCTGTTACTCTATGTATGATTTCTTTTGTCAATTTGATGGGAGTATCTTCTAACCACAAATTTCCACCATGAATTTTTTTCAGCATGAGTCTAACCCATTCTATTTTGAATACGGTGGGAAAGCTCAAAACTTGGGTTAAACCCTTTCTTTCAACGATTTTGAATTCATCTTTCAAGACTCCATCTACGCACAATTTTTCATAAGCTTGTCTTATTTCCATGTCTCCTAGGGCACCTATCTTACAATTGTAACATTTTCTCACATCTTGGACCATTATAATTTTTGGAGGAATTTGGGAGAGAGCTCCGACTGGGTCATTTTTGTAGGCAACTTTGGGAATGGGTCAAAAATCGGGTTGCTTGATCTCATTTGAAACTAACTGAACTTCAAACGTTTCTTTATCCTTAATTTTTTTTGAACTTGACGCCATTTATGCAAACTAGGGTTTTCACAATAAAAAGATACAAAACTGTGTAGCCCAACATAAATGAAAATACCTTAAGATTGATGAAAAACATGTTGAATGAGGTTGTAATTTGCTTGAAACACTGGATTCTTGCTATGAAGTTGCTCAGCTCTCTTTCTTCTTCTTTTCTCTTTGATCACGATGAGTAAAACTGATTGAAATCATGATAATATACCCTATTTTGATTTCATTAAATGCTCAACTGCCAACTCGGCTTCTGAAGAAATCTTGACCTAACTCGGCTTGCACTATATTTTCACTTTGCTTGGCTTCCATTCGAGTTAACAAACTCGGCATCAGTTATCAGCTCAGTCACTGTTAGAAGCTTGGCATGTGTTGGAGTTTAACTCGGCATCCAAAGATAGCTCGACAACAACTTTTAGTTTTTGTCTTGACATCTTGTTTCATGCAAATTTATACTTAGAATGGCTTCTTTGTCTTGGGACTGATGTGAGATATAGCTTTGTATATCAGCCCCGTATACTCCTCATCCTTAGTTTGATGAAGTGTGATCACTTGACCCATTGGATGAAGTGATCCCTCCACTTGATGTGTTTCACTCATCTTTCTTTTTCCAAGTCTTATTCATTTGTCTTCTTATCTTTTCGACATCAATTTTTCCTTTTCCCTTGTTTTCTTTAGTCTTGGGTGTCTTTGATCTTGTAGGAAAGTTTCTGCTGATATGACCAAACATGTAGTTTGATTCAACCATCTTTTGTAGTTCCCTCTAAAATGTGTTCTTATGCAGTTCTATGGTGTATGTCCATATTCTTGACAATAATGACAACTATACCTGGTATTGTAATCCCAATGATAATGACTTTCATTCCCTTCTATTTTTGCTAGTTTATTTGATGTCCACATAGGTTTTGATCTGCACTCAAATGCCCTATGTCCATACTTTTTGCAATTATAAAAATGTCCATCAAATCTTTGAGTCCTTGTGACATTGGATCTGCAATTTTATGTCATATGTCCTTGCATGTTGCACTTGTGACAGAAACTCTTATTTTTGGGTGTGTTTGATTGATTGAATCTTCTACTCCTACACACATTAGTTGTATGCCCCTTCTTATTACAGTAATCACAAGTGGGTTTTGAATTCTTACCTTTGTCACTTCTTTGTTCAGCACTCTTTGATGATTCTCCAACTTCAGTGCTATTATATCCTAGTCCTGATGTATCATGGGTAGATTTTGGAGATTTCAGCAACTGTTCAAAATACTTGATGGCTTCACTTGACTTGTTGAGATTCTCTGCTACCTATTTTTCTCTGTTGAATTCATTTTGCATTTGTTCATTCTACATCTTTAAAGTAGAGATCTCAATATCTTTCACATTGAGTTCATGATGAAGGTTCATCATTTAGGCAAGTGTATCCATCTGGATGTTTGAGATCCTTGTTAATTCAGTACATTTTTCTTCAAGTTTGTTTGCAAGATTTCTTTTGTCATTTTCCATCATAACTTTATCTTCAACTGCTCTTTTCTTGTGTTCAGTGATTTCACATATCATTATGGCCTGTGACTCATGTTCCATCTTGAGAGATCTTATCTCATCTGCTTGAACTTTATTTTTATCCATCATTTTTGCTATTGCTGCATCAAACTCTTTAGTATCTCCGTTGAAAAATATGTTGGTGGTATCAATCTCCTTGTAGTGTATATCATTTTCAGCTATGGCTAGATCCTTCCTTTTTTGGATGAGTTTCTCAACTTGTTACTAAATTCCTCCAAGCTATGCAGAGCAAGTTGCACATCTATCACCTAATTTTCAATGATCTTTCCAAGTTTGAAAGCTTCCATCTTTAGATCTTTTCTTCCAAGCTGTTAGGATTTTCCTTGTGAGAATCTGGATGCTCTAATACCAATTGTTGGAATATTCAAATATGGAAAGAGTACTTATGAGAGGGGGGGGGGGGGGGGGGGTGAATCAAAAGTATCCCACTTTAACCAATAAAACTTTCGGGTGAAAGTAAATTGCATGCATGTAAATACATCTAGTAAACATGAAACTAAGACATGCATCAACAACTCATAACACTAAGATTTGGTAACCCAAAAACCCTCCAGGAATAAGAAGGTAAAACTGGGGTGGGGATGATACCCACAAAAATTATTGTAGCAATATTGTTCAACCACTTCTAATGGCCTGCCTTGTTAAAGGCTTTACACTATATTAATAGTGACTTGGTTAGAGGCTTTACAAACACTTTACATGAAGTGTCACCCCGTTAAAGGATTTAATCACCTAATTAAAGGATCTATGAAATAGCTGTTAAGCTAACCTATCACCATAGGATTTTCATTCTAATACAATTGCTAGAAAGTATTAGGTATAATGAACCTGATAGATTACAATCCTTGATTGTTGAATGCAGGCACCTATTTCGCTTTCTCTGATCTTGATCCTTTTGTGATCTAATAACCCTCACTTCTAAAAATAGATTTCCTTGTGCACCCTTGTATGTCCACTCATATATTTTAAAATGAAATTTTGTCTTCCTTATAAAGACATTTGAGGATTTAGGGTTAGGTATGGATCTACGATCCATATTCAATCTCCATTTTCTGCTTATTATTTGCATTTCTTCTATTGGTTGCATGCCTTTATCATTTTTCTTATTGGCTGCATGTATATTGCATAGGAAAGATAAAAGATTCGATCTCATCATTAAATCCTTCAAGATTTACCTTATGTCAGCTACAAAAATTGTTTGCATCATAGTTTGTGCAATTACAAACTCTTATGCTGATATTCTGAGTTACTCGGCTCCTAAAGTATTTCTGATACTTGGCACATGCTATTTCTTGGATAGCTCGGCACCTAAACAAAACTATATCATTCGGCACCTTATGTCATTTGGCACTTGTTAGCACTCGACACCTTATGTTGCTCGACAATTATTAACACTCAGCACCTTATGTTACTCGGCACTTACACTTCACTCGATATCGTATCTTCACTTGGCATCTGAAAACTACTTGGCACATGAAGATCACTTGACACCTGAAGTCTTTCCTAACTCAACATTTTTTGTGGCTCGACATGCATGGTGTACTTAGCTCCAATATAGAGTAGGTAAGTGTTATTGGCACTCAAGTGTCAAAAACCATTATGAGGTTAACACCCATTACAATTTTATTTTCAAGCTTCTTATGCAAAAGAATTTGCTCGAAAATGGCCAAAGGTCATTTAGTGAACTAGAAATTGAAACCTTCTTGAAATCCAGTCAAAAGATTGATGTTAGATATTTTCTAGGAAAATTGAGGGATACAAATCCCTATAATCATCTCAATCCACATATATGATGTGGCTTTGAATTTTTGAATGGTTTAGAAAGATACATATTTAATAAATAAGCTTCTCAAATACAGAGTAAAGAATTGTTTGGTCTGGCATCTCAAAATCCTCCCTTGATCCCCTAAAATCAACAACATTCTCATCTTCCAGGGAGAATATATGATGGCAATCATATCAAGCCCTAAAACATAGAAGACAATAGCATAACATTGCTAAGATACATGTCAGTAAGGATAGATGGGAGAAGGGTGTGTGGAGATAGCAGGACCTTTTATTAGACTGAGATACAACACCCATCCAGAAAAATGCTGCACTCTTAGAGTGGTGTAGGATATTTGTAGATTTTTTTCTTGTATAAGATTCCCAAGCTTCACCATTCATGGATTTTTTTATCTTTTCATTGCTAAAACTCAGTTGTTTCTAAGATTTGAATGCATTCACCTTCAAGTACACAATCAAAGTTCTTCAAAGTTGTATCATAAGTTCAGTACCTTTTGAGGGATTCCTTCTAAATTCTTATGCATGTAGATGTGTATGTGTGTAAAAAGATAAAGATATTGTTAAGAAGTGGGGGGCATTGAGAAAGACTAGATGGATAAGTAATGCCTTCATTTTCCCAATCCAAGCATTGTTATAAAAATTGATCTATATGAAAAGTGGAAAATTTGGAGAGGACCCATTTTTGAAACTTCAAGAATTGATTTAGCTCACCATAAAATACCCAATATCTACAATTAAATTTTGGGTTGCCCAATTCAAGCACGCTTATTGAAAAGCATTATATTATCGACACAGGGCTCTCAAATTGCCAAGTCTGCAAAAATATTTAGGAGTCTACAACATAAGAATTCATGCTCAAGATGTTAAATTTTGGATTACCCAAATCAAGCATGCTTATTGAAAGGTGTTACATTATTGACACAGAGCTCTCAAATTGCCAAGTTTGCAAAATATTTAGGGGTCTGCAATATAAGAATTCATGCTCGAGATGTTAACATTTATACTTCACTTTGATAGCCTCTCTTTAATTTTTATCAACATAAACTAAGGTAGTAAGAGTCTAAACCATGAACAGTCCATGACAAATAAGAGTTTTTCCAAGAGATATTGGGAAGTTTTGGATCTCTACAAGTTGTGTTTCACTATCCCCGCCTCTAGTTGCATGAAAAAATAATCTCTAGGGCTACATCATTGGCCTCTCATACGACCCAAGATCAAGCCTCAAAAAAACATTTTTTCTCATTGGAAATCCATGTGAGAATTACAATGCAGTATATCTCAGATCATATTAAATCCTCTGGCTATCGATAGTTTGGCTTAAAATTAAGCACTGCCTAAATATCAAATGTCAGGTACTGGTAAAACCTAAGATTAATTGTTTGCATTTAGCCTACAATAATTCTCATTGAAAATGTGGGTTTCATGGAGTAAAATTGATCTTCCTTACCTCCTTAACCATTTGGAAGTATTTGGAAGTAAGAGATATACTGATGAAGAGTATGTTTGTTTTCATTGTTCTTTGATTAAGACCATTAATGTTTGGTAACTTATGCAGGAGAGAAATAGATTTAGGTCTTATTTTCTCTCTAATATCTATCTACTAGATGAGGGAAAATTCAATATGATACAGATGGAGGAAAGAAAGATAATGTTGATGAAAGATCAAGTAATACTACCCTTAAGGTGAAATGTGGAAATACTAAAATGAGAATCTTCCAAGGCTCCATCTACACCTACATAATATAATGGGCAAAAAGATACCATAACAACTGAGTTACATATCCACAACTTAACTACCAATCAAGGCATCTTTGATCAATGTCCTTGTTTTTGTACTCATTCTAAGTTAGTCTTTGGTCCAAACTAGTTATAGGTGAGTGAATTGCTCCATTTGTAGGGTTATCAAAAATAGTTATAAAAGTGAAATAAAGATGCATTTAGTGTCTCTTTTAGAAGGTGTTGTGATGATTATGCAATAAAGATAACAGAGGAGCCTCATAGCTAGTGAGCTAAGTTCCCATGAAGACACTAAGAACTCACACCCATGTGACTTAAATAATCAACTCCATATTCATGCATTGTGATCCTCGTGACTAACTTAAATACCGTTTGCTACCTAATTTTTCTTATAAAATAAAATTAGGGGCAATAAATGTTCATCATCAGTACAACTACACATCTAAACTTTATGGGCTGGAACAAGGGACTCAGTAGTAGAAATGTATGTGACAGGACATAAGTCAAGATTATTACAAATACTAAGTTGGCTGCATTTTAAACTCTTACAAATTCTAAAAGGTATTCTCCCTCTTATATTGACAACAATTTGAGTTATAGAAATGTGATAATATCAAGCACACACTACAAATTTTATTTACCTTTTACAAAACTGTTCTATTAACTATTACTTATGCACTGAACTGCTACTTTACAGGGTATGGAATTCTGAATCCATTCCCTATATTGATTTCCATTTCTATAAATTGACACAATCAGAACAAAAATGTCCAGCTAACAATCTATGCATTGCAATGTCATAAAATATTTTGAATCTTTGAAAAAGCCTAGGTCAACATACCTATTTTAGAAAATAACCCTTCAATGTCTTTAATAGATCTCTCCAAATCAGAGAGAGGTGTGCAGGCCTACTCGGTTAGAGTGTTTTTTCTCACCATACAACATCCCAAATGTAAGTCTCATCTAAGAATATCATGTAAACTACATCTACTAAATAACACTACATGCATACAAACTTGCTTTCTTATGGTTTGATATTATGTATTCTCTTTCTTTAATTACAAATTTTTCCTATTTGTAATCTTCCTTTAAAGCTGATATTGTTATCCTGTATTGCTTGAGAATTTTCTATACACTTTCAAATATAGTTCAAAAAGGGGATCTTCCAAAACTAAGTTACTACATAGTGACTCACAATCCTCCCTTAATTTATGACCATTCAATTATTAGAAAACTCAAATAATAAATGTCTTCTAATGACATTAAAAAACACAAACTATATAAAATCACCTTTTTAGCATTATAATAACTATCTTGAGCTCCAATAGATCATACACCTCTACCGTAGGTGGAAATTGTCATTAATTGTTGCAAATCAAAATTTATGCAAGCAAAAATGAACATGGAATAGTCATATATCATCTAAAACATCATTTAGAAGGATTCTATACTTGCAAAGCTAAGTAAAATGTGATTTATAACAGTGAGAAAGAAACAATCCTCAATGTATCTTTGTCTCGATGATAAAGTAATATTTGTGTAAGTCAGATTACCTAATCGGTGCAACTGAACAATTCATTTTGTTGGAAGCTGCCAAAGAACTTAAACAAAAAAGAGAGCATAATAGTTGAATATAACTGTCCTACAATGATGTCATTTTGTCACTATCACTCTTATTCCAATGGTTTGTGCCTCCTTCAAGAACTCTCTTAGGATAAATATGAAGATCTCAATAACCTCGAAGCCCATGAAACTCAGAAACCATCTAAATAGTTTTGATCACATTCACATTATCCATGAGAAATGAAGCACACAACTTCATAGAAACTAAATAATAAATCAATACAAGATTTGAGGATTATACTTCTACAGCTGTTAGGAAGTAGTTTATATATGCAAAATAGAGGGACTTCCAAAAATTGTCACTGATCACAAATCAAAAAATTAGAACAAATTTCTACACAACTACTCTCTACACATCGCTATCGGTACTAGAACACAAGATTTGAAGAAAATATTTAGTATTAAATCTTATTCATCTATTCTACAATTCTTAGTCTTTTAAGAAATAGCTCACAGTGGGCATATGTCTCCAAGAAAAGTGCAAATGAAATTTAACAAACAAGAACAGTAGCTGTAAAGATGATAATGCATTTCCAAACAAATTGATTTTGAGCACACAATAATCCAAGTTTTATCAAACATCAAGAACTCAAGGCATTCATCTATGGCCAAAACATTAACAATGGAGAAGCTAGCCAAAAACTTTTTGACACTTCATTGTTACAAAAAACAATTTTGTCTTTCAAGTCTTTTCCTACCAAGCAAAGGATGGGATTGCCATCTCTACTTCAAATTTTCATTATAGCTGAAGAATTAATAAAGGAGAAGCAAACCAAAAACTTTCAAGGCTTCACTGGAATAGAAAACTATTTCAGTATTTCAAGACTTTTACCAAGTAAAGTATGTGCTTACTAACTTCTAGATTTGTGAAGCTTCCTAAAAAAAAGTCTATTATCATCCATTAGTATGAATTCAATATTTGGACATAGATCCAAATGGGTGAGAAAAAATTTGAGCCGCAAAAGCAACAGGGCCTTACAAAGAGAATACAAGTGTCCAGTGAACTAAACTTTAAGATATAACCAATGATATCAGAAATATAAATTTTCCACAACTTTATCCTTGAACTTAAATATATGCTAACCCTGAACCTAAACATCATCTATAAAACAACTTTGTGACCTGAAAGAATCAATAATGGCTCTATTTTTTAAATTGCGATGAGTAGAAGAGAAAGATAAAATGTAAAGGCATTGAATAGCTTTGGAATCCACCTCTACAATTTTTTGATAGATAACAAACTTGGAATGATAACTAATGACCAAATTTAAATTTGTGAATACAGTCCTCATTCTACTACTAAATTGGACAGTGGAGGCTCTTGCTTGAAGAGGCATAATTGGTAATATAGTTTTGGCTTGTTTTGCACTGAAATTATTCCAAAGAGGGGTGTAATGACAACACGACCAATCAAGGAAGTGGCCACAAAATGCTATACAATTATCTTTAGATAGGCTGAGATTGGGATAGAGCAATCTCAGCTAGCAAAAAGTACATTGCAATTGATGTTGCACCCACTTGCTATACCAATTCTTCCAAGTCAAAACTAATGGATAGTGAGGCAATTGCGACATATAAAAAATTACCCCCCATAGAAAACATTCAATCTCTTAAGCCTCGTGAGTGTAAAGTTCCCAATAGATTAAGTAGTCATGGCCACACGCTTTCTTTTCAATCACCAACAACAAGATAATACTGGATGCAACTACTTTGATATTTCTAATACCATTTAGAAGATGGAATTGAATCAAATAAAATGAAACTACACACAGCAACTCAAAGATTTGCAATCACAATGTTATTTTATAGATAATAAGTTCTTTGACAAGCGACATTTGGAAGGCTCTTTTCACTCCAATTTTGTGATGAGGTTCAAGGCCCAGCTATATAGATTTTGAACAATATACGATGTAATGTTAGGCAAACTATTCTCCCTATTCCCTGTTGCGAATGCCCAATATCCAGTAGGCCTATTGGTTAGGCTAGAAAAATACACAATTGTGTTTATAAATACTAAATCAACCTATGGCCACTCGACTCATAAAGTTCCTTAAAAGCTTCAAAAGATTGTTTCCTGGTTGGGGATTAAAATATCCTTGGTCTGCTGCAACAAGTAATCCAATCATTGAATCACTTTGATTTTGAATCAGAGGCACACATTTTGTATACTAAAAGATTTTATCGATGGATATAAGTTGTTTGAAGGGTATAAGGTGCAGGCACCAGACATAGAAAGTATAAGATACTGAAAGATTTTATCGATGGGCACCATACATAGACAGTGATTTTAAAGCCCCAAAAGTGCATTCTGAATAGATGATCTTGGTGGCCATAAACTACAGGGTGGTTGATTCTTACCTCCTTTCTCCTCTCTTGTTGACCCTGCACCAAAATCCCACCCACTGTAGTCACCGCGCATGCCAAAACAAAAATTAACACTACCATGACATTTTTTATTATCACATCTTATGTTCTGAAGGTCAAAATTTAACCAATTTAACCATGGTCAAAATTTTGACCATATCGGGCCCATTTTTTCAAAAAAAAATGAAAATAGGCCTTTGGTCAAAAATGGGGGCCTAATGTTCTAGTGTTAGTATAACACATTTTCAACTTGATTATTAGTTGGTTATGTGTTTGAGGCACATCTACTCAAGGTCCTTGCATAAGCATTAGGGTTGGAAGGGATGTTGTGCATTGACATGTACTATTATCTCTAATTGAATGTACCCTCTTAAATAGGTTAAATTAGTATAAGGTAATGTACTTGACAGTTTCATGATACAATAACATTTTCCAACTAGGCCTTAAGCATCTCGAGGCCATACACTTATGATGCATGTACCTATAGGATGTGGTTAGAGTAAGTGTATCATTCTAGTTGATTATAGGGTTAGATGGCTCATCCTATTTGATATTCTAGAAGCATGCAATAAATAATTTTAGGAAGATCATGTTATGTCTATAAGGATTTGTGTTATAATACATGAGATAGATAATTAGAAGGGAACAAATGTCTTCAAGACCTTGTCCTACAAAAGTCAAGAACATTGGTTAATCTAGCAACCTATCCTTGGAGCTACTATTGTATTTATAAAGTATCATAGGAGACCTCTCTAAAGCACATAGATCCCCACTGAATAGTATTAAACATGATCCTACATAATAAACATATATTCATATTTACTATCAAGCATTATATAGCTTTATTTATATGATGTAATGTATCGGGAATGCTCAATATGCACATCAAGATTATGACTCTTAAATGGATGGTTCCTATATCTTTGTTCCACATTTTTTATTGTATCACATACCTAACACATGTATATAATTAGATCTTCATCATGCTTTATATATTGACATGTATAAAAATGTGTGTTAATGATAAAATGTAGCACTTAATCTTTACACTTAACCGCTTATGATAATTATAAATTATAACATTTAAATTATTACTCAAAGATTCCACTACACTAATTACATAATTTTCTAATTAATTCAACTCTAATTACACTAGCTACTAATTAATTTATCTAATCATGTCATTCCATGACTTATAACATTTACCATCCTTACTTATTTTAACACTATTACTAAATTTTAATACTAACTACATTAATTTTACACTTCATAATATATAGCACAAATCCCTAAATTACTACCTAATTTACTTACTAGCCAACTAGCACATCCAAGCATATTTTGATGCTAACAAGTATTCTAATTTCTAACTAAAATATTTTCCTACCTCTAACTACTCAGTAATCCTAACTATTCACTACTCTAAATACCAACTACCCCATACCTTACACTTTACACTGCCTTTTTCCTTACCAAAGCCCAAGCCCACATCATTCCCATTTAATAGTAGTCCATCTTAAAGCACATGCCATCATGGCCTCTTGACTTTTCCCAACCATTATAAGCCATGTGAATTTATCCTTAACCCTTACTACTCTTATTACCCCACCAATTCACTTCATTGATCAATTCTTCATCACAATGTACATAAGATGAAGATCTCACTTTTACAATGTAATACACAAAAGAAATGGGTGGAGGGTACCACTTTCACAATGCAATATACAATCACATATAAAGGATTTCAAATACATCACCCAAATGAAAAACTTCTTCCTTGGATCCAATGAACACCAAAACCTGCAAAAAAAACATTTACACAAGAACCATGGAAGCTCACCTCCCATCCTAGGCTTCTATGAAGCCGCCTACCAAGTAGGGGAAACAAGATCCAAATTGGGTTTCATTACAATTTTACAACTACATGAACATCACATTACAAACTTGGAAAATCCCATCCCAAGGGTATTTCTCAAAGGTTCACTAATGGAACTTGAAGGTGTGCTTTCAAGAAGGAGACTTTCCATATCATACCATACTTGTAATAAATAATTTTTTATACCCTTTCGGGGTTTTTCACAAATAAACAAATTCCATGCCCTTTCAGGGATTCCATAAACATCCTCCAAATGTACTTTCAATAACTATAGCTTCCTTCAAGCCCATACTCCATTAACTTCCTTTCTACATCATTTTCCCTTATCACCCCCAAAGCAAGATATGAATGAATATGGCATACAATGGAGCCCATACTCCAAGGTTCTCAACTATATTTCAAGCCCAAATAAGCCCTTCACCCTAGACTTCTCTTCCCTTCCCAAAAAGTGAGTGAAGCCCTCACACCCATAACAAAACTTGACATTCAATTCCAAAGCAATGAGATTCAAGAAAGGAAAAAAAAATAGGAAATTTCATGAAACATAATGCACATTCATAACGCCACAACACAATACAAAGATTCACAATGGCACAACACAATACCAAAATCTACCATCCAAAGATTCATAATACAATGCAAGATCCCATAACAAATGCTCCATGCTTGAAGATTTACTATGCAATACGACAAGAAAGAAAATGTGCATGGTTTGAAGCACCAACCTTGGTCCAAGCTAAGCCAATGATATTTGTTGTAGAGCTCCCTTAGTCCTTCTCCAAACCCTAACTATCTCTAAACTTAGAGAGTGGGTGAACAACCCACTAATTTGACCAAGACACCCTAATAAGGCCTTCCTACTAACTATTTTAGCAAAGACATAAAGCCACTTCCTCTTACAAACATGTCTCCCTCTAAGTTTCCTATATTTGACTTAGTGAAAACATGGGAGAAAACACATGTGACAAGTCCATTTTCGAATTGAAGGAAGAATGCATGGGTAAAGGGGCCCCTTAGGCTATCTAGTCACTATCATGGTCAAAATTAGGTCCCTAACATGTTAAACTATTACATGGGTAGATCATTTTCACATAAAAGACATTATAGAACAACCTGATGAGCCCTAAAAACCCTATCCAAGTCCAAATTCGAATTTCCTTTGATTGTGACCCATGCTACCCCTTGTCAAGTGTGTTTACTTACTCATTAGCAAGGTAATAAGTTTTAGGGTAAAATGCCACCATGACCCAAAACCCTAGATGACATGTCATTACACACAAAATCCACAAGTGTCAAGTGACACATAAAATCACATGCCACATCACCATGACATGTCCCTAATGCATCTTTAAGATTAAACATTTCCTCATACAAGCAAACTCACATTTACAAAATAAAATACATCACAACAAGGCTTTAGAACATTCCAAAGATTCACCTTGGCTAAACTATGTTCTCATAGGTTTGTAACTTGTTCCCCCAAAAAAAATTCCATGGCTCCACTTCTTGCACACTAAACTTGAGCATCAGTAATCCAAGGAGGTCATATAAAATACATATCATAAACGCATAAGAATTTAAATGTTACTTAATCCATATTAACCTAATTCAATGAAATTCCATTACTTAATCATCTCAATATAAACATTCAAAATGTTAAAATATCAAAATCTATATATCGACATTAATATCTAATCAAAATTCATTTCCTATCATAGTGATAGAATGTTGGATCTATAATATTAAATCAATCAACATGGAAATCAGTTCCAAATACATATTTAAGGTCAAAATCATCAAATGAAAACATCTCAACTAATATACTTTGATTCAGTTAAATATCATTTGGTTGTTGTGAATATCGCATTGTCATTATGAGATAATTATAAAATGTATCAATTATGTCAAATAGATAGGATGTTTGTATAGCCATTTCACATAGTTTTAGGATCCAATCATAGAAGAAATTGATTATATTTTATTGGTTCATAAAACCTTTCCTTATAAATACCAAGACCTCCACCTAATTGATTCATCGCATTACATTATATCAAGTTATTTCGTCTAGACTTTTATCCAAAATTTGATAATAGTTTTATCTTATGAACAATAATATTATTCCCAAGAGTGGGTGTTGATTCATTTTTCCATACTAGCCATCTAATTTAATTATCCTAATAGACCATCAAATACCAGGAACCCACCGACATAGTTTTCTAAGTTATGGCACCCCAAGTCTTTATTCCATAGGGTCCTACCTTATCAACCTAATGTAATTTGAACATAATACTTAGCACAACAATGACTTCTATATACAGCAGTCTCAATAAGATTTAAGGTTCATTATAAATCAAGGACTTAGATTCCAAGACCTTCATACCATTGTTCTATCATAAGGTGTGCCATAACAGTCTATCATTCACAAGTCACAATAGATAAAATCTTATCTCCTTTATTCCTCCTAGGCCTAAACATATTCATGTTATCAAGATAACTAAGGTACTAGGGAAGGGGCCTTATAAATTATGCTAGTGTTTAGATGTTTATGCTTTCCTTCGTATGATGTTTAGTCTATAAACCATGTATGTATATTGTGATGTTTTTTTTTTTGCATGTTCTTTCTTATGTTGTTATGGATTAGATGGATGGATCTTCTCTTCCTCCTATTGCTTGGTGTCTTGTCTCTTATTCTCTCGAGTGATCATTTCTTGATTTATGTATTCTAGTACTCCACGGTGTGGAGGTTTCATATTTTTATGCATTTTTTTCTTACCTTGTTATTGCATTGTTGGCATTCCTTGCATGGGAAGGGCAGTTCCTCATCCAAGAATTCATTGTCTCATGTAGATATATATTCTCCCTCACACAAGCATGTACTTCCTTTCATGGAGTATGTACTTCTTTGTGTGGCATGACATGAACACTCATGCAGAGTAATGCACTCTCTCATGTCTAGTGATGCAAGTCTCGTGTGAGACTGGAGACTAGCGCACTTCCTTGTGCAAGAAATAATGAGCCTTTTTTCTTGGCAAAGGAAAGTTTGGAAGTTGGTTTTGGACATTGAATTGGGTTTCACACCTTCCTAGTTCAAAACATATTTTCTATGAGCTTTAAAATATATCATTTAAGTATAATTTGATGTATATTTAGTTACTTAAGATATATTTCAATATATGTCACATTTCATTTGAGATAGGTTCCAAACCTCTTTGAGTTAAGATAAAGATTCTAGGAAACTTTAGGGCTTTAGGATTGCAGACTTAGCCAAATTTTAGGAGTCAGCATTTATCTTTCACCATGGTGTTTAGTAGATGAGTGGTTCTAACTTTGAGCCCTCATTTTCTGCATTACCATTGTTGGTCTCTACTTGTGATTCTTTATTATGATATGATTACTAGATATGGACTTCTATGTCTAACCATGCTAGGAGCTTTTACTTTGGGTTTGAAAGAAAACACCCCCTTAGTACATTCTCACAATTCATGTGATCTTTGGTTTGTGCATTGCAGTTTAGAGCTTGGAGATCTTTGGAAGTAGTTGTAAGACTTTTGCTGGTGTAGGTGAACATGTGTCTTTCCATGTTCCCTATTCTTGTACTTGTTCTGATGTTTCACTCTTGCACTTGGTTACTTTATGTTGTTGTTAAGTAACTTATCTTAAGAAAAATAATATTCAGTGCATGTTTTATCCTTGTGTTCTAAGGATATTTGGGTGGGGCATTACAATGAGCGAGAAAATAATGCTGTCATATTCCCCTTAATCTTGAAAAGGCTTGTACTTATTTGATACTTCAATTATTCATCATGTTTTGTGTCTTTTGGCATGTGTAGTTAGTCTTGTAATATCATTAATTTATAAAGTGATGCAACTTCAATCCATAAGCTAACTTACGTCATAAAATAGAAGATATTATTTCATTTGTCTCCTCAATCTATTTTAATTTTTTTAAACATTTGAAGTAAAGAATATGAGTTGTAATAAAACATTAAAATTTAGGGGCATAAAGATAAGAGCTTTACTAATACATTTGGACTCATTTTGCAATGGCAAGACATCGCAATTGTGACATCTACCTGTCACCCTAGTGAAATTGGCTCCCATCGAACGATCGTCAAACTTTTTCTATCACAAATTATGACAGCAAGTGAAATTTTTTCAATGGCAAAAAATAACACTAACATAGCTTGGAAGATGGGAGGGACAATAGTTCATGTCACAACATCACAATTGTGACAATACTCTGTCGTAATTATGATAGTTTCAACTTTCAGTTAGCTGTTGCATTTGCAATGTGTATGCAATAGTGGTGTTGTATAAGAAACAGTTATCTGTCAGACCTTAACATCATGGTTATGATGATGTTGCAATAGCTATGTTGTGCAAGGAATAACTAGTCATTGGAATGGATAAACAATATTTCTTTTAGATCATAGTTGATGCATGGGAAAGCATGTGTTTCCTTTAATACTATTTATGTTTCATTTTTATGTTTGGGTCAATATGGAGCCTTTATATCCAACCATTTTTTATAAGTTGGGCAATGCACTTCATGCTTACCATGCAAGTGATGCATCTACATATGGAATTTTATCACCTTGAAAAAGTGTAATTGATACTACTAGCTAGGAACAACTAATTGTTCATTTTATTGTACCTAACCTAGTGACAATTTTATAGGAATTTGTAATCAACTAAGCTAATTAGCAACTTGACCAATTTAACTAGTTTATGGCTTGGGCATTTACTATTCCCATTTATCATATGGTTGCAATGTTGGAGGCAACATTTTGTGCAAAGTGGTAGCAAGCTTTATATCATTGGCTTTGTTTAAGTCCTAATTTTAATGAAGTAATATAGTGGATTTTAGGGTGGAAAGGAATATTTTTCCTTGAGCTTCTTGGTAATCAGAGGATAAGAAGTTAGCTAAATGTAGCACTTGAATGATGAATCAAGTTGTAGAGGGTACAACTATGGAACAACCTGGGGCTAGAGAGTATGTAACCTATCTTAGGGTGATGGAGAAATGCTAATTTGAGGTTCTTTAGTAACAACAACATATGCTCAATAGCAAGCCTTAGCTTCCATAGGTAGAGGGATTCACCTAAATAATTACATGGGCACACATCAAATGAGTTTGAAGGAAGTGATTAAAACATATGCACAAGAACATGCCATCCAATTTTTCCCTGAAGTGGGATGCACACATGATGGTCTTCAACTTTATAGCTTTGGAACTGTTGATATTTATCTAGATTTTGTAAAACAACAATTACTTTAACAATCTAGAGATAGATGTGTGATTGCATTATTGGAGCATCTATTTGAGATGCACTATAATCAAACTAGAGGAAATCATTGATAAACCAAACATATAATGTAGAGGAAACTTGAAAACTTTAATGCTAAAATGAAAGCTATCGAGGATCAAACACCTATGCCAGAGTTACAACATAATGTGAAGTTGATTTCAGATATGGTAGAGGCAAATATTCAAAATTTTCATCATAATTTAAGGAATGAGAAAGAGTCTGTGGCAATATACTAGAGGGAGAAGGAGCAGCTTTAGAAAGAGACTATGCGAAAAAAATCATAGCTAGACAACATAGAGGATATTATGGAGCACTGGATAGAATTCAACAAAGTGTTATGGTAGGTACTGCAACATTGGAATCACTTACAAGTGTCTTTGAGAATTTATAGTCCAAATATCAAGAGGACTACAAGTTATGCAACTTGTCTTGTATTGCATGTGCATTTTCTTTATCATTACTTATATGAGTGTTTCAAGGTTGGAAGCCACTTCAACATCCTTTCAATGGTTTAGAGGTAATGTCATTGTGGTAGAAGCTTCTACAATGAAATGATCCTTGTGATTATGGCATTTACACAAAAGAAGAACTTGCTTCTTCAAATCCTTACACTCAACTCTTCACTGAAGTTATTCTTCTAGCAGTTAGAATAGCTACTAAAAATTCCTACAAGCCAAGGGATCCTAAACCTATGCTATGTTTTCTAGAGACATGGGAGAAGTTACTATCAGCTTCAGTACTTCATAAAATTCTAGATCATATAGTGATGCCCAAATTAACATCAACAATAGATACTTGGCTTCCATTGTTGGGCCAGCATATGGAGCCTTTATATCCAACCATTCATTATAAGTTGGGGAATGCAGTTCATGCTTGACATGCAAGTGATGCATCTACATATGCAATTTTATCACCTTGGAAAACTGCATTTGATCCTTCTAGTTAGGAATAGTTGATTGTTCATCATATTGTACCTAATCTGATGATAGTTCTACAAGAATTTCTAATCAACCTAGCTAATCAGAAATTAGACCAATTTAACTGAGTTATGGCTTGTTTCTTTCTAGAAATATCTTCTATAATATGTTTTTGTAAAATTTCTTGTGAACTCTGCCCATTTTTCCTAGTTTGCATTGTTTTTTTGTAGGATCTTGAGGGAAGTCATTCAGGACAAGTTGAGTGAGTTTTTTTCTTTTATTACTTGGATTCTAGAATATATATGCAGCTGGATTAGTTTTTCTATTGTGCTAAGATGTAATAAATACCTTTAAAAAAAATCTATGTATACATACATACATACATACATACATACATACGTACGTACATACATATACATATATATATATATATATATATACACACACACACATATACATACATACATACATATACACATAAATATATACATACATATATATACATAAATATAACCTACATACACACATACATATATACATACACACACACGTACATATATAATTTAATTAAGTTCTAAATCATATTTCTAAAATTTCCTAACTATTGAAGATGAGGTATTTGGGTTTAGTTACAAGTTTTTGAATCATGTGGTTGTACCTTTATTGTGATGATATTGAGATGCTATTAGTTTTGGATTAATGAAGCTAGTTTTGCTCATAAAATGATTTAGAATCCACCATAAGATGTGTTTGCATAAGTAACAAATAGAAGTGTCACTTGTGTTTCCAAATATGTAGTTAAGTGTTTTTTTCCATGAGGGTTGGATCTAATTAAAAAAATGACTAGATGTTTTGGAGGTTATATTTACAATGAATTTGAAATTATTTAACACAATGTACATATTTGGGGAAATGACTGAATACTAGTAGCAAGAACAACCCACCTAAATTTTGACCCCATCTTTTGGTATTTAAATGGATATTCTCTTTGGATCAAAATTGTTAGTAGGGTGATTTTTTTACAACTTTTAGCAATTTAGAATCTTAAATATGGAAGGTAGATTGTAACTATTCTTGTTATTTGTAATGCCCTACCCAGAGATCCTTGGAACAAGGATAAATAAAAGCCAATATAATTTTTTTTTGAACAAGCATGGAATTAAACAACATCAATATGCAATCGATCATAAGATCACAACAAAAGACTTAACCAACTAATCCAAGAAACCAAAGAATCTCCAAGTATCACTATTTACTAATGCATCCAAAACCAACTATGAAAGTTTATGCCAATAAGAAATCAAAGATCTCTGACCTGTCAAGACCTAGGAAAGGGCACATCACAAGAGGGTACCCAAAACACACTTTGACTCTCGACCAACAAGTCCAGAGATACCTATTATTTTCTCACAAATTTTTTTGCAAAGATATCAAGCAATACTTTTCTAGTATCATACAACATTTATAGTACTATGGGGTGATACTTTTCCAATATCATGTGATACTTATTATAACTATCAGGCGATACTTTTAGGGATAACATGATAGAGTTTACTACTATCAAGCAACACATTACTAGTGTCACATGATAGAACTTATAATTGTCATGCAATACTTTCCAATATCATATGATATTTCTCCTTAAGGCGTGCAATACTTTCCCAGTATCACCCAATGCTAAACCAATGTTGCCTAGGATAGTAAAGAAACAAGCTGACAAACAATTAGAAGGGAAAAAGAGTTAGAACCTCCACACTAGGGAGTACCAAATCCAAATAATTGAGGCTCAAACACTTGAATGAATGTAAAATAACTAAGCATGCTAAAAGGGATGAATCAAACATCTAATCACCTAATCCATAGCATCTAGTAACAATGCATAAAAGTAACATCACAATAATATACATGAGCATAAATCAACTATCTCTATGAACTAAAATAACATAAATTAGATGGAAACATACTCTAGAAGATACAGAGAACCATGTAAGCATCCAGCTTTTGAACTGAACAAGGATAAAGGTCAACTCTATACACTAGTCACCAAAAATGGCAAAGATAGCTATGCCTCCCAACTATGTGGAACCCATAGGCTCACTCTTGACATGTCAATGGAGATAGTGAACTGACCTCAAACACATGTAAGACAATGGTGCAAGGCTAGCACTCATGCCAAACAATACAAAAGATTGAATGCGAGATAATGAGATGATGCAATACAACAAGTCTTGGTCAAACACTCTATGGTTCTACAATGTAGGGACTCTAGTGGAGAGTAAGTCACTTGGCATCATAAATCCCAAGCTAAATATCATGCAAAAACACTCCCCATGGAGGCCATCACACTATACCCTCAAACAAACATCATATAGACACATGCCCTCATATATATCATTAGGATCGTACCCTCAGATCACCACCAAGTACTCAAATTTTAATCATCTTAGATTTATTACCTATTAATTTATTTAGTTATCACTCTTTAGAAACTTCTTCATGTCAACCAACTTGGACAAGGACACCAAGGTTACAAGAGAAGCCCCTCCACTATCTACCCTACATACCCATGCTCATCACAAGATGAGTGCTTGTAGTCAATGCATATCCTAACCCAACTCCAATGAACATACCTCCATTAATGACAACTAGGAGATCAGCCTTGTAAGCACTTGGAAAATGCATATGCACATGCTTGTGTGTCACACAAAGATCATACAAACAAGGGCTAGATGAGAACACAAGCAAAACAATGCTCAACTGAATACAAGATTGAAAGTATAAATGCAACACACATCTCAATGTAAACAAAATATGCAAAAATGATCGGATTGACATTCTACAAATAATACAAATCCATGACCAACATCATGCTAAGAAAACCTAAGAAAGCTAGGTGGTACGCAAATCAAGGAAAAATGTTTTAAAAACTAACATTGACAAAAATGAATGAAAATAAACCCATTCTACCCTTGGGTAAATGAGCAACAAGAATCTAATAAAAATTGGGTTTGAACCTCGTATACAAAAATGGCTAGCATAATAGTGCAAACCCCAAACCCTCAACCCAAAAAATAGGGAAATGCTCATAGCGCTCAACTCAGTAGAGTTAGCAACCAATAATGGAGGGGAACACTAGTTCTCAACCTCCTAACAAACAACTACCAAAAATAGAAGTAAAAATAGAGTTGAAATAGTAAAATAGGAGAGCCCTGCCTAACAACCAAAAGGGAAAATACAAGAACCTAAATAGTAAAATAAAAAACCCACAAAAATTGCAAAAAAATAACAATCCAAGGTCTCTCCCCAAGCTAGATCCAATGAGACCAATCTCATGATAATTCCACACCCGTAACTCCTATAGTGAAGAAAAAAGTATTTCCTCTTAAAGAGGATTTGGAATTTGCTCTTAATTTTCTTATTTTAGAAAGTGAGAAGTGAGAAATAAAATTCTTTTTTGGATATATATTCACTTTTCAAGTGAATAAAAGGACTAGGGTAATTAACCAAATCACCTAGTTAAACCCTAAATCAACCCAAACAAAAATAGGCTATTCCAAGTAATTGAAATTCAACTACGACAAAGTTGGCAGGAATAAAATAAAATAAGATAAAGCCCAAAATTCCTTAAACTATTAAACCACAAAATTCCTTAATAACTTTCATGATAAATGTGAACCTCTAAATGCACAAACACACTCATGGGTCTAATAACATAATGCAAATGAGTCTAGGTTTATTAATTCACCAAAGGGTTTAATTAATCAATTAAACAAGATACGTCGATCATATAGGAATGACATTGGCTAGGTAAATATAGTCAAATCACTAACTCCATGTGTCACTACTAGGGACATAAATCTTGCACACTAAACAACACAATTAAGTGCAATTTCATATAATAATATAGCCAAAGTGATAAATGCATTAAATCACCTACTTTAGTCATTTATTTAATTACACTAAAATAATCCATTTACACCACACACTTTTGCATAAAATATCACAAGGCAAGAATGAAGTAAATAACCATAGCATCAAATCAAAGTATCCAAAATCTAATAATTCCATCATATAAACATAAGCAGAGTATATGTCCAAATAAAAATAACCAGATATCATCATAAAGCATCATGTCACATCAATATGCATCATCATGCAGATATAATCAAACTGAACAACATAGCATCTAACATCTATGATATTGGCAATCAAAATATAGTATCTAATCATTAGGTAATTTCAAATGTCATCTAACATGAGTATCAAAGTATCTCTTGAAACCAAAATATAACAAGGTACAGAATGCAAACACAAGAGGCACTACATATTCCCTCACTAGGCATAGGCTTACTCCTAGAAGCCTACAAAAAGATAAGGGTACAAATCTCTCAACCGTGTAGCATCTTCCTATGTAGCAAAAGTCTCATCGCCTAGATCCCACTGGACCCTTACCTACTCTATGTCCCAACCTCTCAAGGTCAGCCTTTGATGTTAAAGGATATGAATGGGCTCCAAAGAAAGTTGTTCATCCTCCACCTACAAAGCATCCCAACCAAGTGCATGGGTCACATTGGGAATATAATGCCTCAAAATGAAAACATGGAAAATATCATGGATGTGCAATAGGCTAGGTGGCAACACTAGTTGTTAAGCAATAGGACCAATCCTCTCAAAGATCTCAAATGGTCAAAAAAAATGTGGGACTAACTTAGAGCCTTTCCCATAACAGATGGTGCTTTTCCTCGAAATTAGTTCCAAAAACACCTTATCACCAACTAAAAGGTGACAATCTAACCTATGGGCATCTACATACTTCTTTTGCCTACCCTGAGCAATAACCAAATAATCTATAATACAAAAAAACCTATTGCTACATATCCTAAAGCATCTTTGGACATAAAATCATTCAGCTCTCTAAATGATCCCAACTCAAAGGGGTACGACATGGTCTATCATACAAGGCATAAAAAGGTAACATGCCAAGAGAACTATAGTACCGATTATTATAGGAAAACTTAACAAGGTATAGATAATCCTTCCACTTCACCTACCTATCCATCACGTACATGTGAAGCATGTCTTCCAGAACTTGGTTCACTCTCTATGTATGAACATGGGTCTCTCGGTGGTAAGCCAAACTAAAATTGAGTTTCATACCCAAAGAATGTTAGAGATGATGAGGTGAACACTAGATATCTATCTGATATAATCTGATGAGGGATTCCATGCAATCGAACAATGTCTTCCAAGAAAACATGCACTACAAAAGAAGTTGCCTAGGATGTCCTCATGGGTGAAAAATGTGCTACCTTGGACAACTTGTCCATTATCACCATGATAAATCATGTTTTCATGACATAACAGGAAACCCCATTATAAAATCAATGGATATAGTGTCCCACTATCACTCTAGAATGGTATGTGGTTGCAAAAGGCCTACCAGATGTTGATGCATTGCCTTCACTCTCTAGCACTCAAGACATTGAGAAAAAAAATCAGCAACATCGTGCCTCATCCCTACCAAAAAGTAAAATTAACTAAGGTCAACATGCATCTTCTTGACCTCGGGATGTGTGGAATAGAGTACATGATGTGCTCCCAAAAAAATCAAGGTATGAAGATCTCTAGATATTGGCACATAAATGTGCCCCAAGTATAGCAGCAGTCCATTGGACTCTAAAAAATACCCTAAAAACCTCCCCTCAAGGGTATGTCTAGACTCAATCTCGACCCTCATCTCCTGATACCATGTGTCACCAAGCATGACCTCCAAGATACAACCTCACAAATCAACTCCCAGTGACAAAAATTAAATTCTCATGTTGCCTCCTACTCAAGGCATCCAATTTCATTCCCTTTGATATAGTGAACATCAAAATCATATTCACACAGGAACTCCATTGAGTGAAATTGTTGTGCATTCAAGTTTGGCTGAGTAAAGATATACTACAAGCTACAATGATCGCTATGCAACTCAAACCTGTGTCCTAAAAGGAAATTTCTTTAGTACACAAGTGCATGCACAATAGCCACAAGCTCCAAATCATGAGTTGGGTAGTTAAGCTCATGGTCCTTGAGTTTTCTAGACTCATATGCAATCACACGACCATCCTACATCAACATTGCACCCACACCTTCTAACAAAGCATCTGTGCAAGCCATAAAATCACCTACAGGATTAGGCACTACAAGGACTAGTGCATTGGTCAAATGCTCCTTAATAGAATTAAATGTTACCTCACACTGGTCTAACCAAATGTACTTCTTCTCTTTCCACTGAAGAGAAGTGATGGGATGAGCCACACATGAGAAATCATTCATAGATTAACGATAATAACCTGATAATCCCATGAAATTATGAACTTCAGGAACACTAATGGGTACTGGCCAATCCATGATAGCTCAAATTTTCTCTTGATCCACTACAATACCATGACCTATTATGATGTGCCCCAAATACTTCACCTCTAATTGGAAAAATCCACATTTACCCAAGTTTCCATACAACTAATGATCTCGCAAGCACTACAAGACTTGGCATAAATGGACCTCATGTTCCTCTACAATCTTAGAATAGATCAATATGTCATTCAAGAATACAATGACACACTAATTGAGGTATGTGTGAAATACTTCATTCATCAAACTCATAAACATCGATGGAACATTGGTTAACCCAAAGGGTAAAACTGTGAACTTATAATGGTTATAATGTGTATGAAAAGTTGCCCGATTAATGCCAACCTCAAGAATATGAAACTGATGATATCTTGACTTAAGATCAATATTTGAGAAAACTCTCATTCCCTTCATCTGATCAAACAAGTCATTTATTCTCAGCAAAGTATATCGATTCTTCACAGTCACCTTATTCAACTTTTAGTAGTCAATACATAAATGCAATTATCCATATTTCTTCTTTACGAAGATGACTAGTGCACCCCATGAGACACACTAGGATGAATATGACCCTTGGCCAAAAATTCCTCTAACTATAATCTAATCTCACTCAACTCCTAAGTAGTCATGTCATAAGGAGCTCATGAAATCAACTCCACTCCTAGGATGAGATCAATCTAAAAATTAATGTAATGTTGCGGTGACATACTTGTTATCCCATCTGGAAACATGTCTTCATACTCATGAAGGAGTGGGTGATCATCAAGTGTCACTGTATGGCTCTTGGCCTCCTCAAGGTTAGTGACAAAGACTGCAAACATCTAACATCCCTTCCCCACACTCCACTATAGCTAATTAGCTAAGATCATCCAAAATGAGACTAGCTTCTAGACCCTACAAGCTCCACCTACCCACCTATCTGATCAACACACTATATCGACTTACACTGATAATCTATATTTTCTTGATGGGAAACTAACTAATCCATGCCCAACACACTATCATATGATCCTAGAGGTAGGATGCAAAGATCAATGGTGATGGTGATGGTACCCAAGTCCAAATCACAACCACTAGCCAAGGAGTTCTCAACCACTTTGGATCCTATGGCTAACTCAACTTGCCACCTATCAACCTGTCATGTTGCTACTAGCCCACATCGCTAAAAAAGTGATGGTGACATAAAAGAATTTGAAGTACTTGAGTCAAATAATACTGAAGATGAAATATCATGCAATGTACCTATAGCCTCGACTATGATACCCTAGTGCTTAGCTTAATGGTTATCAACTATTGCAAAAACTTGATGGGTTCTACCTAGCTACACCCCTGCTAGGTCCTAAAGATTTCTTTGAAGGACATTCCACTACTTTATGGCTGAGCTAACTACATGAGAAACACACTCCTTTAATACTAGAGCCTATCCATGTCCACCCTAAGAAGCACCAGAATAAAGTACACTTCCTTTGCTAGAGTTCTACTAACTACTTTGAGATGGGTGATTCTATTGGGACTCTTAGCCTCTATTTTGGCCATGCCCCTTTTCTCCTATGAAACCTACACTTTGTCCACCCTTAGAACAATACTAGTAGCTTTGTCACCTCTGGTGACCATGACCAACTTGTGAGGGTACTGACTAGGTTTGACCCTTTCCTAAGAACTACAATTGAGGGAACTATACCTATTGTCTTGAAGTTCATGCACTATTTCTCTGAGAACCTAATTTGCCACTGAACCTTTTTTCCATATTTCTTTGAGCAATCCTTTCCTTCTTGGAAACAAAGGAAAGTGTCCTAGGTTGATGCATTTGGACATCTCCAATGATGGAGTCCTTAAAACTTTAGACAAAATGTTAAGTAAGAAGTATCTCACCATGGCCTAAGCTCAAAAAATCTCATCTCATACTAATTGACTGACATTTTCCCTTGTTTAATCTCATGGAACTCATTAGCCTGAGCCTCCCTTAACTAAGGGGATAGGAACCTCTCTCTGAATCTCTCCTCAAAGATAACCTAAGTGATATCTGCTATACTAATTTGGAGCTTCTACCCCTCAATGTTCCACCAAATAGATGTGTGATATCTTAGCTACATGATGACACAATGAGATCTCAAATTTCTTGCATATGGATATATGGAAAAGCAATGTTCCATATCAAGAAACCAAGTTTTAGCCTTGAGGCCACCTCCCTTATTGTCAAAGTATGGTGGTTTGGATTGCTGAAGGGATTTCATCATGTCCATACAAATGGAATCCTCACCATAGTGGTCTTGACCTCTCCAATGATGCCCTCTACCACCATGTGGTGTGCGAGAATGTCCACACTCATGTTCTTCATTCTCTCTATGATCTAACATATGAGAATCTTCATGGTGAGATCCCTCAACTTGGCCACAATCATTTTGGTTTTCCTCAACTCGAGGTCCAAACCAAGCTATAATCTCTTGAAATAGAGGCAAAAGTTCCCTAACATCACCCTAGTTGTTATCACCTTGTCCTCCCCCAACTTCCTAACATTCTTCCTCATGGTGCTCTTCTTCATTGAAATTTTCTAGGGTGTTACCCCGACCACTAGGCCTACATGTAGGTGGCATCACTAAAAGAGCAACAAGATAAGGATCAAAGTTGTACACAAAAAAAAGTATCGCAAGGATAAGCTAAAATAAGATACCATTATACATAATCAAAAAAATATCATAGTGGGAGCATAACACAAAGATCTCAATGTTGCAACATGGGCTCTGATACCAGATGCAATGTCTTGCCGAAAGATCCTTTGAACAAGGATAAATAAAAGTCAATATAATTTTTTTTAAGAAGCGTGGAATTAAATAACATCAACATTGAATCGATCATAAGATCACAATAGAAGATTTAACCAATCTAGGAAACCAATGAATCTCCAAGCATCACTACTTACTAATGTGTCCAAAACCAACTATGAAAGTTTATACAAACAAGAAACCAAAGATTTCTAACCAGTTGGGACCTAGGAAGGGGTGCATCCCAAGAGGGTACCCAAAACACCCTTTAACTCTCGACCAACAAGTTGGAAGATACAAGTTGTTTGTCTAAGAAGGTTTTTTTCAAAGTTATCAGGCAATACTTTTCCAATATCGTATGATACTTCTTATAACTACTGGGACATACTTTCAAGGACCTTGTGATAGAGTTTACTATTACTAGGAGATACTTTACTAGTATTGCTTGATAAAACATATAACTATGGTATGATACTTTCCAATATCGTATGATATTTCTCCTTAAGGCATGTGATACTTTTCTAGTATTACCCAATGTTGAACCACTATTGCCCAAGATAGCAAAGAAACATCCTTACAAACAATTAGAAAAGAAAAATAGTTAGAACCTCCACACTAAGGAGTACCAAATCCATAATAATTAACGCTCGACCACTCAAACAAATGTAAAGCAACTAAGCATATTGAAAGGGATGAATCAAACATCTAATCACCTAATCGATACCATCTAGTAACAATGCAAAAAGGTAACATCACAATAACATACATGAGCATAAATCAACTATTTCTATGAACTAAATTAACATAAATCACATGAAAATATACTCTAAAAGATATGAAGAATGATGTAAGCATCCATCTCCAAAAATTAGTAAGGAGAAAGGCTAACTTTGTACGTCGGTCCCTAGTAGTGGTAAAGGTAACTATGCCTCGCAACCACATGGAACCCATAGGCCCACTCCTACCATGCTGATGGAGATAGTGATCTGACCTCAAACACAAGCAAGACAATGATCCAAGGCTAACACTCATGCCAAATAGTATAGAGGATTGAACCCAAGATAATTAGACAATGCAATACAACAAGTCCTAGTTGGATACCCTATGGGTCTACTATGTAGGAACTCTGGTGGAAAGTAAGTTTCTTTGCATCACAAAGCCTAAGTATCATCTAGAAACACTCCCTAAGGAGGCATCACATAGTGCCCTTGGACAAACATCGTATAGACACATGCCCCTAGAGATAACATCAAGCTCATACCCTTAGATCACTATTGGGTACTCACATTTTAATTATCTTAGATTTATTACATAGTAATTTATTTATTTATCAATTATTTAGAAACTTATTCATGCCAAACTACTTGGATAGGGATACCAAGGTTATGAGAGAAGCACCTCCATTTGTCTACCCTACATACCCATGCTTATCACATGATGAGTGCCCATAAGCAATGCATATTCCCAACCCAACCCCAATAAACACAACTCCATTGGGCCTTGTAAGCACCTAACAAAACAATGCACATGTACATGGTCATGTGTGGCAACAACACAAAGATCATGCAAAAAAAGGGTTGGATAACAATACAAGAAAAACAACACTCAATCAAATACAAGATCAGAAGTACAAATGAAACACACATCCCAATGCAAACAAAAAAATGCAATAGTGGTTAGATTTCCATCCTACAAATAATTGAAATCCACAACCAACACCATGCTAAGAAAACCTAAGAAAACTTGGCAAAATGAAAATTGAGGAAAAAACCTAACATTGACAAAAATCAATGAAAATAAAATCCATTCTACCCTTGAGCAAATGAGCCACAGAAATCTAATAAAAATAAAATTTGAACCTTGAATGTAAAAATGGCCAACATAATAGTGCAAACCCTGAATGCCAATCTCGAAAAATAAGGAAATTCTCATACCCACCCAACCAAGTAGATCTAGCAACTAGAAATGGAGGGAAAAACTAGTTATCAACCTCCAAACAAACAACTATAAAAATAGAAGGAAAAATGGAGTTGAAATAGTAAAATTGGAGAGCCCTACCTGACAACCAAAATGAAAAATATGAGAACATAAATAGAAAAATAAAATAACCCCACAAAAACTACCCCAAATCGCGACAATCCAAGGTCTCTTCTTGATCTAGATCCAATAAGACCAATCTTGCGATGATCCTCACTCATAGCTCCTATAGTGTACATAATTGTATTTCCTCTTGAAGAGGATCTAGAATTCACTCTCAATTTTCTTATATCAAAAAGTGAGAAGTGAGGAATAAAATTTATTTTTGGATATATATTCACTTTTCAAGTGAATAAAAGGATTAGGTAAATAACCATATCACCTAGTTAAACCCTAAATCAACTCAAACAAAAATAGGCTATTCCAAGTAATTGGAATTTGACTACAAAAATGTTGTCAAGAATAAAATAAAATTAAATAAGATAAATCCCGAAATCCTCTTAAACTATTAAATCAAAAAATTCCTCAATAACTTTCATTATAAATGTGAACCTCTAAATCCACAAACACACTCATAGGTCTAATCACATAATGCAAATGAGTCTAGATTTATTAATTCACCAGACAATTTAATTAATCAATTAAACAAGATATGCCAACCATATAGAGATGACATTGAATAGGTAAAAATAGCAGAATCACTAACTCCATGTGTCATTGCTAGGGAATAAATCTTGCACACTAAACAACATGATCAAGTTTGATTGCATATAATAATATAGCCAAAGTGATAAATGCATTAAATCACCTAGTTTAACCATTTATTTAATTGCACTAAAATAATTCATTTACATCACACACTTTCACATAAAATATCACAAGGTAAGTATGAAGTAAATAACCATAGCATCAAATCCAAGTCTCCATAATCTGATAAGTCCATCATATAAACATAAACAAAGTATATATCCAAATACAAATAACCAGATATCATCATAAAGTATCATGTCACAACAATATGTATCATCTAGTAAATATGATCAAGCTAAACAACATAGCATCTAAAATCTATGATACTAGAAATCAAAAAATAGTATCTGACCATTAGGTCATCTTGAATGTCATCTAACATGAGTATCAGAGTATCTCTCAAACACAAATATAACAAGGTAAAAAATCCAAATATAGGAGGCACTACATTATGTTAAGCCTTTACGAAATAAGGTTGATTGCCAATGTATTGTAAATATGTTGTAGAGAAGGATCTTATGCCAAATGAGTTTGGTAGAGCACCAGTACTCTAGAACTGTCGGTGTTGGCAATGGAGGAATCATTACTTATGTTCATAGCATTTTGTTAAACATCACAGACTTCCATTGTGTGATTTAAAGCCTAGTAGCTGAAAATGATTTACCCACATGATTTCTAATTGGCATGATGAACAAGCCCAAGCCAAACATTTTGATGACTATGCAAGCTATCAATTTGATTTACTAAAAGGAAATGATATGCATTATCTCAAGCACCGTTCAAAAAAAATCTTTGACTTAGGACCCCAAGTGAAAGAAAAGTTTTTCTAATCACCTACTAGGGGAAACATAAAGAGATACATGTTTAGAAGGAAAAGATACATAATAAATTGTAATAGTGGTCCTTAGAAATGGATATGGAAAAGAAAAACTTGCTTAACGAAAATATTTAGAAAAATTAAAAAATACATATTTAAATATTTAATAATTTATCTCCTCAAAAAAGTAATGAGCTTCACAATAATATATTAGAAATAATATGTATGGTCATGTCAGTCCTAATATATATTAGTGTAGTGAGAGATAAGACATACTAGAAAAAGAAATAGAAGATAACATATTTTATAGATATGAGATTATAGAAGAAATATGGAGGGATATAATACTTAATATGTAAGAGGAATATAATGAAATAAGTGTTGTGTGCATTCGGAGTCCCTGCCTTATTTAAAGAAATAGTGAAAAGTATAAATTGATTAGGTACAAATTTGTAGTTGGTTTGAAGTTCCATACCAATGACTAGTACCCAATAGTAATAAAAATTATTTAAACATAAAATATAACAAATAATAATCAAAGCCACAGAAACTTCTAGTTTTAAAAGGAGACTTGCTAAAGCAATCTAAAAAAATCCATAATGAGTTAAGATTTGATGTATGTGAATATTTTGTTAAGTGGAGGTAAAATTGGGCTCCATTTGAGTTGAGTCAAGCACACACAAAAAAAAAAATCAACCCACAGATTTAGGAAGTTGTATATTAGAAGTTAGATGAGGTTTTGGGAATAGAAATGATAACAAGTGACTTCTACAATAATATGACTTAACTTGTACAGTATGAAAGGCATGCATAGGGGGGTAAATAATAATAACTTGAGTACCAATTTCCAAATTGTGAACAACAATATAAATTCGTAGCTAGGATCGTGACTCCTTAATTAGGATATATCAATTTTCAATCTATTCTCCACATCTTAGACTTTTTTACTTATTAGAATACATTAATTTTTCATACTATGTAGTAGAAATGAAAAAAGACTATGCTTTTGGCAAGGAGAAAAGATCTTTCATCAAAAGTGACAACAATCTAGCTCATGGTTTTTATATTTTCTTTTTGTCCATTTACAACACCAATGTTTTGATCTTTGATAGGAATAAAAGAGCATCTTATTTTATAAATTAAAAGAGTATACTAATGAGGAATTGGGATCTATAAAAATATCAATACATAATCCTATCCTTTTGTACTCATTGGAATTCACAAATTTGAGATCTCGTTAGCATGCATTTACATATTATGGATATGAGTTGAATTCAAGCCAAATCATTACATAATCAAATTAAACAATAATAGAGTATCAATTTGAAAATAAATTGCATACTAGACATAATCATGTCATCAAGCATGAAACCAAAGTTCCAAAACCAGCTAAGATTTTTCCAAATTAAACTTATCCAAAAAATATATATCTACACCTCTAAAATTATCATATTTTTTCTTTTTCTTATGTAATAATGGTTCATGGGTTAACATGTTCAAAAATACAATTCTAAAAACTTGATAAAAGGTTCAACAATATATCCAAGATCTAAAGAATAGATTAAGCCAAAGAAATGTCTATATATTATGTAGTACTTCATTTAGTAAAGTCTTATTCTTTGGCTACCAAATAAGCACAAGGCACAATGCTACTTTAGCCTATTCATTGCAAATTATCAGCAATTTTCACTATTTGTGAATTTTAGCTTCACTAAGCAATTTGTGCCATTAGGGTTTGTATCATTCTAACCTAAAAAAACCAGAGTTACAACAATAATAACATATGATATATTTGTGATATTTGACTTTGTGATTGGCAATTCTTCAAGAAGCTACTTGGTTGGGAGTTGTATAGGTATGAAATATTCCTAAAGTGACTCACATGTGTGAGTTCAAAACCTTGTGTTGTACCTTGGTTTATTCTCTATTAACACTTCCATAGATCCTATGGTGATCACCATATGAGAAGTATTATATATGTATAGTAGGGAGAATTATGTCTTCTTATTCGATAAATGTCTCTACAATTTTGATAGCCTCCTATTAACATAAAAGAATTTACAATAAAACACATGTATCAAAAGTTAGATTAAACTAACTAGTATTAGTACTTAATAATCCTTCAAATTCAAATAAATTGATAGAAACCACCATCACAAGACAATCATGGATATTATGGATCATCAAAAGGGGAAATTGATTTTTACTAAAGACTATCAACAATTGGGAGCTTTAGAAACACTTTAAAAAATATTTCTAGCATAATATAAAGCTCTCTAGTAATCATTGGCTCATAGTCAAACTATGACTGATCTCCAACACTTGGCTTTCCATTCAACATTCCCCTTGCTACTACAATATTTTTCTTCAACATGAAAATAGAAAAATTGTAGGTTCATAATTAAAAAATATACTTGTAATGGTGTATAGTTCCATTTTATTTTTTTTTAAATGGGATGAGTGAATCACAACCAAGATCTAATTAGAATAATGTCACTCGGACCACATGAAACTCCACTAGAGAGAGTGTTTATAAACCCCCAACCATATTTTTGGTAGTTCACTATTTTTTTTGTATGGTCTTTGTCATTATGAGAGTCATAAAATATATGGTTTAGTATCCTTGATAATGATGTTGATTTCACATTCTTGCATAGATAAAATTTTAGGAAAAAACTATTATGATTATCAAGTGTCTATAAAGATGGCACTATGTCCCTAATATGAAAATGAACACAATTGAGATGCAATTTCGTTGATGGTGTTAATTCCTTGACTATTCGCCTCAATGCCTCAAATAAATTTGGTCACATTAATTACCCATGAATGAAAGAAATAGATAAAAGAGAATATTTTAAAAATTTCTAAGAAAGACTTGACATCATTATCAATATCTTCCCTACATGTGCCAAAATTGGAGCTTTGGGATAGCACATAAACATATCACAAATAAAAAATTAGAGGATCCCTAAATTGAAAGAGTACAAGATTTTGTGGACTTTACCATGTACATCACATTATGAGTCATGTTGAGTAGTTTTGCATGGAATCTTATTATGTGTCTTTGCAAGCAATCTTATTCAATAGTTGTGTTTGGAAACTTTTCTTGTTGCTCATGTCATGTAGCTACCATGATTAATCATGGTACATCAGTAAGTTATACCTCATTGTGTATTCATTTTCCTACAAGTTTTGTAGAGTTTAGAAATGTTTAGAGTTTCTTATTTTATGAATTCTTCTTAGATTGAGGACAACCAATATCCTCTAGTATAACTACCAACCTTATCCTCTTTCAAAATGTGACTAGTCCGATGAGATACAAATGAATAGTTTATGCAAATGGTACTCCATGCAATTTAGAGTTTGATAAGGAGCATAGATAAGATAGATAAGATAAGATATGTGTGCTTGTGTCAAGCTATGTACAAAACTAACAAGAGATCCTATATATGTTTGTCTAGAAGAAAGGAAAAATATGCATGTTGTGTCAAGCTATGTAGGTAGCTAACAAGAGATCCTATATGTTTTTGTCTTATTTATCTACATGCTAACTTCAAGAAATACACTGACAACATTGTAGCATTCTCTAATTTTTTGATTTTTTTATAATTACTTTTCTGGGGTTTATGTATATTATTATAAATTTAAACATAGAAAAGTAAAATATAGAGGCGGTGCTTTCATGCTTATTATGTGCAGCCTTATATCTGTCTATTTTTTAACCTTCTAAAGCCATAATTAATTTTAATTTTTCTTACCTACATGTAGTGTTTTTTTATCTAATCTACTAAGTTGGATATCTACTTTCTAACAAAGAAAGAGGATAATGCATTGGCATTCCATAAAATGACAAGTTGTTTGAGTAAGTAAAATTTTCTTTATAGTTTAAAATTTGTTACAACTTGAATCCAAAAACTAACCAATAATTTTAAGATTGTAAAAATATCTTCTCTTGTTGACTAGTGTCTAGTTTTTGCAAGGTTGTTATAAAGCTAGAATTAATATTTTTGCATATAGAAGTCTCTCTTCCACTAGTTTGGGTAAGTACTATAGTGTAATGGGTTATCTATTTTCATATATTTCAATGCATATTTATGTAATGATCCTAATTTCCATGCATACACTTTTATTTATAGCTTTCTATTAAGATATCTTCTTGTCATCCATACAAAATAGAAAAGCGGGTACTCTTTTTTTTTATTTGTTCAGATATTATCATTTTTAATGAAATAAAACATTAATATAATCTTGAATAGGTAGCATATAGTGTAATTGTTGATTGCTAATTGTTTGCTAATCTCTTGTTGGTATATTTCTAATTGTTTGCTAATTTGTTGTTGGTAAATTGCTAATTGTCTTCCTACAAGGCCTCTTTTATATATTAAAATTTGTATGGGATATAATTTTGATGGGATTTGTAGTTCCTTACATGAAAGACTTCCTCAGCTATATCAAGTGTACCATTCTTAATTAGGTTACAAATATTGGTTTAACTATCAATAATCATATCAACAAATAATACCATTCAATCATTATGCAATCAATCCTACTCCATATATATTCCAAAGTTCTATTATTTTGGGCCATTAATCCTTACTATTGAAATTCAATTTTTAGGATTATTAGTCCTTGAGGAATAGGTTTCTTACCTTATTCAACATTCATACCTTTTCTTTATTTGTCCTCTCACCAGATATCCTAGAGCTTTTACTTTCTAGGATCAAAAGCCTCCTTAATATACAACATTCCAAACTCTATGTCCTAATTATAAAGTAGTAAATTACCTATTCTTACTGTGCATACAATCTTTTCAATATCGTGTCCTTGGGGGATTCACAAACCATCAATGCAAAACTTTCTAATATTTATCTTTAAGCTATGTTCATATGTTAGTCAACCTAAGCATTAAAAATATTAGCCTTTGTTAGATCAATAAGGTCATTTTCCCTAGTTGTTACACATGCATGCATGCACACATGCACATGCACACACCCACACACACACATGTGTATGCTCTTGAATATGCAATCTTCAACCATCATGCATTAGTACTCACCCAACTTTTCTTTACCTTTCAAATATCATTCACTATCATGCAACATGCCCTTACTGCAAGAACTCCTCCTCTCAATTATAGAATATGTCACTAGTCAAATGCCTTTCCAATCTATTTTGATCTATTTGATGATCTTTGACCAGCATGGCTCAATATGAAGCGTATTTGTGGCACTAATCAGCTTATATTCAACACCAAATAAGCCAACATGATTAAATAAATATGAAAATACTAACTATGGCCTTGATATGGCCTTATCACATATATTTGCAAGAATTTTCCTTATTGTTCATAGTACACTGTGTATTTACTGAAATAACACATCATCATCATTTGAATATTTAGATAAATGGGTAACAAGACCCAAACCAGGGACAAAAGAATACTTGAATGAAAAGATATATTTTACTTGCTAAAGGTTCCAAAATAGGAAACCGAGGAAGCAAAAAATGGTTCATATCCACAAATTGCACTATGGTATTCTTACAATAATAAATATGCATAGTATGTAATACATTATTATTAATCATTTCAATGGTTGTTATCATGAAAAGCTACTTCTAGTTCATAATATTGTTGAAGAACCAATGGATGTCACTGATGATAGTCACTCTCAAGATGAAGAGCAAGACAGATATATGGGTGAAACCACTTCACAGATAAATGAGGCTGGTATCAATGAATTCATCTAGGACTTCTACACATCTTTAGAAGAAGTTTTTGATTCATCCCTAGCTCAGTTGGCTAGGATGCCTCTTTTATCAAATGTTGATACTTTGATATTGGCAACAATAATGTTGTTGATAAACTTGATGGTTGCACATGGATTGACAAACGCATGCTTTACTGATATATTAAGGTATGATTTAATATTTCCACAATCTAATTTTCTTTAGATGTCCTAATTTTTTTTACTATCATGTTGATGCAGGAGCATCATGGGTTGCACTATTATCCTGCATGATTGCCTTGTTTCTTAGTTATTGCCAAGTTGCAATGCTTTGCATTGTCAAATTTTTGAGGATGTCGAGTTCTTGATGTTGACTAAGTTTGTGGTGTTTTTCAAGTTCACAATATTTTTCAAGTTTGTGATGTTTGTTGAGTTCACAATGTTTGTCGAGTTCATGATTGATGTTGAGTTCATAGTGGTTTCCGAGTTCGTAGTTGATGCTAAGTTCTTAGCACTGTCAAGTGCCAATTTTGTTTTGGGTCTTCTTTGATCGAGTTGCATGTGTCTAGTTCTAGTTTGGGCTGACTTTTCTTATGTAATTTTGTGATGTGTATTTGTTGAGAGCTGACTTGTGGCTTGGTTTTCATTTAATGTAAGGTTTTATTTAGTTGGTAATTTGTAATAGGTCAACTTATGGTCATGTAAGTATTTAAAGGGGTCTTGGGTAAAGTCTTAGGAGATAATAGTAGAGGATAGTAGATGAGGAAGAGCAAAAGTAAAGTTGGAATGCGAAGTTTATCATTGAAGATTGAAGTCTAGAATGTAATGTTGGTTGTAACCCATAAGGTCTTTTAGTTGCGCATGTATGTTGATGATTTGATAAATCTATAAAGCACTTTGGCTCTTCTAGCTCCTTTGGTTGATTTTCTTTGTGTTGTTTTTCATTGTATTTACTTGTAGGTGGCTTTGATAGTTGGGTGTGCCTTTGGCCCTAATTATCTCATGTCAAAGCTTGAGGTTCATCCTTCTAGAGATTGGATCATGTAGAAACTTAAAATGATTTGGTTTTAGGGTGGTAGATCTAATGGTTTGACCTACAACTTGTTGAAGGTTATGATCTTCCAGGAACCTGATTGTAAAGATGGTTTGAGGTAGAGGTAATGCTTAAAATATTGTATCGAATACATTGAGGCAAATTTCAGCTAGATTAGATGTTGTGGAGACAGCCCAAAGGAGAGGAGTGCATCTTGATGATGTGAGTGATGATGAAGCAACAACACCAAATGCTAATCCAAAACCTAAAGAAGATCAAGATGAGGCAAGATTTTTGGGAGTATTATGTAGGGAAAATTCAAATCATGTTGTAGAAGTTGTTCCTTATGATGGAAAATTGGATACCAATGTTATATTGGATTGGATCTCTAAAATGGAGACATTCTTTGAGTATGAAAACACACTCCTGATAATAGGAAGGTAAAAATTGTAGTTACAAGGTTGAAAGGTCATACTTCACTATGGTGGGAGCATTTGCAAATTGATAGACAAAGGATAAGAAAGGAGAAGATCACGACTTGGTCAAAAATGGCGAACAAGGTAAAGAACAAGTTCCTTCCTACTAATTACCAAGTTAGCTTGTTAAGAAAGATGCAAAATTTGAAACAAAGGGACATGACTATGAAGGAGTATACTAAGGAATTCTATAGATTGGACATCGGATCTAGACATGTGGTAATGATGTTGACAAAATTGCAAGGTACATAAATGGATTGAGATCTAGCATTCAAGATGAGATAAGTTTTATGAAATTGGAAAGTGTGGAGGAAGCATATCAATATGCCTTGAAAGTTGAGGAGATCTTGATGAAGAAGCATGAACAAAGACAAAGAGGTAGAGGTGGTAGATTTTAGAGAGGCAATGGTAGATCTTATGGAGAAGCTGACATATCTAACACTTTTGTGCAAGATAAGGGTAAATTTGAGTGGAAAAATGATGATAAAGGCAAGATTGAGTGGAAAGGTGGTGATTCTTACCAAGGAGGTACTGGTTCTTACTGAGGAAGAGGTAATTCTTATTCTATAGGTAGTTTTTATGGTAATTGCTTCAGATATAGTAAAAAAGGGCATAGATCCTTTGAGTGCAGATCCTCTAAAATTGGGCAAGGTAAGAGAAATGTTGTGGTTGAGGGAGACACTAAGGGTTCACCAAGTGGACCTAAGGCTGGAGAAAATATAATGGTGAGAAGAACCTTATGTAATAAGAGAAGTCATGAGGAACCTGTTCTAAGAAGAAGTTTTTTCAAGACCAGATGTAAGACGGTTGGAAAATGTTGCAAGGTGATGATTGATAGTGAAAGTTCTACAAATTTGGCTTCAAAAGAATTGGTTACAAAGTTTTAGTTGTAGTTGTAGAGGTTGGAGCATCCTAAACCATATCATGTTTCATGGATCAAAGATGAGCATAAGATATTGGTAAGTGAACAATGTATTGTGAAGTTCAAGATTTGGACATTATTTTGATGAAAATCTATGTGATATTATGCCTATGGATTGTTGTCATGTTTTTCTTGGTGGACCTTGGCAATATGATAGATATGCTATACATGGTGGAAGATAGAATTGATATACTCTTTGGGTGAATGAGAGAAAGAAATTATTGTTGTCTTTGATTGAAAGTCTAGATGAGGTTAATTATACTACTCTAAGAGTTTGCATGGTTAATAGGAAGCAATTTGGAAAGGAAATGAAGAAGAACCAAGTCTATTTCGCTATAATTCCTAGGATACCAAGTTGTGCTAGTAGTAACTGAGTATCAGAACATAGTGTTAAGCAGGTGTCAGTCAGTAGCGACCAAGTGACAAAAGTTAGTGGTAATAGCATAAACTAGTATTATTGACTGAGTGCCAATGGAAATTACAAATTTGTTGAATGAGTATAAAGATATTATTGCAAATGTAGTGCCTACCCTCATTCACATCTTTTCTGGACATATTATTGCTATTATTATCAGACTGTGATAGACTAGCTTTATGTTAATGGATTAGTGGTATTGTTTTGACACTATCAGACATTATGTTATGGATTCAGTTGTTATATGATGAGATCATTCAGACTTTACATTTCATGTATGTATGATGATCATTATATTTTTTTCAGTTATTTTTGATGATTAGTTAGATGGTTTATTATCTCATGTGTTTTATTATGGATACTTACCCCATACTTGCATGTGTATGGTGTGTGTGTTTTATTATTGTATGGTGTTTCTGATGTGGTTAAGGAAGGGAGTTGTAGTCACCTGCTTAGTCGGGATCTACACAATGCACCACTTCCTGCCATTGCCTGTTTAGCTTAGTACTATATATATATTGTATGTACATGCATGGTTTTTCTGCAGGTTGCAGGTACCGGGTATCGATTTCCCTGAATTGCCAGGATGAGCGTACCCTATTATACTATCTCAATGATAAGAGAGGGGAGATAAATTCTCAAGTCCAAATCCCAAACCCTAAAACCATTTGTCCTAGTGAGTTAGGACAAGTATCAGAGTTGAGTACCCACTAAATGTGTCGGATGACATATTTCATGATTTTTAATCCTTTAGACTGATTTTGTATGAATTGTCCTATGATGGGTTTTCATATTCTATCTTGAAGGTCTATGGTGAATTTTCTATTAATTAAGTCTCAACAAATAGATTTAATTAATAAATTAATTATTTGAGAAAATTAAATATCATGATCTTTGATATTTTGATTATAATTAATTAAAGGAGAATTAATTGAGAGAAAAGAATTAAATAAAAGAAAATTAGAAATTAAAATAAATAATAATTATAAAATACTAATAAATTAATAAACAAATAATAATAATAATAAAAGTTATAAAATTAAAATTGGAGTTATAAGCTTGCATGGGAATTAACGCATTTCTCTATTTCTCATGTGTCAACAACATGGGGGTTAGTGCATCAATTAAGGACATGGTGTCTACAACCCTATGGCTCATCAAAAAGGTTGGAAAAGACCCATGCTTAGTTAGTGACACCTTCCAGCTATTCCTAGAAGCATTCTAGAGGTTTCCTGAGAGCTCTTTATATTTAGGCATTCTTAGAAGCTTAGACATAGCGTGGATAGCAGGGAGAACAAGTGGAGCTTTGGAGGACTCGAGAATTCTGAAGAAGGTAGCTTGCTCTGCGAGTTTTCTGAGGAAGAGTGAATTAGCATCAGAATTCGAGTAGACTCTTGTGATATTTCCGCATCTTTTTTTCCCTGTCTTCTTCATGTCTTCCATATGTCTTCTGAGGAATCTCATGTTTCTATTATATGCATTCTCAATTTGAGTAGTTAATTTATTTGAGAATTTTATATGCATAGATCTGAAAAGATAACGGTGCTAGGGTTTAAACTCATGACCAAAATCCATTAGATTATTGGATAAATTTGGGATTTAAAAGTTTATAAGAAAATTTTGAGAATTAGAATATATTGTATATATATGTTTATATTTTTAAATCTGCATACATATATATATATATATATATATATATATGCATTATTTATACATATACTATGATATAAAATTCGTATATATATTTAATTGAAGAATCGATTATCGAATCGTAGTAGAGATTCATGTTAATATCGCATGAGAAAGTTTATATAAAAAAAGTTATTAAAAATCGCATTTGGGAAAAATATATATATATAATTGTTTATGCACAGTGGGAGGGACAGTACCCGTACCCCACGCGCTCTGTCGGGTGTGGAGTACCTGCCATCATAGGTACTATGACATTAGCAGTTACTACGTACCTGCTGCTACCGCAGGCCTGCGACCACAGAGCTTTGCGTGCCACGACAGTAGTATATAAATGGGTTATGTGTTTTTTTCAAAACACATTTTATGTTATATGATATGCATTTTAAAAAAAAAAATTTGTGTTGCATAAAACGTTTATGAAAATCGATTCACATTGTTATTTAATTTTCATATGTTGCATAATGAAATTGTTAATTCGATTTCATGAAATAATAAATATTTATATATTATATATGTATGTATATATATATATATGTAATATGTAAATATGTTATTAAAAGATTTAAAATTATTTGATAAAAGATTTAGGAATTCATCTTTTATAATGATGAATAGTTTTGTAATTTTATAATTTAACTATTAAGATTTAATTAATAGCTTTAAATTATAAAATATATAAAGTATATGAAATTTAATTGAAAATTGGTGGGGAACGATTTTAATAAAATATTATAATTGGAAATTGGAGTTTAGAGGAAAACTTTTATCCATCCAAAAACAATACATGGAAAAACATAGGAAAATGTTCCTCTAATTCTTCCTCTAAACTTGGAAACGTAACTTGAGACTTTTACATTCAAATTTGAAAACTTAGCAAAACCAAAACATGTGTTTACATTGTGTATTCCTTATGCTAATGTTTTGGGTTTTGGGCTGACTAGTGTTGACCAGTATAGGATGTCTACCAGAGGCTTGGGGGTTATGTGATTGTGATGTCATGATGATGTTTTATTCTCGATCTTTATAAACCCAACCATGATTATGTGATGGAATGCTCTATGTATTGGTTGTGATTACTGATTGTTAAAGTTGAGATTCTTATTTTTGAGACCCTTGACTTAACCATTATTTTTGGTCATCGATCAGTTATCCTTGGTTATATTCTAGTCGCCATGATGGGACTGATATGTGGATTTATTCTTAATGATGTCATATTGTGACATGTTTGACTCAACCATTTTGGAGTCTTCGATCAGTATGATTTTGAGATATTCTTGGTTGCTTGTTGAGAACCAATGGATATGGTGATTTATTTTGAGATATATTTTGGTTATTGAGAACCAATGGATACTTTGATTATTAGTGATACTTCAGTTGCCAATAGAGAGTTGTTGTGGTCATAATTTTCCATGGATGTTGCTCATGGAGATTTGATGCTTTATGCATATTTGATGATTTTATCATGGATATTTCATGATTCTTATTGTGGATATTTGATGATTTTATTATGGATTTTCTTTGGTGATCTTGATGATTTATGATACCATGAGCATTAGGGTAGGATATCTACATGTAGTGTCGGGAAGTGGCTTGCAATGGGGGCCAGGGCCCTAAGAGGCTGCCAGGGTAACTCATTGTAAGTTGGATTAATAAGTGATAACATTCACACTTAATACTAATTGAATAAACCTAAAAAGATAAGATTTTTGGTTCTCGCCCATGCCTTGAGTGCTTGTATAGGCTAGGATGGGAGTAGTGAGAATGGATGGTTGCGACCTTGCATTCCATACTATGCCTTGTCAGTATGAAAGGATACTAGTGGCCGCATGAGATCTGTATGGACCCGTGGAGTTTAGCTAATTGCCAGGGTAACTTGTATGAGATAAATGCAATAACACTTTCCCACTTGCATAGTAGGTTCCTACATGTCATTGTGTGCCTCTAGGAAGTAGATGTCTGTTTTGTGATTGGAACCTTTGAGTTAGTATACTTTTAGGATTTCTAGACTTTAGAGACTTGTGCTACGTGATTTTGATAGTATGTTTGGGACTTGAGATTATCTCCTTAGCATGGTGGCATTGGACCACTTAGGTACCATGTGGTCGGGTAGTAGTGTATTTTCCACTCTTATCATTTGAGATTCATTGAGACATCATGGCTGAAGCATCCTTCGTGATGGTGGATATGTATCCTTTCATTGATGATTAGCATATGTTAGATGATGTTATCTTATGCTTATATTTGCATGTTAGATTTCTTTCTACATATGATGTTGCATTTATTAGGATTGACATTCCTACTATGTTAATGCCGATGATCTTTTCAGTGATTTGGGATGTTACACACGGAGGGATGGATAGGGCCCACGATGGTCTAATGATGCTATTAACGGTTGGGAGGAACCGTGCACTTAGTTTATTTTGTTTGATCTTTATGATGGATGTATATGACTTCTATGATGATGTATTATGTGATTATCTTTACTTTGATGTATCATGGATTAGAATAGGATGATGTACCTTATTTCAGATGTGTATATTCTTTTAAGCCTTCATACCCTGTGGCATGTACAGTGGATGATTGAGCATTTGGAAATGTAATGTATGAACATTGGACTTATCATTATTATTTCATGTGGTTGTAGTACTAGATGGATTCATGTATGTAATTCAACGTTAAGGGATCTTAAAGAATGTAATATGTTGTGTATGTTATGTTTACTCTTTAGATGGACATTGCTATTGCTTCCATTATTGTAAATAAGTTATATGTGGTATTTACTTTTATGTAATTTCTAAAGGAAAAAAAAAATGTTGCCAAACTTAGTGAAATTCTAGGTTAATTCTTTGGATCCCTTGGCGGGGCATTACAGCAAAAGATATACCTGATGGTTGACCTCCAACGAGAAGTATAAGTCATTGCATGGATATGATTCCTAGAGCTAGTTTGTCGATTAAAACACCATATACATTGACACCTACAAAGAACAAAGAACTTAAAAGACAAGTGCATGAGTTGTTGTAGAAAGGCTTGATCAAAGAAAGCTTGAGTCAATGTGATGTACCTATTGTATTAGCACCTAAGAAGAATAGAGAATGGAGGATATGTACTGATTCTAAAGCTATCAACAAGATCATAGTGAAATATAGGTTTCATATGCCAAAGATGGATGACATAACAGATTGAAAGAGTGGAGTGAAGTACTTTACAAAAAATGATTTGAAGAGTGGTCATCATCAAGATCAGAATTAGAGAAGATGACGAATGGAAGACTACTTTCAAGATGAAAAATGGTTTGTATAAATGGTTGGTAATGCCTTTTGGTTTGACTAATGCACCTAGTACTTTCATGAGGTTGATGAATGGATTTCTCAAGAGTTTTTGGGGTAAGTTTGTGATTGTTTATTTGGATGATATTGTAATATTTAGTAAGACTAAGGAAGAACATCTTGAGCATATTAGACAAGTATTGCAAAGGTTGAAAGAAAATAAGTTGATGATTAATTTGAAGAAGTGTTGTTTTATGCAAGAGGAGATTGTGTACTTAGGATTTGTGATTGCAACTAATGGTTGGAGAATGGACCCTAAGAAGGTTAAAGAAATTTTGGAATGGCCTAAACCTAAGAATGTGGGTGAGCTAAAATCATTTCTTAGTTTGGTTATTTTTAATAAGAAGTTTAATAAAGAATTTGAGTTTTGTTCATGATGTTATGATTGAGGCAATGAGAGGGGATAAAAAGAAATTCAAGTGGACGAATGGAGTTGATAAAATTTTTGAGACTTTGAAACAAAAGGTTATTGAGTTACATGTATTGGCTTTTCCTTATTTTAGTAAGGTATTCCAAGTTGAATGTGATGCAAGTGGTAGTGCAATAAGAGTTGTATTGAGTCAAGAAGGTAAACCTGTTGATTTCTTTAGTGAGAAGTTGAATGATGTTAAAAGGAAGCATATTGTGTATGATCAAGAATTTTATGCAATTGTTCAAGCCTTGAAAAAGTGTAGACATTATTTCATTCCTAAGGAGTTTTTGTTGTATACTAATCATAAAGCCTTGCAATACATAGGAAGTCAACATAAGTTAAATCAGAGACATATGAAGTAGATTGAGTACTTGCAGAGTTTCACATTTGTGATTAAGCATAAAAGTGGAGTCACTAACCAAGTTGCTGGTGCGTTAAGAAGAAGATGTCCTTTGTTGACCAAGATGAAGGTTGAAGTTCTTGGTTTTCAGGAGATGAAGGAGTTGTATGAAACTAACCTTAATTTTTCTTAGATGTGGATAGAGTGAAAAACACCTAGTTTGACAGAACAACCAAGTAAGTTTGATGAATATTTTATTCAAGAAGGTATGTTCTTTAAGGGAATTCAGTTGTGTATTCCTAAGAGTTCTATGAGGTTGAATTTGATTAAGGAAAAGCATAGTGGTGGATTGGCTGGACATTTTGGAATTGATAAGACATTAAGTTTTTTAAAGGATAAGTATCATTAGCCTTAGATGTATAAGGATGTTTAGAAGTTTGTAAAGAGTTGTGAAGTTTGTCAAGTTGCGAAAGGAGTAAGTCAAAATATTGGTTTGCATACACCTATTTATATTCCTAAGAAACCTTGAAGTGACATCAATATGGATTTTGTCTTTAGATTTCTTAAGACAATGAAGGGGTATGATTCTATATTTCTTCTTGTGGATATATTTTCTAAATGGTTGATTTCATACCATGTAAAAAGACATCAAATGTCGTGCATGTTGCTAAGATTTTCTTGAAAGATATTGTTGGATTGCATTGATTACCAAGAAGTATTATTTATGATAGAGATAGTAAGTTTTTTGGTTATTTTGGAAGACTTTGTGGAAAAAGATTGGTATTGAGTTGAAGTTTAGTTCTACATTCCATCCACAAACAAATGAGAAAACTTAAGTTGTGAATAGAGGTTTGGAAAATTTGTTTAGATGTTTAGTTGGAGATAAGCCAAGTAATTGGGAGCTGGTATTGGCACCAACTAAGTTTGCATATAACAATTTTGTTAATAGGAGTATAAGGAAAACACATTTTGTGATTGTTACTGGAATACAACCTAAAGGGATATCAAATTTAAGGGATGTTGCTGGTGAAGAGAAGAGAAGTGTTGCAAGGAAAGAATTTTTTGATTTTATGAAGTCTTTGCATGAGGAAAAGAAGTTAAGGTCAAAACAAAGTAATCTAAAGTAAAAGGAGAATGTTGATAAGTCTAGAAGACATTATGTTTTTGAGATTGGTTGATGAGCTGATGGTTTATTTGAAGAAAGGAAGACTTCCTTTTGGAATATATAGTAAGTTGAGGATGAACAAGTTTGGACCTTGTAAGATCTTGAGAAAATTTGATAGTGGTAATGGTTATAAAGTTGAGTTGCCTGATGACATGGATATATCTCCTATATTTAATATTGTTGATTTGTATAAGTATCATGAGTCAGATGATGAAGTTGTATCAGATAATTATCCTAAGAAGCAGATTCAAGAGGTTAAATAGATATTGAATTAGAGGGTTGGTAAAAACATAAGAGGAAATTATTACTATGAGTATTTGGTGCAATGGAAGAATAGACCAATTGAAGATGCTACATGGATTTCACAATCTGAGTTGGATTCAACTAGGTTGTGACATCTCAATGATTTTGAAGAATCATTTCTTTCAACCTCAGTCATTTGATGGAGTATTCTAGGTTGCATTTCTATCCTGCATGACTACCTTGTTTCTTAGTTGTTGCCAAGTTGCAATGCCTTGCATTGCCAACTTCTTGAGGATGCCAAGTTCCTAGTGTTGACCGAGTTCATGGCATTTGTTGAGTTTGCAATGTTTTTCAAGTTTTTGGTGTTTGCCAAGTTCATGGCATTTCTCAAGTTAACAATGTTTGTTAAGTTTGTGGTTGATGTCAAGTTCACAGTGGCTGTTGAGTTCATAGTTGATTTTGAGTTCTTATCACTGTTGAGTGCTAGTTTTGTTTTGGGCCTTCTTTGACCAAGTTGTCTGTATCTGGTTCTAGTTGGGTCGGCTTTGCCTATTTAATTTTATGATGTGTATTTTTTGAGAGTCATCTTGTGGCTTAGTTTGCATTTAATGTAAGGGTTTATTTAGTTGGTAATTTGTAATAGGTCAAGTTGTGGTCATGCAATTATTTAAAGGGGTCTTGGGTAAAGTATTAGGAGATGATGATATGGGATAGTAGATGAGGAAAAGTAGAAGTAAAGCTGGAATGTGAAGTTTATCATTGAAGATTGAAATCTGAATTGTAATGTTGGTCATAACCCAGAAGGCCTTACAATTGGGCATGTATGTTGATGATTTGATGAATCCATAAAGCACTTTGGCTCTTCTATCTCCTTTGGTTGTTGTTCTTTCTATTGTTTTATGTTGTGTTTACTTTCGTAGGTGGCTTTGATAGCTGGGTGTCTAGTGCCTACCTCGAGTTTATATTTAGTTGATCTCATGATGAGACAACCTAGTACTATTTACTTCATATATGCATGATTATACCTTGATGATGATTATTACAGTGATTTCATTTATTTAATGATGATTAGTTAAATGGATTATTATACATGTTTTCTTATGGATACTTACCCCATACTGCATGTCTATGGTGTGCGTGTATTTTTTTTTTTAATGTATGACATTTCTAATGTGGTTAAGGAAGGGAGTCATAGTCACTTTCTAGTTAGGATCTATACGATGCACCACGTCCTATCATTGCCTATTTAGTTCATTATATATGTGTTTGTACATTTGTGGATTTTATGCAGATTGCAGATATGAGTATCGACTTCCCTAAATTGCCAAGATGAGTGTACCCTATCACAATATCTCAACGGTAAGAGAGGGGAGATAAATTCTTGAGTCCAAATCCTAAACCTATAAACCATTTGTCCTAGAAAAATAGGACAAGTATCTAAGATGATTACCTTTCTGAATGTGTTTTATGACGTACATTTGTAATTATGACCCTAGAGTTTGATCTTGTATGTGGTATTTTATGATGGGTTTTCATTTTTCATCTTATAGGTCTTTAGTGATTTTGCTACTAATTAAGTTAGATTAGAAGATTAAATTTATGATTTAATATAACAAAAAATTATTATGGTATTTTAATATTTAATTATATTTAATTAATTGAGAAATTAATTAAATAAAAAGAATTAAATTTAAAGATAAAATTTATAGTTTAATTTTAGAGCGTAACAATATTTATTTAATTTAATAATAATATATTTAGGAGATCATTTTTAAATAAATGTTAAATATTATTATTACTTAAGTTAATAAATATTTTATCAATTAAACGCTTCAAAAATAAATTAAAAAGAGAAAGCAAATAAATTTAATAAAGATATTTTATATTAAATAAAGCATACATGAAAACATAAAAAAAAAGATAATAAAGAGTTAAAGGATGGTGATCAAGGAGTTCCCTTAGGTGATCGCACAATCGATGCCCCAAATTTAGGAGAGAACTCCTTATCAGGATTTGAGGGTCCATTTTCTAGGAACAGGAATTTTGGAGAAGGAATTTTTAGAGAGAAGGTTTTGAGAGAAGAGATTTCTCTCACAATCTTTGGGTGTTTGCGAATTTAGCATTAGAACCAAGTAGATTCTTTTGTTTTGTTCACATAGTTTAATGATGTTATTTAATATTCAAGTCTTCTTCATGATTGTAAATTATTTATCCAAATTTCATTGTAATGAATCTTTCATTATTTCATTTTGAAATTACTAGTATGTATGTTGATTTCTTATATATACATAAAGATTTAAAGTATCAATAAAACCCTTGTTCTGTAGATTTAAGAATTGGAAATTAAACTAGGAAGGGTTTTGAAAAGGAATGGAAAATTTAGATTGAAAATTTGATGGGTTTGTCATATTTTTTCTATCAGTGTATTGTACAAACTTTTATAAAACAATATATATTTAAAAAAAAATTGTGGGGAGGGGGAATTGTTTTAAAAATAATAATTTTTATAAAATAAAATTTAAAAAAATAAATAAAATAAAATAAAGTCTAAAGTGGGGCGAGGCCACCAATTCCCAAGCCCCACCACCACCTTGTCATGGAAATTTAAGGTTGTGTGCTATAGGTGGTACTATTGCATGCAACAACAATACATAGTACTACTCCCTGCGACAACAATGACACCTAGAGCTATAGGGATTGACAGTCAACAGACCTAAAACACATGAATAATATGTGATTTTTTTAAAAAGATTGTTTTATTAATAATGAATGTTATTAAATCTAATTATTATTTAATTATTATTTGATTAATAGTTTTTTATTAATTAATAATTTAATTAAGGATTAATATATTATTAATATAGTTTTGGTTTTTAATAATTGCTAATTAATTTAATTTAGTTTTAATTAAGTTTATTTAATAATAGTATTATTTAATAAAGTATAAAATTTATTTATTTTGTTATTATTACTATTGATGTGATTTTTAATAAAATGATAATTATTTTATTTGAAAATTAATAATTTATTATTTTAAATAACTTAATAAATAATTACCTTTAAATTATTTTAGGATATTTAACTTAAAATCAGATAAGGGTAATTATGCGATATGTTCAAATATAAAAAATGGGTTAATTTGTAAGGGTAAATTGTGAATTTTATCTACTTGAAACATACATTGAAATGAAAACTTGACCTTACTGTTAACTCAACTATGTGTTTTCAAAATCAAACCAAACTATGAAACTACTTTGTTATCTGTATGTTGTCCATGTTTTGGGTTTGGGTTGACTAGAGTGTTGACTAGTTTTAGGACATCTACCAAAGGCTTGGGAGTTTTGTGTTTGTGATATTATGATGAAATGATCTTTGATCTTTTAAACTCAACCATGGTGATGTGTTTGGTGTGCTCTATGATGAGTTTGGTTACATTGTTTATTATTGTTTTCAGTGTCCTTGTGGGATAACAAGATGAATGTTATAACATATTTGATTTACCCTTTTTGAATCTTCGATCAGTATTTTTGGGATGCTTTCTAGTTGCTTGTAAAGAACTGATGGGTTATTGTGAATTATCTTTTGATGTGTTTTAGTCACTTGTATAAGACTGGGAGAAATACTATGATTCTTTGATTTATGAATTTATGAGCTTAGGGTAGGTTATCTATATGTAATGTCAGGAAGTAGCTTGCAATGGAGGCCAGGGCCCAAAGTGGCTACTAGGGTGACCGATTGTAAGTTGTTTAATAAGTGAAAACACTACACTAAATGAGAGTAAAATGAACCTAACAAGAGTCTTTCTATGTTCTTGCCCATGTCTCAAGTGCTAGTATAGACTAGGATGGGAGTAGAGAGAATACTTGGTTACGACCATGCATCATTAGTATGTATTGTTAGTACGAAAGGATACTAGTGCCACATAGAGTCGCTAGGGGGTTGGGGTCAAGTTAGCCTAGTAGGGTAACTTTAGCATTGATTCATGCAATGACAGTTGCCTGCTTACATAGTAAATTCCCTATTTGTTGTTGTTTGCCTCTAGGTCTACATGTCGATCTATCGTGGAACCTTTGAGTTACATTACTTTTATGGTTTCCTTGACTTAGATACTGCTTTTTTAATTTTTGAAGTTGATATCTTATTTGGGACTTGAGACTATCTCCTCAGCACAATGGGAGTGGACCTTTTTGGGTTACCATGAGGTTGGGTGGTATTTCTTTTTACTTTTACCATTGAGATACATCCATTGATGTCGTGGTTGGAGTACCTTGTCTGCATTTCGTTTCATTCTATCTTTGTATATTATGATGGATGATTATATCTTTATGATAGATGATTTCACTTATTGTATTGCACTTTTCTTCATAGATCCAAAAGGGATAATGTAATCTATGTTTATAAATGTATATTCTTTCAGCCTTTTATACCCTGTGACATGTATAGTGGATGATTGTGCATTTCGAGTTTTATTGCCAAGTGACATTCAGAACAAATGTATATTATTTAAATGGACTTGGAACTTTAATTATTCTTTCATATGGATTTTTTATGTATTTGACTTAGTATTGATTAAATTTAAATGTGACTCGACATCTTGGGATCCTTAAGGAATATAATGTGTTATGTTTGCTGATGTATAATTGTATGTTATTGCTTTTGCTGCTTTATGTTTGTTGTACATGTTATTCTAAAAAAATAATGTTTGGAAAACTTAGTAAAACTTTAGGTAAGTTATTTTGGATCCCTTGGCGGGGCATTACAGGGTGTGCCTTTGGCCCTAGTTGTCTCATGTCCTCCCTGCGTCATGTGCATACTCATAAAAATTGTTTATTGCATCATGTAGCCTTTTTTCAAACAAAATACTTCTAAATGACAATAAGTTACCTCATTCTCATAGAGAACTATCTTCAATAATGATATATAGTGGAATGGAGTACAATACATATAATTCATGCTCAAATGACCATATACTATACTATGGAAAGAATTGAAATTTACAACAATGCCTAGTATGTCATACACGTAGGTATGATCATGATCAAGTATTGAAAATGGTTCTTTATAATGTACTAAGACACATTCCACTAAAACAAAGGTTTGACAGGATGTTCATATGTAATGAGCTATCAAAATATATGAATTATGATGCACAAGGGAGGAGCCATGATGGTGTCATGTGTATGGCTACAAACAACAAATACTAGAGAGAGATTGAGGAAAGATGGCCACAATTAAGAAGTGAGCCAAGGAATGTAAGAATTTCTTTAGTAATCATATTTATTGTAGCATTCTTTAAATATGACATCCATTCTAATTTTAGAGCTGTAAGCAAAGGGCAAACATAGTTTTCTATCATGTGGGCCTAAAATGTTGTATAAACACTCAAAAGATCTTAATAAAATTGTATATGATGAGTATAGACAATTCTTACAAAAAAATCATCGCTATTGAGTGCAAGAGAAAAATTATTTCAAAGGAAAGGAAGTGCAAGTAAGTAAGCCAAGAAGGATGAACCCTCCTAGGTGGAAGTCCTTGTATGATAGAAAAGAACAAACATGATTTCCACTAGGAATAAAAAGGCTCACTATTTTTTTCAAATTGGAATATTATGAGAAGTTAGCAAAAGTGCACATATTTGATACTATGCCCATTGAGAAAAATGTGGCTAAGTGCTTGTGGAAACATCTTAATGGAACAAACTTTGAAGCCAAAATAAAATTATGAAAGGACCTACAAATCATCAATATCATGTCAAACATGTGGTTGCATGGAGACAATTCATGTGTTCATGCTCCATGGACTTTTATATCAAAGTAGAAGCTAAACATCATCAATACAATAAAAACCATAAGATTTCCATCTAGCTTTCATGCAACATTAAAAAAATTATTCACAAGAGATGGATCATAGTTCTCAACCCTAAAAGCAAATGATTAGCACAATTGAATAAAGGTAATTTTAGGAACATTATATTTATTGGAGGCATAATTAACAATTTCTACATCTGAATGATAATATATGTGAATACATATTCTAACGTGGTTATTTGTCAATGGTTGTTTAGTATGTATTGCCTGCAATAGTACCAAGCACTTTTGACCATGATGTCACATTAGCTATTTACAAACTATCCAAATCTCTAAGGTATTTTAGTGACTCCTATCACTTGAAATGCATCATCTTTTATTACTTTATATAATTGTATACTTTTATATTTTACTATATCATAAATCTCTTGTAATATTTTTAATATGTATATGTGGGTCTCATCTAAAGAGATACATCAAGATGACCTAAAGTATTAGAAGGAAAATATTTCACTTTTGATGTGTGATATTTAAAGGTGCTTTCCTTCAAATTTTTTAATTCTTAAAAGCACTACCTTGTACACCTAGTAGAAGAGATTGACCTGTGGGAGCCTATTCAAATGTGTCTTGTGAAGAGATATATAAAAGTTTTAAAATGACTTGTGAGAAACAAGGTTTAGCCAAAAGGGTCCATGGTTGAGGGTTACATGGTTTTCTAATCAATGGTTCATTTGAGTGAGTACCTACCTCGGTTGCAACTCAAAGCACCACTATTATGGAATTATAACCAACCTCCATCATTTGAAGGAGAAAAATTAGAGGGTCGGGGGACTTCAAAGAGGATAAAAGGCATAAAAAATTAAAAGTTGTTTTAATCTTAATTTTTATAAAACATAGCTTTTGTTATTATCTTAATATTCTTAACACATAGATTTTATTTTAATCCAAAGTTTGATAATACATGGTGTTAGATAATTAATAATTCTATTTTTCAATGTAGATGCTAAGAAGTGTGAGGTATTTCATTTATATATTGCATAAAATTCTAACTTTAAGTTAGAATGGATGGAGAAGTACGCCACACATAAGAAATTAGAGGATGATATGGCATTGGCCAACATATATAATAAACATGGTCAAACTCTACTCGAGGATTTCCTATAAGACATAAAAGAAAATGGCTTGACAGATGCTCACAGAATTGGCTAAAGAGCAATATTGAACATGAGGCATCAAAACGGAGGAATCTAGTGACACCACAGCAACTAAATTTTGTTAAAGGACCTAAGAATGGGGAGGTGATGCATATTTATTAACATATTGAAATTTTTTAATAATTTTTCTATTTTGTATCATTGCGTCTAATTAATTTTTATTTTCTTTTATTTAGGTAACATAGTAGAAAGCAATGTGGAATTTCGAGCATCATTTTTGCATCAAGAAAGTTGATGAAAAGAGACAAACTTATGATTTTAGAAATTCAACTTCTTTTGAGGTAGAATGGAAATCACATGAAAATGATAAACAACCAATCACTAAAACAATTCGCTATTATATAGAAGTGGAGGATATTATTGAGCTTGATTTTGTCTCTTTCAAGAAAGTTATTTTTTTGTGTTGAATGGTACAATCTTATCAAAGTGGATGAAGGGAAAACTACTTTTTTGTACAACAATGGATTCTATAAGATTAATACATCAAGGTTTGAATCCACTTCCAAACCTTATGTGTTTCCAAATCATCAATGAGAACAAATATTCCTCATTCCAAATTTAGAAAGGCCCAGATGGTCATTTGTGATTGATTATGATCCAAGAGGATGAAGAGTAACATTTGTTCAACACATAGAAGGCCATTATTTACTTGAGGATGAAGAAGTTTCCCTTGAAGAAATAGATGGCCAAGATAGAGATGATGAAATTTGTATTGTTAATGATGCAGATGACCAAGATGAAGATAATGATGAGTTTATTGAAGTTTCAGAAGGACATCAACAAGCAGATGGACATCAAGTCCATGAAGTTGTTGAATTTATTGATTTGAACTTACCTATATTTGAACATAAAAGAGTGTAGGAAAATGATAGCATTAATTTATTTGTAGATTTAGATTCTATTAATGATGGGGTATCTATTCCATCAGATGAGGAAATTTCATATGAAGATGACAATATTTGATCACCATATTCACTTTAAGATGTTCCAAGGATTCATACAATATAATTATATATTTTCATTTATCAATTATCATGTCAGCAACCAAATTGTTTCCTTTTCTTCTATATCCTATATATAGTAGAAATGGAAAGTTTTTCCATTTTTAAATTATTTTCCATGCTTGCAAGCCTTCCTTGACCATTGTGTTGGAAAGGTTGTTTAGAAACAAGTTCTTCCTTAGAGCTAGTTGAACATGGAATCAAACTTGATAGTTCATTAAAATTTCCCTTTATTTGTTACAGTAGTTAGTTGTAAAAGTGGTACAATTATATGTATCTTAATCACTTTTTCTTACAATTTTTTATTGGGTTTTTCATGTTAAAAAAATCATCTTTCTAGTCTTCTTCTATATTGATAATTTTGAAATTGATAAAAATTTAACGTTCAATATGATCAATGTCCAACCACAAATTCTATAATGCACAATATAATTACAAATTAAGAATTCAATAAGGTTTGAGTGTTCCTTAATATAACTATTAATTTAATGAAACAACACAACTTAAAAAACTTGGAAAAACCATTATCCAACATAAAACCAATGAACAACAAAACTAAGAATTACCACACAACAGTCATTAAGTTGTGTGCTTAACAAAAAATAGAATCTCTTTAAATATGAACTCTAAAATTATTATCTTTTGTTATCTTAAATCAACAAAAGCGTAATTGGTAATGAAGAGTTTTGACTTAAAAATACAGAACAAAAAAACTCTAAATATTGTATAGTTGTGCTTAAATCTCATTAAATAACTCTTAAAAATTATTTGTATAAATGATTCTATGACTAGGGGAGATATGACTATAAATGGTCTTTAAAGCTTCTTTCAAAGAGACTTTTTTAGCAACATTAATCCAATGTTTTCTATGTGTCATAGATTGTCACAATTATATTCTTGTCAAGTCTATGTGGATATTTGTGTTATTCCATCCACCATATCCTTGGTGGAGCCATTGCATATAGTTTTACTTAAATCAACAGATTGATCAAAGAACTTTGTAACACATGTTAATTCTCAGGCTTTTCTTTTGCTTCCTTCAATACCAATCTATCAAAGAATGTATTCATTTCCTTCACTGCTTTAGCATATGTACCACATTTGCATTAACATCTTTGTATCGTATAGAATTAGTAAAATAAAGTATTGTAACAATGTGAAATTTTTTTTATCTTGAATGATTGAATTGACATCAGTAAGTCGAATCAAAGAATGTAAAGTTTGATTTTTTCCTAGATTTGATTATCTTACAAAAAGTTTTCATCAACATTTTGGATATCACTACGTGTTCAATCATTATGATGCATGCAAACAAAATGGAGGAGAAATTATTTATCACTATCCAAAATTTTGATGGAAATATTTTCCCACATAGTCAAATCCAAAAACTAAACTAAAAACTTTAATGGGTTATGGAAATCTAATTAGCTGTAACTAAAGAACATACCTAATCTTGAAACAATGTGGCCCTATAGATGTTTGATAACGAAGGGGTCCTTGAAGGCCTATTAAAATTCTATAGCAAGTTCCTTCAACCAACACTTGGCACTTATCATGTGCACAGATAAGCAATCTATTGTTGGACAATATAAAATCTCACACATCTCTTGCTTTCTAAACTTGGCTCAAGAGATAGATATGATAAGTTATATAGGGGTGGCTTTTCAACAAAAAACCCTACAAGATTCAACACATATTTTAGGTTTTGATATAGAACATATGATTTCCTCTCATGATTAAGTTAGGGTTTGGAAATAGAACAAATTAATATCCAAAAAATTACTATCATCATGATATCATTTCATAGATGGTTTTCAAACAAATTTGATGATAAATCATTCTTCTCACCTTCCTTTGAGATCCAACAAGAGCACCAAACATAGTGGTTCCCTACAATATAATAAGTAGTTTGAAAAATCAATTTTACAACCCTAAACCTCAGTTAAAAACTAAGATAATTACCATAGCATTCGACTCATAAGGTCAATGTCACAGACTTGGGAAAATCTGAGCAACCCATAAAAAATAGCATTCTTCTCCGTACAAAGGTAAGTTCATTAATTTTTGGGTTGGGGAATGGTTTGGCTTGACAAGTATATTTGGTGTATTGGTTGTTCCTACATCTTCTTGTAAGTGTCTTTGTAATTTTTAATATGACTATCATTTTCATTATGAAGCAGTCTTATAAAATCAATGATATTGTCAAAAATCTGCCTATGATTTAAGGTCAATAAACCTAGTCTTTCTTTGCCTTATAGTTGATAAATGTGTGAACAAATCTAATTATATATAACTGCACCTTTTGGACATTTCAAGATATGCATGGATAAGTGCTATTAATAACTTGTATTTGAATAGTAGACTCTCTACCTCATTATTATCCTAACTTTACTGCTACACGCATTTTACCTTCCTACAAGTATTTACTTTCACTTTTCAATATTTAGGGAAGACTAACAAAAAAGCATCTCCAAACATGTAATCATATACAATTGTTCCTATTTGTTGATAAGATGGTTACATAAATGACAAACATAAATCAAGCAAAAATACATAATCGAAAATAGACATTGGGAACTACCAACCTTGCAGCTAGCATTTTAACATAATGTATTTAAGTATAAGAAAATGATGCTAGAGTTTTGTGTCATGGGCTCCATATAGACTATTATATATTAGAAAAAATGTAGATTATATATGAGATATCAAATATTTTTCTCTATCTAATCAATATTTTGAAATTTTATGACATTATTTGTTTCTTAAAGGATGTGCCTACGGGTGCTCCAAATTCTACTATGGGAGATTCATTGGTTTTAAATGGTCTAATTGAAATACTAAGAAATGATCAAGGGGAAAGCATTACTAAGATGGTGCAAGAGGTGAGTTTCAAATTTATCTTTTATAAGTCCAATTATCTTATATTTTGTATTATGTCATGTTAATGTATTTTTATGGAATGCAAGTCATCTCCAAAGTTGTTCCAACCCCTACTAAACCCTTTACTACATCTCAAACTATGCAAATTGTAAGATTTAATCTATGTTATTGTACATTTGATTATCTTATTTCACCTTTTTTTATAAAATTATGATATTTCACTTTTTTGTCATAGGGCATTTCTATAGTAACTCATTCAATCTTCCATGATCCAATTATGCCTTCTGTTACACACAATATTGTGCAAATGGTAAGATTCAATCATATGTTTGTTTGGGTTTGATTATGTTATTTTCCCTATTATATCACTTATAAGATTTGGAGGGTTCCTAAATCCTTCCCAATCATTTGTCAAATAGTACTTCACTAAAAAACTTGCACTTCTCCTTAAAGATATTGTGTCAAACAATTTGCATGTATCCATGTTGACAATTTTTAGACGATAATGTTAATGAGTTCCTAATGGTTTTCTTTAATACCATAAAACCATGAATACTTATCAGAGTTCAATAACCCAATTAGGATTATTATGTCAAACTATATAGATCAAACTCAAAACTAGATTGTTGTTTCATTTGTAAAAAACCCAACAATTTCATGTCTTCAATTCATTATTAAGGCTTTCTCTATTTTTCTATTGTTTAGAAATACACTAAGAGTGTGTAAACAATCAGAGCTATAATCGTGCAACAAAAATTTCTTCTTGAAATTGAGTTCTAGAATCATACATGAATTCTTTGAAAATATATCACTATGAAGAACAATAACTTCATAAACACATATCAATGTGTCAGAGGTTATTCATCTGGTTCACATGAGTTCACAAAGTTTTCTTTGCATAAGTAAGCTTTCCAAAATTAAATGTGTAAAGAAATTGTATAAGCAATAACACTTGGCCTACTATTTTAAATAGTACAGTCTTATTTTTTTATGTTTACAAATTTCAACTATAGAGTTCTTTGTGTGACAAGGTACTACTTTCATAGATAAATAGTGTATAATTGAGTTGCTAGTAGCATCTTTGTCCCTCATAAAGATTAGAAGTTATTTGACTTAGTGATTACAATTGATTTGCAATATGTTGATGTTACATAACCATATTGGGCATCTTGAATTTTTTGGAGTCCATTTGGGGACTAACAATGATATATGAACCTAAATCACTGACTCTCAATACTCTTAAGGCCTTTTCAATAAATTCATTTGTTAATGCTTTTGTCAAAGAGTCTTTGTAACTTAAAAACTTTGAATATATTCCTTTCAAAGACAAATGACTCTCAAATATTATGACATAGTCGATCATGACTCTTTAGTACGAATCATTGGCACTGTGTTGCCAAATCAAGGTGTGTGGGCCTTTATTTATTCTTTTCTAGACTTGATATTTAGTCCAACACTATCTCTACTTTATAAAACTATCTAAACTCCAATGTTATCATAGGTGTATTGATATAGTATAAATCTTCCATGGAAAAACCACTTTCTTGTAACACATCGAGTGTTTATGAAATATTAATATCTATAAAATCTTATTCTTCGATGGCAGCTATCAAAATCTTCAAATTCATCTATAGAAAAAATCCATTTAAGGCCAAGGCAAAGTATTTGGATTAAGCTAGAAGTAGAGTGTGTCAAGTCAGGACAACCTTTATTTAAGTAGTGCCAAACAAGAGATTTGAGATATTAATCCACGTGTGTATTGTTCAAGTTATTGGATGTTCTCTTTCCCTTGTGCTATGTTTGTTGTAAAATTTATGTCTTACCTGATATCCTTTCTATAAATACTTGATCTGACCATGGCTCTAATACCATGTTAAGGAATTGAGGTTTAGAGATTGACTAAGAGAATGATAATAAGTAAGCAATTGTAGTTGCTATGAACAACCATAGTTCTATGTTTAGAATATTGATAGGGCATGTTCTTAACTATTGGATAATGTTCATAGATGATTTATTATTGAAGGAAACCATAGGTAATATTTATTTTTGTTGGGGCAACAATATGCCATGGTAATTGATATTTTCCTCCAATGATAATGAGTATAAATATACATGGAAGGACTCCCACATAGGGTCATGATCCTATGTGGCTTATGCAACATAAGGTCATGAATCTACATTGGTTTTATTAAAAATCACATTCATACTGGCATGTCGGTTCACTTATTAGACAAAACCAATAATAATTGTGTCTCTTCATTATTAAAAGGGACATTAAGATGGTTACCGTATGAGATATATAATATTTCATATTAAATGTAAATAATAATAAAAGTATATATATTATGCATGAGATTTTACACACACACATAGACACATAGACATGCATGTGCCCACATAGACATGCACATGCACACACACACACATGCATGCAAATGCACACATGCATTTGCATGCGCATGTGTGCGCACACACACACACACAAAAGCACATGTGTATTTATAGTATGAATCAATCCAACATAAGCTATATCATTAACAAAAAAAAAACTTTGATTTGAAGAAATGACAGCACCTATACCATAGGAAGGTGTGACCACATGGTTTAAAAATTCTACTATTAGGATTTAAAAAAAGCTTGTTTCACCACATTATCAATGAACTTTGTTTCAGGAATTCAACTATGACATTTTAGAGTTAGCACTCTAGGAGCCTCGTGGTAGAAGCAATGAGTAATAGAAAATGGGCAGCAATAAGGAATCTAAAAGAGGTTATTTGTGACTCACCTCCCAAGGGTTGGGATGTGAGACATACCCAAGACAAATGATGGTTTGAGCACCAACAATTGGGCAAGTCTAAGCCCTCCATTTTCTCTTTGCTTGTCAACTGTTGGAATCGTAATGGCTCCTTGTGGTCTTTTCTAGGATTACTTCATGATGCAATTGGGTATGTTGATTTGTTGGTTGTTACCGAGACTCGTGAGAGTCCTACTCAACCCCTTCTAGGTTACACAGGATATCAGTGGCTTTCATTTTGTAGAGAGGGGTTTCACCTTTCAGGTGGTGTTCATGGTTCTATTCGGGTTGCTTATTTGATTAGAGATGATCTATATAGTACAACCACATTGGTTATTTTTGACTATTAGGCTAGATTATGTGGATCCAGGTTGGTGGCACCAATCACTATTAGATAGATATCTTCATTATTGTTTGTTACTTTTCACTGACTTCCTCACCTTACACCATTCATAGTGTTGAGGATGGGAACCCTTTTACAAACCTATTCAAGAGCATCTCCAAGTTTGGGGCTATGGGTGACATCATTAGATCTCAGGTAATGCATAGACTAAAGATTTCTAGACCCCCCAGTATGATCATGGGTCCAACTTGATTTGTACTACTCAGAGTGATCCTACTAGTATGGTGCTTTAGCATTTGTTTGAGGATCATAGTGGATCTCTAACTTGCTATGGTCACCACCTTCTCCACCTCTATGAGTCCTCTAATCTAATGATTTTGAATGGCCTCTCTTACTTCCTAGGTTCTAAGCTTTTTACATGTTGGCCTCATAGTGGGGGTACGAGCATGGTTGATTATATCCTCATTGTTGCTTCTTTCCTCCCCTCCATCCAAAAAATTACTCTCTCCTATCTTCCCCTCATGGATCATTCCCTCCTTAGACTTTCATTTCATGCCTCTTTCCACCCTCTATGACCCATCTCTAGTCATCTTACCTAGAATCGCCCCCTTACCCATTTTTGTTTTGAGGATAGTGATTAAGACCTCTTCATTTTCCATTTGAGAAGATTCCTTGGCCCTGCTAGCTTTACAGATCACACTTAGGTGTCCACCATGTTTCACTCACTAGCTAACATGATTTGGGAGTAGACTCTCCTCTCTATCCCTCACCGCTCCATTCCCAACACTCTCAAATCCATTCGACAGAATACTTGTCCCATTAACCAATGGTTTGATTAGGCCTATGAAACCTTCCACCACTCCTTATGCTTGGCTTTTGATACTCATTCACTCACTTTCCCCAATTTATGACTCTCCTACAAATGCTTTCTTCACCATAAGAAGTGATTATTTATTGCTTTGTAGGGCAGATGCCTCCATGACACGCTTATTCAATATCCCAAGTTATTTTGGCACACATAGCCAACCCCAATCCACCCTTGACCTTCACCTCCTTGTCTCTCATGTCTCCACATTGTATGATATCCTAGGTCAGCTTGCTCCCCTTCCCAACTCACTCCCCCATTGTCACTTATTCTTCACCTCTAGCATTTACGAGGCCATCAAACTTATGAGATGTAGTAGGGTAGCTAATGAGGAGGGTTTTCAAGCTAAGCTCTTCAAGCTTGGCACCATGATCCTATGCCCTTATCTCTCTACACTCTTTAATAGAGTGGTTTGTTTTGGTTTTCTAGACTTTTGGTCAAGACACATTATTCACCCAATCCATAAGTCTGGGCTGACCTCTGATCTCAGAAACTATAGGACCATCATGATTGGGCATACATTTTCCAAACTCTATGCTACAGCATTGAATACTAGTTTCTCCAGTGAGCTTGACGATTTAGGGAAAACTACCAGACCATGGATCATATCTTTACACTATAGGCTATTATTGAGGAGGCTCAGCACCACTCAAAGAAAGACTACTATTGTTTTGTCAATTTTTGTAAGGCTTTTGATTACATCCCCAGAGTGGCCCTTTTTTAGAGATTGAGAGATATTGGTATTTTTGAGATATTATTGACAGCTATCATGAGGTTATATGAGATAGTGATTAGTAGACTTAGGACCATAGAGGGCCTTTTTGATCCTATCCAAAGCACCATTGGGCTGAAGTAGGGCTGCCCTCTCTCACCTACCTTGTTCAAGATTTATATTGATGAGCTCAAGGCTTTTCTCGGTGACTCCTCACTTCTAGGTGATGGTTGTCATCTATACCAAGTATTGATATCCATCCTTCTCTTTGATAATGATGTGGTTCTTCATGCTTCTTCTCCTGAGGGTCTTCAAAAAAAATTGGATAGACTTGCATCTTTTTGTGAAATAAGACAGTTGGTCGTGAACCTTGAGAAGACTCGTGTTATGGTCTTCAATGGTTTGAAGACCTCACATCCCTATTTTCACTTCCAAGGTCAGGAAGTTGAGATTACATCATCTTACACATACCTTGGGGTTAAGTTTTTTGGATCTCGTTTCAACTTGAGATCAACCATTCAACCTCGAATCAGTAAAGGGTTGGGTTCCTTTGCCATGCTCGAGAGATAGTGTTTCAAACAACATTTTTAGCACACATCATCTAAGCTATCCTCTTGGATTCCTTAGTAAGACCCATACTGCTATATGGTGTCGTGGTTTGGGGTCCTTCCCTTTTAGACTCGGATTGGACCATGATCAAGCATACCTAGACTCTGCTCCTCCATCATATTATCAAATTCATGGATCTAGCCCCCACAATATTAATTTGGCTAAGTTTGGAGCTCACCCATTCAGGCTTGTAGACATTTTTGACTTGATATGGTTTCTCCACCATCTTCGTGGTTTTGCAAACTCAATTAAAGGTGAACACAGATACCCTTAGCCTACTACTCCTTAGTTGTTATTGCAAACTTCAATGCAGCTACTAGAGCACACTATTGGCATGGTTAGGTTACTATCTTGCTAAGTTCAGTTGGTATTGACATTGACCATCTCCCTCCATACTTGTTCTCATTAGATGCTCCTACTCATCTACTCCCCTCTCGACAAGAATTGAACAAGCATGTTAGACTTGACATCTACAAGCAATATATCATATGGACCAAGGTGGATCCTCCAAGGAGACTACATTTGAGGATGGCTTTCTATGATGAGCACTTCTTAGATATTTAGAATGGGATTATTGTTCACCCTGAGCACTTACATAGATACTGGACAAATTCCCTGCATATCTCCCTTGGCTCCTTCAGGGTGGGATTACACATACTCTAGATCCAAGTTGATCACCATATTGCTAGAGAGGATTGAGCATGCACACTATGTACCTTAGCTAAGGAAGAATCTAAGACTAATTTTATTTTTAGATGCACCATATAATACAAGATTAGAGGGAGATTTTACTATCTATTTAGAGATTAAAAATCCCTCTCAAATTTTTTTACGTACACTGATCAGCATTGCATTGCACTCTATCTCTATGAGTCCTTACGGCTTTGTGATCATACTTTGCAGCTTTCATTTTCCTTGAGTCAGGCCTAGACACAACTTATTACAACCTTTTTCTCACACTTAACTTTGGTTCAGGGTGTGAAGTGTTCATACAATTTCCCTAATATGGGCCATTTCAAATTTGTGAGACCCTATAGGGGATCTCTTCGCCAGCGACACTCCTCTCGTATCACTCAGCTTCATCACAAGGCCTCTAGTAGCCACATCAATTAATCATTGTTGGACTTTTTCATTATGAGGACGGATACCTAATATTTTTTGTGTTATCTCCTACTTTCTTCTTATTTTCCTTTTGTTCTACTTGTTCTTTTGTGATCGTCGTTTGGTGCTCCATTTTTCTACTATTTTCTTAATGTAAGCTTTCTAGTCCCATAGACCCTCGTTGTGGTCTTTTTTCAGACATTAACAATATTATTTTACCTTATTTTATCTAATTTATTCTTATTTTTTCTATAGTGCATTCCACTAATGTTATTCCTTATTTTGTTTGTAGTGAACATTGCACTAATGCACTATAGTTGGAATGTCTTAAATTAGCTTAATATCATTTTTATTTTTTTAAGCATTATACTTACCTTATTTTTATCTTGTAGTTTAGATAGTACTTCTAATTTCTTAGTTACTTTATTTGGTTGGTTTCAAAATTAAATAAAGTATTAAATTTTGGTTGGTTTTCTAACAATTTCACATTCTCATTGTAAAAATAGGAAACAAATGAAAAGGAAATTGATGTACCTATAGGGGCATCTACCTCAGTACCAAAGACTTCAATAGTATCCTTAGTCACTACTATAGGGAAACAATAAGTTACACTCTTTCTCTCTTTAGATGGTGAAGTCTTCAACAATGAAATGGGTATGAAATTCTTTCACTTCATTTATTAGTGTGCAGAGCAATTGTTTGGCAATACTATTCAAAAGGACAAGAAGAGCCAAACAAGAGTTAAGAAAGATGAACCTTTTAAGGATGTAATAATGACATTTTTAGGCTTTGGATTTGATGAGGAATATATTTTGAATATTACTTGGAAATATATCCATTCCAAAAGAGACAATTTAAGGTCTAGGCTAAAAAAGACCTCAATTATCCTTGTCCAGCTTGGATTAAACACCCTACAACATGGGATGAACTAATTAAAGATGGAAAATTAAAGAGGAAGGTCCACAATAATCCAAATTATAAACCATCTAGACTAGGAGTATTCAAAAGATGCCTTTGAGACACAAAAAAAGCAACCCAAGCCAAGGTGTCCAGTATTGGATCCCACAAATTAGTATCTGGTGGGTACAGTAGCATTTGCGGTGGCTTAATGAGTGAATTTTTATTTTTAATATATATTATTTCATTGAAAAGATCAATTTAAAACATTTGAGTTGATTATATCATACGATTTGTGGGATCCAATACTAGACACCCTCACTTGGGTTGCTTTTGTTGTGTCTTGAATGTGTCTTTTTGATAATCCTAGCCTAGATGGTCTATAATTTGGATTATTATGGACCTTCCTCTTAAATTTCACATCTTTAATCAATTCATCACGTGTTGTAGGGTTTGTAATCCAAGTTCGGCAAGGATAATTGAGGTCTTTTTTTAGCTTGGACCTTAAATTGTCTCTTTTGGAATGGATATATTTCCAACAAATATTCACAATATATTTCTCATCAAATCCAAGGTCTCCAAATGTCAATATTATGTCTTTAAAAAGTTCATCATTCTTAACATTTGTTTGCCTCCTCCAATCCTTTTGAGTAGTATTGCCAACCAATTACTCTACATGATGATAAATGAAGTGAAAGAATCTCATAACGATTTCATACTTGAAGACTTTTCCATCTGAGGAGAGCAAGAGTTTAACTTCTTGTGTCCCTTTAGTAGTCACTAAGGATATTGTTGAAGTCTTTGGTTCTGAGGTAGATGCCCCTATAGGTACATCAGTTTCTTTGTCATTTGTTTCTTATTTTTACAACAAGAATGTCAAATTGTTAGAAAACAAACCAAAATTTAAAAATCTATTTAATTTTGAAACTAACTATATAAAGTAACTAAGAAATTAGAAATAGTATCTAAACTACAAGATAAAAATAAGTTATGGGTAATGCATAAAAAAATTTAAATGATATTAATCCAATTCAAGATATTCCAACTTTAGTGCATTAGTGCAATGTTCACTACAAACAAAATAAGGAATAGAACCAACTCTAGAATGTCACAGTCAAATTCTTGAAATGAAGTTCAGTAATCATGTGGAGATACAAGCTCAACAAAAAAGCTTGTTTTGTAATCCTAGTTGTAGAATTTGTAAGCCATATGTAATTTAGACCTTCCTATAGTATACGAGTGATCATTTCTCTGAATTGATGTCTTTCATTTGTTTAAGATATAGCTTCTCTTGGATTGACTCATACTGTAAATACATGTGTGCTTACATATAACACTCTCTCTCTCTCTTTATACACACACACACACACACACACTTTTACAATGATTTACATTTAATATGAATCATTATATTTCTATGACGATAACCATCCTAATATCCCTTTTAATAATGAAGAGACCTGATTATTATTGGGAATGTCTAATAAGTAAATAGATGGTCCATTATGAATGTGATTGTTAACAAAACCAACGTAGAGTCATGACCCTATGTGGCATAAGCCACGTAGGATTGTGCCCCTGTGTGAGAGTCCTTTCATGTGTATTTATACTCATTACCACTAGGGAAAAATATCAATTATCATGGCATATTATTACCCTAGCAAACATAACTATCACCTACAGTTTCCTTCATCAATAAATCATATGTGAATATTACTCAACGGTTAAGAGTAGACCCTATCAATATTCAAAAAATAGAACTACGGTTGTTCAAAGCAACTATAGTCTATTCCTTATTATTGCTCTCTCAACCAATCTCTGAAACTCAATTCCTTAACATAGTATCAGAGTCATTGTCGGATCAAGTATCTAGAGAAAGGATAATAGGTAATATAGAAATTTTACAATAAACATAGCGTAAGGGAAAGAGAATGTTCAATAACTTGAATGATACACATAGGGATTAATGTGTCAAATCTTTTGGGCTAGTTAGCACTGCTTAAATAAAGGTTTTCCTAACCTAGCACACTCTGCTTCAAGCATAATCCAAATACTTTGGCTTGGCTTTTAATGGATTTTGTCTATAGAAGAATTCGAAGAGGGATTCCAATAGCCACCACCAAAGAATAAGATTTTAGAGATATTAATATTTCATAAACACTTGATGTGTCATGAGAAAGTGGTTTTGTTATGGAAGATCTATACAATATCAATATGGGTATGATAGCACTAGAGGTCAAATAATTTTATAAAGAAATGATAGTGCTAGACTAAATACCAAGTCTATAAAAGAACAAATAAAGGTCGACATAGCTTGATCTGGAAAAATGATGCTAATAATTTACAATAAAGAGTCATCATCAACTGTGACATAATATTTGAGAGTCAACCATCTTTGAAAGGATCAAATGCAAATATTTAACCAAGGTAGACACATTACCATACCTAGATAAGCAACCTAGTATGTTATTAAAAGATTGGCACATAGCTTGGTTGGCACAAGAGTAGGAAATATATTGAAAGTTTGTAAGTTCCACTAACTTTCTAACAAAAGCATTGACAAATGAATTTATGGGAAAGGCCTTAAGAGTATTCAGAGTCAATGATTTAGGTTCATATATCATTGTTAGTTCCCAACTAGACTCCAGAACATTCAAGACACCCAACATGGTTCTATAATGTTAGCATATTGCAAATCAATTGTAATCACTAAGTCAAATAAATTCTAATCTTTATAAGGGACCGAAGATGCTACTAGCAACTTAATTATACATTGTTTCTCTATGAAAGGAGTACCTTGTCACACAAAGAATTATATATTTGAAATTTGTAAACATTATAAAAGAAGACTATGCTATTTAAAATAGTAGGCCAAGTGTTATTGCTCATACAATTACTTTACATAGTTAATGTTGGAAAGCTTACTCATGCAAAGAAAATTATGTGTACTCGTGTGAACCAGATTAATAGCCTTTGACATGATGATATGTGTTTATGGAGTCATCATACTTCATAGTGATATATTTTCAAAGCATTCATGTATGATGCTATAACTAAGGTTTAAGAAGAAATGTTTTTTGGCATGATTATAGCCCTTGCACACTCTTAGTGGATTTGTAAACAATGGAAAAAAAGAGGAAGCCTTAATAATGAATTGAAGACATGAAATTGTTGAGTTTGTTACAAATGAAGCAATGGTTTGATTATGAGTTTGAAGCATATAGTTTGACATAATAATCCTAACATATGGTTATTGAGCTCTCATAAGTATTGATGATTTTATGGTATGCAAGCAAACCATTAGGAACTCATTAACATTATAGTCTAAAAATAGTCAACACATATCCATGCAAATTGTTTGACACAATATCTCTAAGGAGAAATGCAAGTTTTTAAGTCAAGTATTGTTTGATGAATGATTTGAAAGGATTTAGGAAGCCTCCAAATCTTATAAGTGATATTATAGGGCAAATAACATAGTCAAACCCAAACAAACATATGACTGAATCTTACCATTTGCATAATATTGGGTTTATCAAAAGGCGTAATTGGATCATGCAAGCTTTGAGGAGTTATTATAGAAATGGCCTATGACAAAAAAGAGAAATATTATCATTTATTAAAAAAAAAAAAATAAGATAATCAAATGTACAATAACATAGATCAAATCTTACCATTTGTATAGTCTGAGATGTACTAAAGGGCTTAATTGGGGTTGGAACAACTTTGGAGATGACATGCATTCCATAAACATAAATTAACATGACATAATAAAAAATTTAAGATAAATAGAATTATAAAAGATAACTTTCAACTTACCTCTTGCACCATCTAAGTAATTTTTTCCCCTTGCCCATTTCTTACCATTTCAATTAGACCATTTAAGACCAATGGATCTCCCATAGTAGAATTAGGAGCACCCATAGGCACATACTTTAAGATGCAAATAATGACATAAAATTTCAAAATAATAATTAGTCAGAGAACAATATTTGATGTCTCATACATAATCTACATTTTTTCAAATAAATAAGTCTATATGCAGCCCATAACACAAAACTCTAGCACCCTTTTCTTAAACTTAAATATATTATGTTAAAATGCTAGTTGCAAGGTTCATACTACCCAATGTCTATTTTGGATTACGTATTTTGGCTTGATTTATGTGTCATTAATGTACGCCCCTTATCAAAAAATATGAAAAATTGTATCAATACCTTATTATTACATCTTTGGAGATGCTTTACTATTAGTCTCCCCTAAATATTGAAAAGTGAAAGTAAATACTTGTAGGAAGGTAGAATATATGTAGAAGTAAAGTTAGGATAATAATGAGGTGGAGAATCTACTATTCAAATAAAATTTATTAATACCACTTGTCCATGCATATCTTGAAATATCTAAAAGTTGCAATCAGTATCATCAGATTTATTCACACATATATCAGTTATAAGACAAGGAAAGACTAGGTTTATGGATCCAAAACCATAGGCTGATTTTTGAAAATATCATCCATTTAATAAGATTTCTTCATAATAGAAATGATAGTCATATTAAAAATCATAGACACACCAAATAAAGTTATCAAGCCAAATCTTTGTCAAGCCCAGAAATTAAAGAACTTACTTTTTGTCTGGAGAAGAATGCCCCTTTTGATGGGTTGCTTGGATTTTCCTAGGTATGTGATACTAACCTTATGAATCAAATTCTATGGTAATTATGTTGTTTTTTAACAAAGGGATAGGGATTTAAAATTTATTTTTCAAATTGCCTATCATATTGTAGGGAACCACTCTATTTGGTGCTCTTGTTGGATCTCAAAGGAAGGTGAGAAGAATGATTTATCATAAAATTTGTTTCAAAACCATTTATGAAATGATATCATGAGAGGATATTAAATTTTTTTGATTTCCAAACCCTAACTTAATCACAAGATAAGGTAAGATGAGATAAATTCATTAATGTCCAACAAGAGAGCAATGAGCTTTTAAGGAACTAGAAATAGTACAAAGGGAAAATGCCAGCACGGGGGAGAACCAAATAGTCTCCACAAAAAGAGTGTGAAAGAAAAAACAACATGAGAACCAAGAAAAGGAAGGGCAACATCTAAGAACTCCTCATAGACAAGAAGTAATCCAAAATAGAAAGGTGTGCATTGGAGCAATTAGGTGCTCTAGAAGGTCACCTTTGAGGTCTCTAGAGAGTAGTAGTAGTAGTAGAGCAATGCTTCCAAGTTTGGTGTGAATCAAGATAGTGCAAAGAGGTTGCTTCAATCCTTGGAAAGGAACTATATGACTGAAAAAGGAGGTGACGAGCTGCATAGGGGTTGATGTCAAGCAAAGCTCAAGCTGTATAGTGTGCTCATGAAGCCATATGGTCTCTAGAAGGTAGAGTGCAAGACAGTGTTGGTCAATATATCTAAAAAATGAGGGAAGAGACTGGCACTCTCTAAATAGATAGTAGAACCTCCCCAGGATCTCATAGTAAATGGGACAAAGAAAGATAAAGTGAGATTCAATCTCAACCTGCCTGAGCTAACAAAGCTGAAAAATCCTATCCTCCATGTCAATTTGGTGATTAGTTTGAATATGTAGTCGATGAGATCCCACCTTAAAAGATCCCAAGGAGATGTGAAGGGAATGAGTCCACTGATGAGTGAGATACTAGGGGTGTAAGATGATCCTATCCTGGATATCAAGGAAGTGCTCAACATAGACGGTCGTACATGAACGGAGCCCACTTGGGGGGTTCCTTTAGGTCATGAGAACATACTATCTATAGATGTCAAGTCTAACATGCTCATTAAACTTTGGTTGAGGTGGAAGAAGGTGGGTTGGAGAATCTAGATAAATTGAAAGCGGGGAAGATGATCCATACTAATACCAATTAAGCCCAAGAGGCCAAAGACCTAGGTATAGTAGCAAAAAGATCTATGACCAGAGTCTGAACCCACAACCTCTGTAGAGGAATAGTAAGCCAAGTAGGAATATCTGTGATGATTGTTGGAGGAATCAATGAACCTCTAAAGCCAAAAAAGAAGCCAAACTAAATCAAATATGGTCCCCAATCTTAAAGGGTGAGCACCAAAATTTGGCAGAATGCTACTATGTGGTGTGGACCAATGACATTTGACAATGCGCCAAAGGAAAAGAGTTTGGACTCTCTCAACAGAGGCCCAGTCAGACTCTAGGAGGGAGAAGCCCCAAACAAGAGAGCCATAAAGGAAAATCAGCTTGACTAGGGAGTCAAGAAGGGACATCTTAGTTGTGATGTCCTGGAAGTGGTGTTGAAAGCACTGTCACTCAAGGATAGCAAGGGACCTGAGCCCCTTGTTGATCGGGGCTGCATTATTGGTCTCATGTTGAACTATAGTCTAGAAAACTTAACCCCTAAGTATATGAAGATTTATTCTCAATATTTGTACCCTAGAAGTAAAAATGGAGGTGTGATCTTCAAACAATTGAAGATCATGACCCAAGTCTTACTCAAATTTACAACAAGCTCATGTCAGTTGCAGAAAGAGGCCAAGCCGTCAAGGAGCTACTAAAGACCATCATGGGAAGATGCTAGGAGAATCACATCATCAACAAATAAGAGAATAGAGATCAATAACTGATGTAAGTAACAACCATCATCAAGGAGCAAGAAATCACAAAGAAATGTCTCAAGCTCATTGATGTAGATGCCAAAGAGACTAGGGGAGAGAGCACAACCCTGTTTCACCCCAATAGTGCTCTAAATAGGATCTGAGAAGCACTATGGAGTCCTTAGTTTTCCTACCATGCACTCTTGTAACCTCAAAGTAGTTGTAAGCAAAATATTTGAGATCCCAATGTCCTTAAGATGCTGAAAGATAGCTTGAGGAACAGAGTTGAAGGCTTTGCGAAAGTCAAAAAAAATAGCAATAGACTTTATGGTGTAGGAGCACCTAATCCTAGAGGTCACTATGAGATATATAAGGTTTTTGAGTCATTTCAAGTCAATTCTATATTGTAATATTCATTTTGAATCCATTTGTAAATGTGTTGACAAGAAATGTAAGCATGTGCACAATATTGCTCAAGTTGTCAAATAGGTGATGTTTAGGTTCACATGGTCAAATTTGTGTAAAAGACCCATGGAAGGGTAAAAGAATTATAAAAGGTGTTAAATATTCCATTTACACATGTATAGAGATGTTTGACAAAATTTTAAAGTCATTTTGTCAAAAATGTAAAAGTTGCATAAAAAGTTATAAAATGCAACATTGAGAAAGTTGTTAACATTACAAAAATGATGTAAAAATGTAGATGATTGGACTTGGGGTTAGTTATGAAGGTTTCTAACCATCAAATGGATAAAAATACCATTGTATGGTTGAATCAAATCAGATTTGAGAAGAGGAAATATTTTGATACATTTTTGGTAAATTATATTGTTGTTGTTTTGATTGGTTTTCTTGTTTTAGTGTTGTTTCCAAGCCTTATATGGCCCTATAAGGCTTGGAAACCATTAATATAGTAATGCATAGATATAATGATGAATCCCCCTTCTCATTCTTTTGATTTGGTTCAATTTTATAAAGAAATGAATAAGTAATGAGCATTTTGGTGAAAGTGGGTATTTGCAAATTCGAGATTCCTTGAATATAGTCATGTTACGGTGTAGTATAGACACATTTTAGAGACTCGAGACCTCTAATAATATTCATTGGAAATCTATGTGAATTATCTTTCATTTCCTTTTGGTTTGAGCTAGTTTTATGCAGATTTGTGAAGGTTATGCATGTTTTAGTGGAAACTCGTTTTGAAAGATCTCCGTTGGAGTTGCACGTAGTGATTTGTGCTTGAAAAATTATTTATGATTGGAAAAAATAAATTTCTTACATATTCTTAAACTAGATTCATAATTTTTTCACATGGAATTGGTTTGGTATCATTTGGATTCATTTTGATAAAGATACGGGATGCCCTAGGCAAGGTTTGGTGTTTTAATTCTAAATTATGACACGGATGTGGACAAGAATTTGTAGTCTAAAAAAAAATTGTTTGAGGAATAAAATGGGGTCCTCATACCTCAAGATTTGGTGAGGTGATAGTTACTATATGTTGGTGTAAATAGAAATTTATTATTTACACTTTACTTAAGTTTACTTAGGTTAGTGCATTATTTTATTATTTATTTTTATGAGACACTTAGGAATTTGCACACCTTTTTGAGTTATCATTTTGACAACACATAAGTACACAACTCTAATTATGCACATGGTGTCTACCACATAGAGTTTGCATCATTCACTGAATTGTCATGTAGACAACACAATTATTCGCACTCCTAATTTAGCACATGTTGTCAAATAGGTCATATTTAGGTTTACATGGTCAAATTTATGTAAAAGACCCATGGAAGGGTAAAAGAATTATAAAAGATCTTAAATAGTCCATTTGGATATGTATAGAGAGGTTTGACAAATTTTGAAGTCATTTTGTCAAAAATGTAAAATTTGCATAAAAAGTTGTAAAATACAACATTGAGAAAGTTGCTCATTACAAAAATGATGTAAAAAGATAGATGGTTGGTCTTGGGGGTATTTAGGAATGTTTCTAACTATCAAATGGATATAAATTCTATTGTATAGTCGAACCAAATCAGATTTGGGAAGAGGAAATATTTTGATACATTTTTGGTGCATTCTATTGTCATTGTTTTGATTGGTTTTTTTGTTTTAGTGTTGTTTCCAAGCCTTCTAAAACCCTATACAACCTGGAAACCATGTAATATAGTAATTCATAGATAGGATGATGAATCCTCCTTCTCATGCTTTTGGTTTGGTTCAATTTTATAAAGAAATGAATAAGTTATGAGCATTTTGGTGAAAGTGGGTATTTCAAGATTTGAGATTCCCTGAGTACAGTCATGTTGCAGCATGTAGTACAGACACATTATGGAAACTCAAGACCTCTAATAATATTGGAAATCTCTATGAATTATCTTTCATTTACCTTTAGTTTGAGCTGGTTATATGGAAATTTGTGAAGGTTGTGCATATTTTAGTGGAAATTGGTTTTTAAAGATCTTCGTTAGATTTGCAAGGAGTGATTTGTGCTTGAAAAATTATTTATGATTGGAAAAAATAAATTTCTTACATATTCTTAAACTAGATTCATAATTTTTTCACATGGAATTGGTTTGGTATCATTTAGATTCATTTTGATAAAGATATGGGATGCCCTAGGCAAGGTTTCGTGTTTTAATTCTAAATTATGACACGGATGTGGACTAGAATTTGTAGTCTGAAACAATAATTGTTTGAGGAATAAAATGGGGTCCTTAGACCTCAATATTTGGTGAGGTGATAGTTACTATATATTGGTGTAAATAGATATTTATTATTTACACTTTACTTAAGTTTACTTAGGTTAGTGCATTATTTTATTATTTATTTTTATGAGACACTTAGGAATTTGCACACCTTTTTGAGTTATCATGTTGACAACACATAAGTACACAACTCTAATTATGAACATGGTGTCTACCACATAGGGTTTTCATCATTCACTGAATTGTCATGTAGATAACACAATTATTCGCACTCCTGATTTAGCACATGTTGTCAAATAGGTCATATTTAGGTTTACATGGTCAAATTTGTGTAAAAGACCCATGGAAGGGTAAAAGAATTATAAAAGATCTTAAATATTCCATTTGGATATGTATAGAGAGGTTTGACAAAATTTTGAAGTCATTTTGTCAAAAATGTAAAATTTTCATAAAAAGTTGTAAAATACAACATTGACAAAGTTGCTCATTACAAAAATGATGTAAAATAGTAGATGGTTGGTCTTGGGGGTAGTTAGGAAGGTTTCTAAATATCAAATGGATACAAATTCTATTTTATAGTCGAACCAAATCAGATTTGGGAAGAGGAAATATTTTGATACATTTTTAGTGCATTCTATTGTAATTGTTTTGATTGGTTTTTTTGTTTTAGTGTTGTTTCTAGACCTTCTACAGCCTTATCTGACCTAGAAACCATGTAATATAGTAATGCATAGATAGGATGATGAATCCCCCTTCTCATGCTTTTGGTTTGGTTCAATTTTATAAAGAAATGAATAAGTTATGAGCATTTTGGTGAAAGTGGGTATTTCAAGATTTGAGATTCCCTGAGTAGAGTCATGTTGCAGCGTGTAGTACAGACACATTTTGGAGACTCGGGACCTCTAATAATATTCATTGGAAATCTCTATGAATTATCTTTCATTTCCCTTTATTTTGAGCCTGTTATATGGAAATTTGTGAAGGTTATGCATATTTTAGTGGAAATCAGTTTTTAAAGATCTTCATTAGATTTGCAGGGAGTGATTTGTGCTTGAAAAATTATTTATGATTGGGAAAAAAAAATTTCTTACATATTATTAAACTATATTCATAAGGTTTTCACATGGAATTGGTTTGGTATCATTTGGATTCGTTTTGATAAAGATATGGGATGCCCTAGGCAAGGTTTGGTGTTTTAATTCTAAATTATGATAGGGATGTGGACTAGAATTTGTAGTCTGAAGCAATAATTGTTTGAGGAATAAAATGGGGTCCTCAGACCTCAAGATTTGGTGAGGTGATAGTTACTATATGTTGGTGTAAATAGATATTTATTATTTACACTTTACTTAAGTTTACTTAGGTTAGTGCATTATTTTATTATTTAGTTTTATGAGACACTTAGGAATTTGCACACCTTTTTGAGTTATCATGTTGACAACACATAAGTACACAACTCTAATTATGCACATGGTGTCTACCACATAGAGTTTGCATCATTCACTGAATTGTCATGTAGACAACACAATTATTCGCACTCCTAATTTAGCACATGTTGTCAAATAGGTCATATTTAGGCTTACATGGTCAAATTTATTTAAAGACCCATGGAAGGGTAAAAGAGTTATAAAAGATCTTAAATATTCCATTTGGATATGTATAGAGAATTTTGACAAAAAATTTAATTTGCATAAAAAGTTGTAAAATGCAACATTGCAAAAGTTGCTCATTACAAAAAAGATGTAAAAAGGTAGATGGTTGGTCTTGGGGGTAGTTACAAAGGTTTATAACTATCAAATGGATATAAATTCTATTGTATGGTTGAACCAAATTAGATTTGAGAAGAGGAAATATTTTGATACATTTTTGCTGCATTCTATCGTTGTGCTTTTTATTGGTTTTTTTTTGTTTTAGTGTTGTTTCCAGGCCTTGTACAGCCCTATGTGACCTAGAAACCATGTAATATAGTAATTCATAGATAGTATGATGAATCCTCCTTCTCATTATTTTTGTTTGGTTCAATTTTATAAAGAAATGAATAAGTTATGAGCATTTTGGTGAAAGTGGGTATTTCCAGATTTGAGATTCCCTGAGTACAATCATGTTGCAGCATGTAGTATGGATACATTTTGGAGACTCAAGACCTCTAATAATATTCATTAGAAATTTATGTGAATTATCTTTCATTTCATTTTGGTTTGAGCTGGTTTTATGAAGATTTGTGAAGGTTATGCATATTTTAGTGGAAATTGGTTTTTAAAGATCTCTGTTAGATTTGCAGGCAATGATTTATTCTTGAAAAATTATTTATGATTGGTAAAAATAAATGAATTACATATTCTTAAACTAGATTCATAATTTTTTCACATGGAATTTTTTTGGTATCATTTTGATAAAGATATGGGATGACCTAGGTAGGGGTTGGTGTTTTAATTCTAAATTATGACAGGGATATCAACTAAAATTTGTAGTCTGAAATAATAATTATTTGAGGAATAAAATTGGGTCCTCATACCTCAAGATTTGGTGAGGTGATAGTTACTGTAGTTGTCTAAAAACTTTAATGTTTCCATAAATTTTGGTTTTGAGTTTTAGTGGGTCAAATAACTCAATTCTTGGAAATTGTAAAACCTGGGACAGTATTGAAGTTGTTTGTTAAAGGAAGCAAACAAGTAGTATTTACCTCTTTTCAATTATTTCAATGAAGATTAGATCATCAAGACCTTAGATGATTCTTTGGTTTGTAAGATGCTCTACATCATTTTTGTCGAGTGGTGGTGAGCTTCCTCAATGATGGTCCATAAAGTCAAAATGTGATCAATGGTCTAAAAATCTGTATGAAACCTAGCCTCACCCCTAGCCCGACAATGCTGTTGATCAAGCTCTTTCGACAAGATATTTTTTAGCACAGTCACATAGAGTTTTCCAAAGGTATGCCCAACCATGATGGTCCTAGATCAAATCATATATTCTATTTCAAATGTTAAAATATGTGTTGAATCTTGTAGGGTTTGTTGTGGAAAAGACACCCCTATATAATTCATCATATCAGTCTCTAGAACCAAGTTTAGAAAGCCAAAGATGTGTGAGATTTTATATTGTCCAACAATAGATTGCCTATATGTTCACATGATAGGTGCCAAGTATTGGTTGAAAGAACCCATTGTAGAATTTTAATAGGCCTTCAAGGACCCCTTGGTTATCAAACATCCATAGGGCCACACTATTCCAAGATTAGGTACATTGTTTTAATTATAGCTAATCATTTTTCCACAACCTATTAGTGTTTTTAGTTTAGTTTTTGGATTTGATTATGTGGAAAAATATTGCCATCAAAGTTTTGGATAGTGATAAATAATTTCTCCTCCTTTTCGTTTCCATGGATTGTGATGATTGATCATGTAGTGATATTCAAAATGTTGATGGAAAAAAATTGTCAGATATTCAAATCCAAGAATAAATCCAACTTTATGTTCTTTAATTTGACTTACTAATGTGAATTCAATCATTCAAGCTAAATTAATTTTTTTCCAAATTGTTGTTCTTTCTTTTATTGATTCAATATGATACAAAGAATCTAATATAAATGTGGTATCGATGTTGAAGCAATCAAGGAAATGAATACATTCTTTGATAGAATGGTACTAAAGCAAGTAGAAGAAAAGCCTGAGAATAGACATATGTTACAAAGTTTATCTAATTAATCTGTTGATTTAAGTAAAAATTTATCTAGTAACTCAGCCAAGGATATGGTGGATGGACTAACCCCAATATCTACACAAAATTTACAAGCAGAGAATAGTGACAATCTATGACACATAGGAAACAATGGACTAATGTTGTTATGAAAGTCTCTTTGAAAGAAGCTTTAAAGACCATTTATAGTTGTATCTCATCTAGTCTTATATGAAATAAGGGGACAATTTTAGAATCATTTTTACAAATAATTTTCAAGATTTATCTAATGAGATTTATGCACAACTATATAGTATTTAGAGTTTTAGTTTTTTTTATTTTTCAATCAAAAATCTTCATTACGAATAACCCTTTCCTAATATGACATAACAGAAGGTAGTAATTTTAGAGTTCATATATAAAGAGCTTCTATTTTTTGTCAAGCACCCAACTTAATGACTTTTGTTTCCCGATTATTAGTTTTTTTGTTTATTGATTTTATATTAAATATTGGCTTTTCCAAAGATTTTTTAGTTGTGTTGTTCCATTTAATTAATAGTTGTATTAAGGAATACTCAAACCTTCTTGAATTCTTAATTTATAATTATATCATGGATTATAGAATTTTTGGTTGGGTATTGATCATATTAAACATTAACTTTTTATCCATTTCAAAATTATTATGATAGAAAAAGACCACCAAGATGATTATTTTAACATGAAAAGACCAATCAAAAATTGCAAAAAAAAGCAATTAAGATACAAATAATTGTACCACTTTGACAACCAACTATTATAACAACCAAGGAGAAATTTTAATGAACTATCAAGTTTGATTCCATGTTCAACTAGCTCTACTGAAGAACGTGTTTCTAAACAACCTTTCCAACACAATGGTCAAGGAAAGCTTGTAAGCATGCAAAAGAATTAAAAAATGGAAAAACTTTTTGTTTCTGTTGTATAGGACATAGAACAAAAGGAAACAATCTAGTTTTTGAGACGATAATTGATAAATAAAAATATATAATTATATTGTATGAATCCTCACAACAATCTTAAAGTGAATATGGTGATCAAATATTGACATGTTTACATGAAATTTCCTCATTTGATGGAATAGATACCCCATCATTAATGGAATCTAAATCTACAAATAAATTAATACTATCATTGTCCTTCTCTCTTTCATCTTCAAATATAGGTAAATAAAAATCAATAAATTCATCATCTTCATGGACTTGATGCCCATTTACTTGTTGATGTCCTTCTGAAACTTTAGTAAACTCATCATGGTCTTCATCTTGATCATCTGCATCATTGATGATCAAAATTTCATCATCTCCATCTTTCCCATCTATTTCTTCAAGGGGAACTTCTTCATCTTCAAGTACATCATGGCCCTATGTGTCTTGAACAAATTTTACTCTTCATCATCTTGGGTCATAATCAATCACAAATAGCCATCCGGTTCTTTCTAAATTTAAAATGAGGAATATTTGTTCTCATTGATTTGGAAACACATAAGATTCAGAAGTGGATTCAAACCTAGATGTATTAATCATATAGAATCCATTTTTCTATAGAAAGATAGTTTTTCCTTCACCCACTTTGATAAGCTTGTACCATTCAACACAAAAAATAACTTTCTTGAAAGAGACAAAAAAAAGCTCTATAATATCCTCCACTTCTGCATAGTAGTAAAGTGTATTGATGAGTGGTTGTCTATCATTTGCATGTGATCAGCATTCTACTTCAAAAGATATTGAAACTCGACAATCATAAGTTTGTCTCTTTTCATCAACTTTTTTGATGCAAAAATGATGCCCACAATTTCACATTCCTTTGTAATATGTTACCTAACTAAAATAAAATAAAAATTAATTAGCTTCAATGATACAAAATTAAAAAATTATTAAAAATTTCCAATATGTTAATAAATATGCATCACCTCCTCATTCTTAGATCCTTTAAAAAAATTTAGTTGTTGTGGTGTCACTAGATTCCTCTGTTTTGATGCCTCATGTCCAATATTTCTCTTTAGCCAATTTCACGAGCATCTATAAGGTCATTTTCTTTTATGGCTTACAAGAAATCCTCGAGCAGAGTTTGGAACATGTTTATTATATATGTTGGCCAATGCCATATCATCCTCTAATTTCTTTTGTTTAGCGTACTTCTCCATCCATTCTGACATAAAGTCAGAATTGTATGCAATATATAAGTGTAATGCCTTCCGCCCCTTGGCACTTAAATTAAAAAATAGAATTATTAATTATCTAATGTCATGTATTATCAAACTTGGATTAAAACAAAATCCATGTATTATGAATATTAACATAAAAATAAAAGCTATGTTTTATAAAAGTTAAGATAAAAACAACTTTAATTTTTGTATACCTTTCATCCTCTTTGAAGTCCCCTGACCCTCTAATTTTTCTCATTCAAATGATGAAGCTTGGTGATAACTCCATGATACTAGTGCTTCAAGGTGCAATTGAGGTAAGGAATCACTGAAATGAACCATTGATTGGAAACCCATCTAACCTCAACCATGGACCCTTCTATCAAAGCCTTTTGCCTCACAAATTATTTTAAAACTTTCATATATCTCTCCATAAGCCACATTTTTTGAATATAAAATCATATGAAGCCATAAAAGATGATGCACTTCAAGTGATAAGAGTCACCAAAATATCTCTGCCATTTCTCACCCACCCTTTTAGATTGGCAGTCTTTTTTTACCTAATCTAGTTCCTCCAGTGCCTTTATGGCTTTGTGGACTCTATTGAAGGCCCACATAGATACCTTCACTTGGCATACTACTCTTCAGTTACTATTACAAATTATGATCTTTCCTCTAGGGCCCACTGTTGGTACACTCAAGCTACTATGTTGTTGATATCGATCAAGATAGACATCAACTATCTCCCTCCCTACTAGTTCTCACTGGATGCTCTAGCTCACCTCCTCTACTCCTGGCAGGAGTTGACAGATATGTCAAACTTGACATCTGTAGATAATATATTATCTAGACCTGGGTTGATCCTTTGACAGGTTTATGCCCAAGGATGGAATTCTATGTCGAACACTTCTTGGATATTTGAGATAGGATCATTTGGCACCTGAACTACTTACATAGAAAGTGGACCCATACCTTAAAAATGTAACAAGCTAGGGTTGTCATTGCACCAACAAATTGACCTGTTAATGCCCGATACAACCGCTAGACTTATAGAACACGCAAGAAGTGGTTAAGCCATGTCACAAATCCTAAAGGGGAAGGCTAGCAGTTAGTCCAATAATTTCCCCCTCAGTGTTACCCGAGGGGATTTGTACCTATGAGCAAGTTCTAATACCACTTCTTATAAGCTAGAGTTGTCGTTGCACCAAAATAACAAATTGTTAATGATTGATAAAACCACTAAACTTATAGAATAGATAGGATAGAATTAAGCCATGTCAAGAATCCCAAAGGGAAAGGCTAGTAGTTAGTCCAACATACATATCTCTCTTGGCTCCTTGAGGGTGGGCTCTCACTGACTCCAGATTTAGATCGACCACCATATCAATAAAGATGATCAAGTTTGTAGACTTTTTACCATGGAAGAGATAGAAACTAAGACCCATTTCCTTTTTAGATGCCCCATATACTATGAGATTAGAGGGAGATTCTATTGTTTGTTTAGAGAGTGTAGATCTCTCTTAGACTTCTTTAGGTACATAGAGTAGTATTGCCTTGCGCTCTATCTTCATGAATCCTTACAACTTCATGACCACACTTTTGCAACTATCTTCTCCATGGGCCAGACCTAGGTACAACTTATCATGACCTTCTCGCCACTATCTCATACCCGAGGTACAAAGAAACCATATAGTTTCCCTAAAATTGACCAGTCTAGATCAATGAAACCTCGTGGTGTTCCTCTTCGCTAGCGACACTCCTCTCGCAACACTCATCATCTATATAGAGCCCTGGATGGCCTTGTCCATCTAATTCATTGTTGTCCTTCCCTTCCAAGAAGGATCCCTAAACCCTAATCCTATATGGGGTTCTCTCTTCTACATCTTCTATTTTAGGTTTGTGCTTGCTCTTTTTTCATCACCATTAGGTGTTTCATTTGGTGCTATCTTCTTGGTTGTAAGGTCCCAATCTCATAGACCTGTGTTGTGGTTTCTTGTTGGACATTTGTATTATCTTATCTATCTTAATGTGACATCATGGTCAAAAGTGCTTGGTATTACTATAGGCAATACATACTACACAACCATTAATAAATAATCATGTTAAAATATGTATTAACATATATTATCATTCATATTTAGGAATTGTTAATTATGCCTCCAATTAATGTAACTTAACACAAATTACCTTTATCCAATTGTGTCAATCATGTGGTTTTATGCCTAAGAACTCTAATCCATCTCTTGTGAATAAATTTGTCAATGTTGCACCAAATCCAAAAGGAAATCTTATGGCTTTCATTGTATTGATGATGTTTAACTTCTCCTTTGATGTAAAAGTCCATGCAGCATGAACATATGGGTTGTCTCCAGCCAACCACATGTTTGACATCATATTGGTGTATTGGAGGTCCTTTCATCACTTTATTCAAAATTAAGAGTTTGTTCCATTAAGATGTTTCCACAAGCACTCAACCACATTTTTTCCAATGTGCATAGTATAGGTGCGCTATTAGTACATTTTCATAATATTCCAATTTGTAAAAAATAGATAGCCTTTTCATTCCTAGTGGAAATAATGTCCCTTCTTTTCTATTATACAAGGACTTCCACCTAGCATGGTTCATCCTTCTTAGCTTCCTCACTTTCACTTCCTTTCCATTGAAATAATTTTTCTTGTGCACTCAATAGTGATGATTTTGTGGTCAAAATTGTCTATACTCATCATATACAATTTTTATTAAGATCTTTTTAGTGTCTATACAACATTTTTGGCCCACATGATGGACAACTATGTTTCCCCTTTATTTGTAGCTCTGAAATAAGAATGGATGTCATATTTAGAAAATGCTACACCAAACACAAAAACTAAAAAATGCTCACAATAATTACAGATGTAATTTATAATATATTACCACAACATATAGAGAGCCTCGGGGCATCATGAATTATCCAAACAAGAATTGCATGAAATACAAAGTTTCTATCATTGATGGGAATTGATATATCATACATATTTACACCATCCCACAATTATCAAAGCTCATCAATGAGGGGCTCCATGTCTACATCCATATCCTTCAGTTGATATTTCCCTAAGTAGACAAAATATTTATTAGGGTTTTATCTAAATTATATATATATATATATATATATATATATATATATATATATATATATATATATATATATATATATATATATATATATATATATATATATATATATATATATATATATATATATATATATATATATATATATATATATAATTCAAGAAAGAATTGTATTCATGTTTTCTAGTACCTGATATAATAAGAGTTAACATTGCATGTTCCTTCATTGTCATCAAAGGAGGAAAATTGTTGTTAATAATTAAAACTGGCCAAAGAGAATATGTTGTTCTAAGATCTCCAAAAGGATTGACACCTACCATTGCTAGAGAATTTCTCGCATTCCTTGGCTCACTTCTTAATTATGGACATCTTTCCTCAATCTCTCTCCATTATTTTCTATCTACAGCCATACACATGACACCATCATGGATCCTCCCTTGTGCATGATAATCCATATATTTTGACAACTCCTTACACTTGAACATCCTCTCAAACCTTCGCTCTAGTGTAATGTGTCTTTGTACTTTATAAGGAGCATTTTTCAATACTTGATCTTGAAGATACCTACTTGTATGACATATTAGGCATTATTCCAAACACCCACCTTCCACCACTAACCCAATGGAAAAGGCATATACCTTTCTTTGTGACCAGCTAGAGCTCTCTGAGATTCTCATTAACAAGGCATGGATAGTGTATGATTCCACAGTTTTCATTAGATTCCACAACACATCAAATAGGTTGCAGGACCTAAGGGCCCATAGAAAACTATTCACATTTCCTTCAAAAAAAATATAACTTGATGTAGATCTCACTAAAGCACAAGTTACTGAACTCAAACATGCCCAAACACTAGTTGCAGTAGCCCACCTTGAGCATAAATGGGTGGTTATCCATAACCTTAGGCCAGTTATCAAAAATAGTCCTCCTCCTTGTTGGATTTATGGGTTAGCCCCCAAGACTAAGTGACCATGGCAAGATCGGGGAAGGAAGGAGTGTAGGGACTCCTTGATCATCCACTTTTGGAATGGTAATGGTACTCTCTAGTCTCTTCCTAATCTTTTTATGGATTTCATTGGTATTATGGATATTATTCTTATTACAAAGACTCACGAGAGTCCTGCTTGTCCTTTTCTCGAGATTCTTTGATTTCACTAACTATTTACTTATTGTAATGAGGCTAAGTCTTCTGGAGGTATCAAGGGATCTAGTGGGGTTGTCTATCTCATTTGTGACAGCCTTGTCAGTAGAATGGTTATTATGGATTCCAACAACCTTGCCAAGATCATGTGGGTCTATATTAGTGGCATGTTGGTTAGATATCTTCTCATTTCATTTTGTTATTTCCCTTTGGCTGCTACTCCTTACACAGTCTATAGTTCCGAGGGGGACGCTTATGGTGATCTCCTTGACTGGATTGACAAGCTCTCTACCCTAGGGAATTGAATCATTTTAGGGGACTTCAATGCTCACGCCAAGGATCTTCAAGCCCCTTTTCATGATCGACAGATAGACTCTATGTGCACTTTCAAATTTGACAAGGATGATCTTAATCTACAAAGTTCATCTAGGGCCCTCTAACACGATATGAACAACACCTTCTTCAGCTCTATGAATCTTCCTCTCTTGTGGTTCTTTCATATGGATGTGTTATGTATTTGACTTAGTATTAATTAAATTTAAATGTGACTCGACGTCTTGGGATCCTTAAGGAATGTAATATGTTATGTTTCCTTATGTATGATTGTATGTTATTGCTTCTACTACTTTATGTTTGTTGTACATGTTATTCTAAAATAATAATGTTTGGAAAACTTAGTAAAACTTTAGGTAAGTTCTTTTGGATCCCTTGGTGGAACATTATAGTGTGTGCCTTTGGCCCTAGTTATCTCATGTCCTCCCTGTGTCATGTGTATACTCATAAAAAACATTTATTGCATCATGTAGGCTTTTTTCAAACAAAATATTTCTAAATGACAATAAGTTACCTCGTTCTCATAGAGAAGTATCTTCAGTAATGATATATACTAGAATGGAGTACAATACATATAATGCATGCCCAAATGACCATATACTATACTATGGAAAGAAAACAAATTTACAACAGTGCCTAGTATGTCATACAAGTAAGTATCATCATTATCAAGTATCAAAAAAGGTTCTTTATAATGTACTAAGACACATTCCACTAAAACCAAGGTTTGACAGGATGTTCATAAGTAAGGAGCTATCAAAATATATGAATTATCATGCACAAGGGAGAAGCCATAATAGTGTCATATATATGGCCACAAATAGAAAATACTAGAGAGAGATTAAGGAAAGATGGCCACAATTAAGAAGTAAGCCAAGGAATGTGAGAATTTCTTTAGTAATCATATTTATTGTAGCATTTTTTAAATATGACATCCATTCTTATTTCAAAGCTGCAAACAAAGGGGAAACATAGTTTTCCATCATGTGGGCCTAAAATGTTGTATAAACACTCAAAAGATCTTAATAAAATTGTATACAATGAGTATAGACAATTCTTACAGCAAAATAATTGCTATTGAATGCATGAGAAAAATTATTTCAAAGGAAAGGAAGTGGAAATGAGGAAGCCGAGAAGGATGAACCCTCCTAGGTGGAAGTCCTTGTATGATAGAAAAGAACGGACATGATTTCCACTAGGAATAAAAAGGCTCACTATTTTTTTCAAATTGGAATATTATGAGAAGTTAGCAAAAGTGCACATATTTGATACTATGCACATTGAGAAAAATGTGGCTAAGTGCTTGTGGAAACATCTTAATGGAACAAACTTTGAAGCCAAAATAATATTATGAAAGGACATAAAAATCATCAATGTCATGTCGAACATGTGGTTGCATAGAAACAACTCATATGTTCATGCTCCATGGACTTTTATATCAAAGTAGAAGCTAAACATCATCAATACAATGAAAACCATAAGATTTCCCTCCAGCTTTGGTGCAACATTAAAAAAATTATTCACAAGAGATGGATCAGAGTTCTCAACCCTAAAAACACATGATTGGCACAATTGAATAAAGGTAATTTTTGGAGCATTACATTTATTGGAGGCATAATTAACAATTTCTAAATCTGAATGATAATATATGTTAATACATATTCTAACATGGTTATTTGTGAATTGTTGTTTAGTATGTATTGCCTGCAACAATACCAAGCACTTTTGACCATGATGTCACATTGGCTATTTTCAAACTATCCAAATATCTAAGGTATTTTGGTGACTCCTATCACTTGAAATACATCGTCTTTTATTACTTTATATAATTGTATACTTTTATATTTGACTATATCATAGATCTCTTGTAATATTTTTAATATGTATATGTGGATCTCATCTAAAGGGATACATCAAGATGACCTAAAGTATTAGAAGGAAAATATTCCACTTTTGATGTGTGATATTAAAAGGTGATTTCCTTCAATTTTTTAAATTCTCAAAAGCACTACCTTGTACACCTAGTAGAAGAGATTGACTTGTGTGAGCCTATTCAAATGTGTCTTGTGAAGAGATATATGAAAGTTTTAAAATGATTTGTGAGAAACAAGGTTTAGCTAGAAGGGTCCATGGTTGAGGGTTACATGGTTTTCCAATCAATGGTTCATTTGAGCAAGTACCTCCCTCAGTTGCAACTCAAAGCACCACTATTAAGAAATTATAACCAACCTCCATCATTTGAAGGAGAAAAATTAGAGGCTAGGGGGACTTCAAAGAGGATAAAAGGCATTAAAAATTAAATGTTGTTTTAATCTTAATTTTTATAAAACGTATCTTTTTTCATTATATTAATATTCTTAATACATAGATTTTGTTTTAATCCAAAGTTTGATAATACATGGAAGTTAGATAATTAATAATTCTATTTTTGAGTGTAGATGCTAAGAAGTGGGAGGCATTACATTTGTATATTGCATAAAATTCTGACTTTAAGTTAGAATGGATGGAGAAATATGCCACACATAAGAAATTAGAGGATGATATAGCATTGGCCAACATATATAATAAACATGGTCAAACTCTACTCAAGGATTTCTTGTAAGCCATAAAAGAAAATGGCCTGATAGATGCTCATGGAATTGGCTAATTAAAGAGAAATGTTGAACATGAGGCATCAAAACAGAGGAATCTAGTGACACCACAACAAATAAATTTTGTTAAAGGACCTAAGAATAGGGAGGTGATGCATATTTATTAACATATTGAAATTTTTTAATAATTTTTCTATTTTGTATCATTGCATATAATGAATTTTTATTTTGTTTTATTTACGTAACATAGTAGAAAGCAATATGGAATTTCGAGCATCATTTCTGCATCAAAAAAGTTGATGAAAGGAGACAAACTTATAATTGTATGGTTTCAACTTCTTTTGAGGTAGAATGGAAATCACATGAAAATGATAGACAACCACTCACCAACACAATTTACTATTATGTAGAAGTGGAGGATATTATTGAGCTTGATTTTGTCTCTTTCAAGAAAGTTATTTTTTTTGTGTTGAATGATACAATCTTATCAAAATGGATGAAGGGAAAACTACTTTTTTGTACAAAAATGGATTCTATAAGATTAATACATAAAGGTTTGAATCCACTTCCAAAACTTATGTGTTTCCAAACATCAATGAGAACAAATATTCCTCATTCCAAATTTAGAAAGACCTAGATGGTCATTTGTGATTGATTATGACCCAACAGGATGAAGAGTAACATTTTCTTAAGACACAGAGGGCCATTATTTACTTAAGGATGAAGAAGTTTCCCTTGAAGAAATAGATGGCCAAGATGGAGATGATGAAATTTGTATTGTTAATGATGTAGATGACCAAGATGAAGATGATGATGAGTTTACTGAAGTTTTAGAAGGACATCAACAAGCAGATGGACATCAAGTCCATGAAATTTTGGAATTTATTGATTTGCATTTACCTATATTTGAAGATAAAAGAGAGCAGGAAAATGATAGTATTAATTTAATTGTAGATTTAGATTCCATCAAATGAGGAAATTACATATGAAGATGAAAATATTTGATCACCATATTCACTCTAAGATGTTCCAAGGATTCATACAATATAATTGTATCTTTTCATTTATCAATTATCATGTTAGCAACCAAATTGTTTCCTTTTGTTCTATATCCTATATATAATAGAAAGAGAAAGTTTTGCCAGTTTTTAATTATTTTCCATGCTTGCAAGCCTTCCTTGACCATGGTGTTGGAAAGGTTGTTTAGAAACAAGTTCTTCCTTAGAACTAGTTGAACATGGAATCAAACTTGACTGTTCATTAAAATTTCCCCTTATTTGTTATAGTAGTTGGTTGGGAAAGTGGTACAATTATATGTATCTTAATCACTTTTTCTTACAATTTTTGATTGGGTTTTTCATGTTAAAAAGATCATCTTTCTAGTCTTCTTCTATCTTAATAATTTTGAAATTGAAAAAAAAAATTAGCATTCAATATGATCAATGTCAAACCACAAATTCTATAATCCACAATATAATTACAAATTAAGAATTCAAGAAGGTTTGAGTATTCCTTAATACAACTATTAATTTAATGGAACAACACAACTAAAAAAAGCTTGGAAAAACCAATATCCAGCATAAAACCAACAAACAAAAAAACTAATAATTACCACACAATAGTCATTAAGTTGTACGCTTAACAAAAAATATAATCTCTTTAAATATGAACTCTAAAATTATTGTCTTCTATTATCTTAAATCAACAAAAGCATAATTGTAACGAAGAGTTTTGACTGAAAAATACGAAACAAAAAAAACTCTAAATATTGTATAGTTGTGCTTAAATCTCATTAAATAACTCTCAAATTTTTTTTGTATAAATGATTCTAAAATTCTCGCCTTATTTCATATAAGACTAGGGGAGATACAACTATAAATGCTCTTTAAAGCTTCTTTCAAAGAGACTTTTAGCAACATTAATCCAATGTTTTCTATGTGTCATAGATTGTCACAATTATATTCTTGTAAAGTCTATGTGGATATTTGTGGTATTCCATCCACCAAATCCTTGGTGGAGACATTGCATATAGTTTTACTTAAATCAACAGATTGATCAAAGAACTTTATAACACATGTTCATTCTCAAGCTTTTCTTTTTCTTCCTTCAATACCAAGCTATCAAAGAATGTATTCATAACTAATTATCAATACTCTTAAGGCCTTTTCAATAAATTCATTTGTCAATACTTTTGTCAGAGAGTCTTTGTAACATACAAACTTTGAATATATTCCTTTCAAAGACAAATGACTCTCAAATATTATGACATAGTTGATGATGACTCTTTAGCATGAATCATTGGCACTGTTTTTCCAAATCAACGTGTGTGGGCCTTTATTTATTCTTTTCTAGACTTGGTATTTAGTCCAACACTATCACTACTTTATAAAACTATCTGAACTCCAATGTTATCATACATGTATTGATATAGTATAAATCTTCCATGGAAAAACCACTTTCTCGTAATACATCAAGTGTTTATGAAATATTAATATCTCTAAAATCTTATTCTTCGACGGCAGCCACTAAAATATTCAAATTTATCTATAGACAGAATCCCTTTAAGGCCAAGGCAAAGTATTTGGATTAAGCCAAAAGCAAAGTGTGTCAAGTCAGGACAACCTTTATTTAAATAGTGCCAACTAAGATATTTGAGACATTAATCCATGTGTGTATTGTTCAAGTTATTGGATGTTCTCTTTCCCTAGTGCTATGTTTGTTGTAAAATTTATGTCTTACCTGATATCCTTTCTATAAATACTTGATCTGACCATTGCTCTGATACCATGTTAAGGAATTGAGGTTTAGAGATTGACTGAGAGAATGATAATAAGTAAGCGATTGTAGTTGCTATGAACAACCATAGTTCTATGTTCAAAATATTGATAGGGCATGTTCTTAACTATTGGACAATGTTCACAAATGATTTATTATTGAAGGAAACCATAGGTAATAGTTATGTTTTTTGGGGTAACAATATGCCATGGTAATTGATATTTTCCTCCAACAATAATGAGTATAAATACACATGGAAGGACTCCCACATAGGGTCATGATCCTATGTGGCTTATGAGACATAAGGTCATGAATCTACGTTACTTTTGTTAACAATCACATTCATAATGGCCCTTTGGTTCACTTATTAGACAAAACCAATAATAATTGTGTCTCTTCATTATTAAATGGGACATTAAGATGGTTACCATATGAGATATATAATATTTCATATTAAATGTAAATCATAATAAAAGTATATATATTATGCATGAGATTTTACACACACAAACACACGTGTGCACACACATGCACACAAATGTGTGTGTGAACGCACACGCACACACATGCACACAAATGTGCACATGCACATGCCCACACACACACACACACACACACACACAAGCACACATGTATTTACAATATGAATCAATCCAAAATAAGATATATCATTAACAAAAGAAAAAACTTTAATTTGATGAAATGATAGCACCTATACAATAGGAAGCTGTGACCACATGGTTTAAAAATTCTAAAAATAGGATTTAAAAAAAGCTTGTGTCTCCTCATTATCTATGAACTTTGTTTCAAGAATTTGACTGTGACATTTTAGAGTTAGTACTTTAGGAGCCTCGTGGTAGAAGCAATGAGTAAGAGGAAATGGGCAACAATAAGGAATCTAAAAGTAGTTATTCGTGACTCACCTCAATCCTCAGGAAGGAATTGTACAACTAAAAAAGGATGTGATGAGCTACATAGGGGTTAGTGTCAACCAAAGCTCAAGCTGTATAGTATGCTCATGAAGCCACATGGTCTCCAGAAGGTAGAGTGCAAGATAGTGTTGGTCTTCATCTTGGTCATCCGCATCATTGATGATCAAAATTTCATCATCTCCATCTTGCCCATCTATTTCTTCAAGGGGAACTTCATCTTCAAGTAAATCATAGCCCTATGTGTCTTGAACAAATGTTACTCTTCGTCCTCTTGGGTCATAATCAATCACAAATAACCATCTGGTTCTTTCTAAATTTAGAATGAGGAATATTTGTTCTCATTGATTTGGAAACACATAAGGTTTAGAAGTGGATTCAAACCTAGATGTATTAATCATATAGAATCCATTGTTCTACAGAAAGATAGTTTTTCCTTCACCCACTTTGATAAGCTTGTACCATTCAACACAAAAAATAACTTTCTTGAAAGAGACAAAAACAAGCTCTATAATATCCTCCACTTCTCCATAGTTGTGAATTGTATTGGTGAGTGGTTGTCTATCATTTGCATGTGATCAACATTCTACTTCAAAAGATATTGAAACTCCACAATCATAAGCTTCTCTCTTTTCATCAACCTTTTTGATGTAAAAATGATGCCCACAATTCCACATTCCTTTGTAATATGTTACCTAAATAAAATAAAATAAAAATTAATTAGATTCAATGATATAAAGTAGAAAAATTATTAAAAATTTCGAATATGTTAATAAATATGAATCACCTCCTCATTCTTAGATCCTTTAGCAAAATTTAGTTGTTGTGGTGTCACTAGATTCCTTTGTTTTGATGCCTCATGTCCAATATTGCTCTTTAGCCAATTTCACGAGCATCTATAAGGTCATTTTCTTTTATGGCTTACAAGAAATCCTCGAGCAGAGTTTGGAACATGTTTATTAGATATGTTGGCCAATGCCATATCATCCTCTAATTTCTTTTGTTTAGCGTACTTCTCCATCCATTTTGACATAAAGTCAGAATTGTATGCAATATATAAGTGTAATGCCTCCCGCCCCTTGGCACCTAAATTGAAAAATAGAATTATTAATTATCTAATTCCATGTATTATCAAACTTGGATTAAAAAAAAATCCATGTATTATGAATATTAACATAAAAATAAAAGATATGTTTTATAAAAATTAAGATAAAAACAACTTTAATTTTTGTATACCTTTCATCCTCTTTGAAGTCCCCTGACCCTCTATTTTTTCTCATTCAAATGCTAAATCTTGGTGATAATTCTGTAATACTGGTGCTTCGAGGTGCAATTGAGGTAAGTACTCACTAAAATGAACCATTGATTGGAAAACCACGTAACCCTCAACCATGGACCCTTCTAGCAGAGCCTCTTGCCTCACAAATTATTTTAAAACTTTAATATATCTCTCCATAAGCCACATTGTTCGAATATAAAATCATATAAAGCCATATAAGATGATGTACTTCAAGTGATAAGAGTCACCAAAATACCTCAAACATTTTTCGCCCACCCTTTTAGATTGGCAGTCATTTTTTACCTAATCTGGTTCCTTCGCAGCCTTCGTGGCTTTGTGGACTCTATTGAAGGCCCACATAGATACCTTCACTTAGAATAATGCTCTTCAGGTGCTATTACAAATTATGATCCTACCTCTAGGCCCCACTGTTGGGACACTCAGGCTACTATCCTATTGATATCAGTCAAGATAGATATCAACTGTCTCCCTCCCTACTAGTTCTCACTGGATGCTCTAGCTCATCTCCTCCACTCTTGGCAGGAATTGAACATATATGTCAAACTTGACATCTACAGACAACATATTATCCAGACCTAGGTTGATCCTTCAAGGGGTTTACACCCAAGGATGGCATTATATGTCAAACACTTCTTGGATATTTGAGACAAGATCATTTGGTACCTAAACTACTTACATAGAAAGTGGACCCATGCCTTACAAATGTTACAACCTAGAGTTATCATTGCACCAAAAGATTGACCTGTTAATGCTCGATACAACCACTAGACTTATAGAACACATAGGAGGTGGTTAAGCCATGTCATGAATCTCGAAGGGGAAGGCTAGCAGTTAGTCTAGTAATTCCCCCCTCTATCTTACTCAAAGGGATTTGTACCTAAGACCAAGCTCTAATACCACTTGTTATAAGCTAGAGTTATCATTGCACCAAAATATTGACCTGTTAATGCCTAATACAACCACTAGACTTATAGAACACATAGGATGTAGTTAAGCCATGTCACAAATCCTAAAGGGGAAGGATGGAAGTTAGTCCAACATACGTATCTCTCTTAGCTCCTTGAGGTTGGGCTGTCACTGACTCCGAATTTAGATCGACCACCATATCAATAAAGAGGATCAAGTTTGTAGACTTTGTACCATAGTAGAGACAGAAACTGAGACCCATTTCCTTTTCAGATGCCCCATATACTATGAGATCAAAGGGAGATTCTATTGTTTGTTTAGAGAGTGTAGATCCCTCTCAGGCTTCTTCAGGTACATAGAGCAGTATTGCCTTGCACTCTATCTTCGTGAATCCATACAGCTTCATGACCATACTTTGCAGCTATCTTCTCCATGGGCCAGACCTAGGTACAACTTATCATGACCTTCTCGCCATTATCTCATACTCGGAGTACAAAGCAACCCTATAGTTTCCCTAACACCGACCACTCTAGATCAATGAAACCTCGTGGTGTTCCTCTTCACCAGCGACACTCCTCTCACAACCCTCATCATCTGTATAGAGCCCTAGATGGCTCTGTCGATCTCATTCATTATTTTCCTTCCCTTCCAAGAAGGATCCCTAAACCCTTATCCTATCTAGGGTGACTCTTTCTCTCTTCTACGTCTTCTATTTTAAGTTTGTGCATGCTCTTTTGTCAGCACCATTTGGTGTTCCGTTTGCTGATATCCTCTTGGTTGTAAGGTCCCAATCTCATAGACCTATGTTGTGGTTTCTTGTTGGACATTTATATTATCTTATCCTAGCTTAATGTGACATCATGGTCAAAAGTGCTTGGTATTACTATAGGCAATACATACTCCACAACCATTCATAAATAATCATGTTAAAATATGTATTAACATATATTATCATTCATATTTAGAAATTGTTAATTATGCCTCCAATTAATGTAACTTAACATTAATTACCTTTATCCAATTGTGTCAATCATGCGGTTTTAGACCTGAGAACTCTAATCCATCGCTTGTGAATAAATTTTTTAATGTTGCACCAAAGCCAAAAGGAAATCTTATGGCTTTCATTGTATTGATGATGTTTAACTTCTCCTTTGATGTAAAAGTCCATGGAGCATGAACATATGGGTTGTCTCCAGCCAACCACATGTTCGACATGATATTGCCAATTTGGAGGTCCTTTCATCACTTTATTTGAATTTCAAAGTTTGTTCCATTAAGATGTTTCTACAAGCACTCAACCACATTTTTTCCAATGTGCATAGTATAGGTGTGTTATTAGTAAGTTCTCATAATATTCCAATTTGTTAAAAATAGAGAGCCTTTTCATTCCTAGTGGAAATAATGTTCCTTCTTTTCTATTATACAAGGACTTCCACCTAGCAGGGTTCATCCTTCTTAGCTTCCTCACTTTCACTTCCTTTCCATTGAATTTTTTTTTTTCACTCACTCGATAGTGATGATTTTGTGGTAAAAATTTTCTATACTCATCTTATACAATTTTTATTAAGATCTTTTTAGTGTCTATACAAAAATTTTGGCCCACATGATGGACAACTATGTTTCCCCTTATTTGTAGCTCTGAAATAAGAATGGATGTCATATTTAGAAAATTCTACAATGAACATGAAAATTTAAAGATTCTCACAATAATTACATGTGTAATTTATAATAAATTATCACAACAAATAGAGAGCCTCAGGGCATTGTGAATTGTCCAAATAAGAATTGCATGAAATACAAAGTTTCTATCATTGATGGGTATTGATACATCATACATAGTTACACCATCCCATAATTATCAAAGATCGTCAATGAGGGGCTCCATGCATACATCCATATCCTTCACTTGATATTTCCCTAAGTAGAAAAAATGTTTATTAGGGTTTTATCTAAATTTTATATATATAGATATATATATAATTCAAGAAAGAATTGTATTCATGCTTTCTAGTACTTGATATACTAAGAGTTAACATTGCATGTTCCTTCATTGTCATCCAAGGGGTAAATTGTTGTTAATAATTAAAAGTGGCCAAATAGAATATGTTGTTCTAAGATCTCCAAAAGGATTGGCACCTACAATTGCTAGAGAATTTTTCGAATTCCTTGGCTCACTTCTTAATTATGAACATCTTTCCTCAATCTCTCTCCAGTATTTTCTATCTATGGCCATACGCATGAAACCATCATGGGTCCTCCCTTGTGCATGATAATCCATATATTTTGATAACTCCTTACATTTGAACATCCTCTCAAACCTTCGCTGTAGTGGAATGTGTCTTAGTACTTTATAAAGATCATTTTTTGATACTTGATCTTGAGGATACCTACTTGTATGACATTTTAGGCATTATTGCAAACACCCACCTTCCACCACTAATCCAATGGAAAAGGCCTATACATTTCTTCACGACTAGCTAGAGCTCTCTAAGATTCTCATTAAGAGGGCAAGGATAGTGTACAATTTCACACTTTTATTAGATTCCACAACACATCAGATAGGTTATAGGACTTAAGGGCTCATAGAAAACTATTCACATTGCCTTAAAAAAAAATATAACTTGATGAAGATCTCACTAAAGCACAGGTTACTAAACTCAAACACACTTGAACACTAGTTGTAGTAGCCTACCTTGAGGGTAAATGGGTGTTTATCCATAACCTTAGGGCAGTTATCAAAAATAGTCCTCCTCTTGGTTGGGTTTCTGGGTCAACCCCAAGACTAAGTGACCATGGCAGGATTAGGGAAGGAAGGAGTGTAGGGACTCCTTGATTGTCCACTTTTGGAATGGTAATGGTACTTTTTGGTCTCTTCCCTATCTTTTTATGGATGTCATTCTTACTACAAATATTATTCTTGTACAAAGACTCATGAGAGTCCTACTCGTCCTCTTCCCAGGATTCCTTGATTTCACTGACTATCTACTTATTGTGATGAGGCTAAGTCTTCTAAAGGTATCAAGGGATCTAGTGGGGTTGTCTGTCTCATATGTGACTACCTTGTCAGTAGAACGGTCATTATGCATTCCAACAACCTTGCCAGGCTCATGTGGGTTTGTATTAGGGGCATGTTGGTTAGAGATCTTCTCATTGCAGTTTGTTATTTCCCTCCATATGCTACTCCTTACACGGTCCATGGTTCCAATGGGGACCCTTATGGTGTTCTTTGTGACTAGATTGGTAGGTTCTCTACCCTAGGGTATTGAATCATTTTAGGGGACTTCAATGCCCGCACCAAGGATCTTCAAGCCCCTTTTCATGATTGATGGATAGACTCCATGTGCACTTTCGAATTTGACAAGGATGACCTTAATCTACAACATTCATCTGAGGACATTGAGGGCCCTCTAACACGGTATGATCAACACCTTCTTCAGCTCTGTGAATCTTCCTCTTTTGTGGTTCTTAATGGGCTCTCTTGCTTCCCTGATTATGGTTGTTTCACGTATTCGACCCATTGTGGTGGGGCTAGTGTTGTTAACTACATTCTTGTATGTACCTCCTTCATCCCCTTTATTAGTCACTTCTTTGTTTTCCACTTTCTTTTGGTGAACCACTCCCTCCTTTGTCTCACCCTTCGTGCCCCTCCCCTCAACCCCCTTTCCTCTCCCACCATACACCCCCACCCCCTCTACCCTTTCCCACTCATGCCATCTTCTCCTTCACTGATGTCAATCCTGACCTCTTCCTCACCCACCTTCAAGGCCTCTTTCTGACTGCTTCCCTCACTAGCTTACCTTGTCCCTCTAGCATGTTGGACCTTATCTCCATGATGATTCATGAGTTGGCCACCCTCTCCCTCCCTCACTCCTCTGTCACTATCGTTCCTCGTCCCTCCCACCCTAATTCTTGTCCCCAAGAATTGATGGTTTGATGATGACTACAAGTCCTTCCACTACCTACTCCATTCCATGCACATTGCTTTGGATCCCTCCTTTCCCTTGGTTAGGCTCTCTTATTGTAGCCTTCTTCATTGGAAGAAACATGTCTTCTATCTTGAGCAATACATGTCTCTCAAATCCTCCCTTTGGGTCTCCTTGAAACACTTTTGGTGCATGCTCTATCCTTACCCCCTCACTCTTCCCATGGACCTAGACTTTGGCTCCCTCCTTTCCCACATCATCACCCTTTATAACATCTCTAGCCATCCCCCTCTTTGTGTCACTCCCCCCCTTCATTGCCATTTCTTTACTATCTCTACCATCTCTGAGGCCATTAGAACCATGAGTTGTAGTAAGGTTTTTGATGAGGAAGGTTTCTAGGTAGAGCTCTTCAAGATGGTAGTCCTTGAATCATCTCTTTTTGTTCTTTTCAATAAAGTGGTTTGCACTGGTTTTCAGCCTTCTTGGTCTCACCATATTATCAACCTGATCCATAAGGTTGGTCTAACATCTAATTTTGGGAAACTATAGGACTATTATGATCAGGCATACCTTTTCCAAACTCTATGCCACAGTGCTACATATCACTCTCACGAGATAGCTGGACAGTTTGGGGTGCAGAGCTAAAGGTCAGGTAGGTTTCAAAGCATATTTTCAAACTATTGAAAATATTCTCACCCTTAGGACCAATATTGAGGAGGCTCGGCACCACTCAGCAAAAGGTCATTGTTGCTTTGTTAACTTTCAAAAAGCTTTTGATTCCCCTCGGGTGACATTATTTCAGCCAGTCAAAGATATTGGGGTTTCCAAGATTCGTCTCATTGCCATCATGAGACTTTACGAGAGTGTGGTTGGATGTGCTAAGACTCTACAGGGCATATCTACCTTCATTCAGTGTTCTATTAGTGTTAAGTAAGGCTGCCCTCTTCCCCTATGATTTTAAACATCTACATTGATGAGCTTGAGACTTTTCTAATAGGTGTTTCACATCCTGAGGATGGATGTTACCTTCACAAGGTTCAAGTGTCCACCTTTCTCTTTGCAGACAACATGGTGCTTCTATCCTCCTTCACTGATGGGTTATAGCAACTTTTGGATGGTTTGGCCTCCTTTTGTGATTCTCGACAGTTGGTGGTCAACTTGGGTAAGACTCGAGTTATGGTTTTCAATAGCTTGAAAACCTCAAATCGCTAATTCATTTTTAATGGGACTGAGATCAAGAGAAGCTCCAGCTACACCTATTTGGGCATTTTGTTTTCAGAACTATGTTTTAGTTTGAGACCATCCATGACACCATAGGTAAATAAGGGGTTGGGTACACTAGCCTTGCTTGAGCGGTAGTGCTTTAGACACCATTTCTAGGATATTGAGTCCAAGATGTCTATCTTAGACTCCTTGGTTAGACTTGTTGTCCTTTATGGTTCCACCATCTAGGGCCCTCCCTCCTAACCATAAACTAGTCTTTGGTGGAGAGAATTCAGACTCTCCTTTTGCAACACCTCATCCATTGTCAACCGACTACTCCTACCAGTATTATCTTAGTCGAGTTTGGTGCTCATCTCTTCAGACTCTGCATGATATTTGATCTCGTTTGGTTACTTCACAGACTCAAGGGTTTTGCAGACTCTGTTGATGGTAGATATTGTTATTCTTACCTAGCTTTTTGTTCTTCAACTTTGATAGTTGCCTTAAATCTAACTAGTCATGCTTGTTGTTGGTATGCTCAAGTTTCTAGGCTCCTCAACACTATTGGTATTGATATTGGTCACCTTCCCCCTTTTTAGTATTCATTGGATGCTCCCACTCATCTCCTTCCCCCTTAATCGAAGTTGAATGAGATTACCAGGATGGACATCTACAAGAGGTATATCCAAGTGACTTGGGTTGACCCACTAGGGGGTCTCTATCCTTGTATGGCCTTCATGCAGAGCACTTTATTGACATCCAAGATGGTATCATTGTTTGCCCCTACTACACTTCTCATCGGTAGTCCCATGCCCTATGCATCCAGTTGTTGGCATTATGATACATTTTTGTCATTAGTTACAACACTTATTGGATTCTGAATGATTACCGAGCTCTCACCATACATTCTTTTGTAAGCCAAGCTTTACCTAGTTCTCAGTGTTTATCGAGTGATCAAGGTGAACAAAGAAGTCAGTGTTTACCGAGTGATCGAGGTGAACAAAGAAGCCATTGTTTATCGAGTGTTCGAGGTAAAGAAAGGAATCAATTTTGATCGAGTGAAGATGTACTTAGTATTGACCGAGAACTTCATGATAACTGAGCTCCTGAGGTTATCAAGGAAATTAATTTTACCTAGCTCAGACGGTTATCAAGGAAACTAACTATCACCGAGTCACAAGGTTCTATCAAGTGTTTCCTTTGATCACCGAGCTACAGTTCAGATAGAAGTGTTCACCAAGTGACATCTCTTCTACCAAGTCTCCAGTGGTTACCGAGTTCAGAACTACTCGAAGTGTTTGGCATGGACCGTGCCTTCACTTCTACCAAGTGCATGACGATGCCGAGTAACGCAGTGGACGCCGAGTATCAGAAGGACACCGAGTCAGTTCAGTGAACTTGAGTTTTTACCTTGGGCCGACTTTGTATAGAGATTTGCACTTGTTGTTTTGGCTGACCTTGCATGTATTTTTTATTTGGATGGTATATATATGCAATGTATTGTATCATTCAAATATAATGGTAATAGTAATGGTAATGAATGAAAAATGTGAAAGTGTGAAAGAAATACATGCGTACGAAAGTATGTGTGCTGAGTTGTGAAGGTATTCAGCAAGGTCAAGTTTTGGAGCAGAAAAGTTTTATCTATCACATCAAGGTGAATCAAAGCATAGTGAATCTTATCAACAATCAGTTGTAATCAGATCCACTGTTTCATTCTAACAGGTGAATCAGTTTTTGTAAATCCTTTAACAAGGTAGACTTAACAGTCTTTTGTAAATCTCCTAATAGAGTACATACTTTATTGTATGTTTGTAAATCCTCTAACAAGGTGGATCTAGCAATCCTTTGTGCTCCTAACAGGGAAGATCACCAGAAGTGGTCATTGTAAGCCTTAACCGACCAACTTCATACTGCAGTAATGAAGCTTTGTGGGTTTCATCCCCACCCTAGTTTTACTTTCTATTGGAAGGTTTCTGGGTCACCAAATCTGTGTGTTCAAGTGTTGCAAATGATTTTGTTTCATGCTTATAGTAGGTTACTTGGATGAATGGTGAATATATCAGTATGCAGTTTTATTGTTTGAAATTTTAAAAGTTACTGATTCACCCATCCCCTCTCAGTAACTTGTCATATCTTGAATATTTCCAACAATTGGTATCAGAGCAATAAGGTTCTCAAGATAAAAGTTTCACAGCTTGAGCAAAGATCAAGGACAATGGAGATATTCAAACTTGACAAAACTATTGAGAATGAAAAGCTAGATCTGAAAATGGCCATGGCTCAACTCAATGAAGCAAAAGAGCATCTTTCACAATCCTTGAAAAGCAGAAAAGAACTTGCAAGGAAAATGAATGACCATCAGTATGTTGAAGAAAAGATTGAAGATCTCTCACCATCAAGTAGTTCAGATGAAGCTGACAAAGCAATCAAAGAACTTTTAGAAAAGAATGGATCTCTACAGGAAGAAGTAAGAAAGCTCAAAAGGGAACAATAAATCTAGTCCATCAGGCTATGTGAAATCTTGGAGCAAAGGAACAAGGCAGCTGAAGACTTAGAGGTAAGGAATAATCAATCCTCTCAGCTTGAAAATCTTGTAACTCAATTATCTAATGAAAATGAAGAAATTATGAATCTAAGATCTGAGAATGAGAATTTGAGAAATGACTTAATTACTGAAAGGCAAATCAATGCAAGCTTACAAAGTGATCTAATCTCTGAAAAACAAGTCAATGAGAGAATGGTAAAATCTCAAAAGGACATGGATCAATTGAATCTGCAAAATGAAGAAAACTTTCATAAACAAAATGGTAAAGCAGGCCTTGGATACAAGAAAGAAGGTGAATCCTCCAAACAGGGTACTCAAAAGAATCAAAAACCTACTTGCAGCCACTGTGGTAAGTTAGGTCATACATCTAACAGATGTTGGAGCAATGGAAAAGGCAAATTTAATGGAAAGTGCTACAATTGCAATCAGCATGGACACAAAGCCAATGAATGCAAAGTGAAACTGAAATTTGAAGGTAAATGTCACAAATGCCAAAAGCAAGGTCATAAGGCATCACAATGCAAATCCAAATCATTTAATCCAGATGAACAACTTGTCAAAGCAATATTTGGTTGGGACTACAACACTTGGTGCAGATGTCATTATTGTGGAGAATATGGTCATACTAGCATAAACTGTGCAAGGCATCACCTAAGAAAAAGGGATACCACTGTAAGATGTTATACATGTACAGAACTTGGTCATATATCTAAAAACTACATGAACATAAAGAAAGTCGAGGATGAGAAGAAAATCAAAGTAGACAATATTTGGAAGCAAATGAAGAAGCAATGGATTCCTAAGTCTATCGAGCCAGATAATTCAAGTGATGGAATGGTCACTCAAGAAGTGAGTGACTCTACCATTTCCAATTAAGACTCATCAGGATAAGACCAGGACTGTATCTACAAAGCAATATCCTAAGCAGTCCTAGAATGAAAATATGATCAAATTAGTATTTCAGATACATCAGGATCATGGTCAGTACATGACCTTATCGAGCTCAGTCGGGTGCAATAAGGCTTCTTTCACCAAGTTGCACTTACCGAGCATGGTTGGTTCTTCTCTTACCGAGTTAAGGTTGGTTTAACCTATTTTCTTTTGGTCACCGAGTTGTGAAGTTTAAGCCGAGCTAGTGGATGACAGTCTTTCGATTGCAGCTACCTCCGTACTGAACATTAATGGTGAATTTTTTCATCAAAAGGGCAGATTTTGACCTCATTTTTTCACCGTGAATTCGAGATTTACACAAAAAAAAGGGGCTTTCAAGCGAGTTCAAGCGATTTGAAGAGATTTTCCAGTGAATTATTCTTACGAAACCTTTTCACTCATTGAGCAGCAATGGCATCCGCAAGCACCAGTAGCAACAAGGCGAAGAAGGGTTCCGAAATGCTTGTGAAGGGAACGGAATGGAAGGCACCTACGTTCAAGCTCGTTCCTGCCATCACTGAATCACTCAATCTCAATGGAGCTCAATCACAGATTCCACCCAAGGTACTCCTCGTGAATGACATTCGCACTCATTTTAAGTGTGCTATTCAAGAAATAGGGACATTGGACATGGATAATGCCCTAGTGGAGTTATGTGTAAATGGTTCTCTCAAAATTGAGCACAAGCATTTGGAAACTAAAGGTTTGACTCACATCGCGCATATGCCTAGAAACTTCCAAACCAAATGGATTAGGTATATCTTGAGTCAAGTGCATAATGGTCAGTTGTGGTTGGAACAACCCGTTTTGATAACCAAGAAGATGATTCACAAAATCACAGGTCTCCCGATGCTCAGCAAAGCCAAAACCACCAAAACCCTAGGACGGGATGAGTTACAGAGGCAAACCCTAGCCGAGTGGGACGGTAGAGGTTTGAAAGTTAACACTGTAATAGATCTGGAACTAAGATTTGGCATACATATTATTGCATATAAGTTATATAGTTCCAGCAGGTTAAATAGTGTACCATGTGAAGCTGTGGATTTGGCCCTGAAAATTGTAAAGAAGAATCTTGAGTTTGATCTATCAGAAGTAATGTTGAAGCAGTTAAACAAGAACATAGATAGTATAAGGACATCAAAGAATAACCCCTATAAATTTGGATCTCTGTTAATATGTTTACTATTTTATGTACAAAAATTCTTTCCATCAAAGGGAACTGTAGAATGGAGAAAAGATGTCCCAATTTTGTATCAGATTAAAGAGTTTATAGCAGAGATGGGAGAAAATTTTGATAGTATCATGGATAACTATTTTGAAGACTTTAAGGAGAGGATGAATAACCGATTCAGAATTCCTCCTAGGCTTGTTGAAGAATATAAAGTTGACGTATGTTTTATGGTTGACTGTGACAAGGTGTACATACAGGCAGTTAGACCCCGAGTTGCATGGGTGAAACCTCTTCCATATGAGGTAAATATTGATGAAACAAGGGATATCATTGAAGCACTGGTAAATGAGCCAGTAGATCCAAGGCAATGGATTTTTGGTACTTATGATAAAGCAAAGGCCAGAATTGAACTAAAAATCAAAATTCCACAGGCCATCAGCAAAGGTAAAAGGAAAGTGGCCAAACTGAAAACTGCAATAGGTCCTCTTATGCTCACTGAGGGAAAAGGTGAAGATAAAGAAAGTGAAGAAGAAGAAGAAGGAGAAGAAGAAGAAGAAGAAGAGCAACCAACAAAGAAGAAAGGCAAGGTAATCATTACCAAGCCCAAGAAGCATCCTACTGCAGTATTTACTCGGAGGACAAGAAAAGGTATTTAGGAACCTGTATTGGTCAAGCCTGCACCTACATTCGAGTAAAGGCTCAAATCATTGGAAGAAGGAGCTGGCATCACAAATTTCAAGGCATTGAAATTTGAGACAAGGACTGATGAAGAGAAAATGCAGATTGAGGAACTGGTACTTAACAAAATGGGAAAATGGAAATACTCCCCGGACTAGATTGCTCCTCATATCTCTAAAGAACTACTGGAGAGAGTACAGTCAAGATGAGAGTTAGCCACCAAGATGGTAAAAGATATATATGAGCAATCCCTGAAGAATCTTCGGCCTAGTCTCACTGGAGTAGAGGTAAAATCTGAATTGAAAACCTATGAAGGTAAAATGATGATCAGATTCCACACTTGTTTGATTTTGATCAAAGATATAGAGCATGTTGTAAATGATGCTACAAACATGTGGAAAAACATCTATCATCTACATAAGCCCAGTGTAGACCCAGTAGAAATAAAGGATGATGACAGCAGCAGCAGCAGTGATGAATCAGATAGTGCTCCATCCATCACAGTTACACCAGGAGAGTTGCATGCAATAATGGAAGAGAAAGAGGAAGAAGACAAAGAGGAAGAAGCTAAAGAGGAAGATAAGGAGGATGATCTGGTAAAAATTGTAGTAGAAGTTATTGCATCCCTTCCTCACTCCCCAGCTAAACCTGTGACATCATCAAGGTTGGAGTCAGCTTCAGCAGGTTCATCTACACCAGATTTACCATCTACACCTGCCATATCTCAGCTCCAGGTATCATCAGTGGAAGTGACTACCACTTCATCTACCGAGCTGCATCCCTCTTCATCTACTGAGCTGCACCCCACTTCATCTACCGAGTTGGCCTCCTCAACTCCATCATCATCAGTTGGTATTGCTGTGAGTTCTCCAATTTTGACTACTCCAATTTGTTTTACAATTTTGTCGCCATCTACTTCAGGCATAGTGAGCTTAGATACTATATTACCAAGTGTATCACCATTTTTGGCCAGTACTCAAATTTTTGACTCTGTACATACTCCTATTGGCACTCAACCCTCAAGCATCCCAGTTTTTACTGCTAGTCCTTTTGTCTCTACTGTTGTGTCTATTCCAAAGGTCAAACCAGTCATCTCAGAAGTTAAACAAAAGCAACCATTAAGACTTATGATCACTGGAAAGGAAATTCCTAAAGACATTGACTTGGACACAGAGATAGTAATTCCAAAGATTGACTTTGATAATGCTACCATTGAAGAAATGAGGTATGCTAGTCAACTTATTGAGAAAAAGGCTACTCAGATGCAGTTAAGATCGGAAAGGGATAAGGAATACAGGATAATTGAGGATGCCCGGAACATAATTACTGAGGCTATAGGTGTTGATGTTGATACTTCTCAACACATTTTGATTCAATTGGAAGAGGCAGTTAATAAATTCAATGAAGATGCCTCCGGACAAGAAAAGCTAATTGAGCGTGTAGCAAAGGAATTTGATAATAAGGTGTTGGGGCACATTACCCAGAACATTGCAATAAATTAGGTTGCATTGACCTCAGTTTTGGCAGATATGGAAAATTCTTTTAATAATGTAACATCTCTTTTTGCTAAGCTTTGTGATGTTACCGAGTACACTAAGGGAATAAGAGAGAAACTAAATAAAATTGATGAGGATCTGAAGGTGAGCGCACAGAACTTGAAGCTTCACCCTAGTTCAAGCTCATCTCATCACCTCAGGATCAAATTTTTGTCAGAGAAGCAGGCAGAGCTGTTGAGAGAAGAGGCAAGGATCCGATCTACATTGTTAGATATCCAAAACATGATCCTTCCCATCATGGATTCAATGCAGAAGCACATTGCACATTCAAAGACATTAATCCATGATAATAACTTCTCCATTGCAGACCATGTGATTGAACTTTTGGTTGAAGTTCAAGTAGCTCTTTGCACCTACAAAATTTTGCAAGAGAATTGGGATAAGACTCTCCAGCTTATTCTTCGGGTACATTCAGAGTTCTTCTCTCATTTTGGTGTTTCTATATAAGTATATATATTCTTTTATTCTTTGGCATTATTGTCAAAAAGGGGGAGATTATTGTTGGATATGTATACTATGGGTGAATAAGTGTTTTTGGAGAAATTGTACAAAGGAAGAGATATACAGCTCATGTAAATACTGTATGTACATTCTATGGGGGAGTTGTATATAACGAAGCTATGTATATTCAGAATCAGTCATCAGCATGTCAGATAAATTTTTTCTCATAAGTGTTTTTGTCACTAATGCCAAAGGGGGAGATTGTTGGCATTATGATACATTTTTGTCATTAGTTACAACACTTATTGGATTTTGAATGCTTACCGAGCTCTCACCGGACATTCCTTTGTAAGCCAAGCTTTACCTAGTTCTCAGTGTTTACCGAGTGATCGAGGTGAACAAAGAAGTCAGTGTTTACCGAGTGATCGAGGTGAACAAAGTAGCCAGTGTTTACCGAGTGTTCGAGGTAAAGAAAGGAATCAGTTTTGACCGAGTGAAGATGTACTTAGTATTGATCGAGAACTTCGTGATAACCGAGCTCCTGAGGTTATCAAGGAAATTAATTTTACCGAGCTCAGATGGTTCTCAAGGAAACTAACTATCACCGAGTCACAAGGTTCTATCGAGTGTTTCCTTTGATCACCGAGCTACAGTTCAGATAGAAGTGTTCACCGAGTGACATCTCTTCTACCGAGTCTCCAATGGCTACCGAGTTCAAAACTACTCGAAGTGTTTAGTATGGACCGTGCCTTCACTTCTACCGAGTGCATGACGATGTCAAGTAACGCAGTGGACGCCGAGTATCAGAAGGACACCGAGTCAGTTCAGTGAACCCGAGTTTTTACCTTGGGCTGACTTTGTATAGAGATTTGCACTTGTTGTTTTGGCTGACCTTGCATGTATTGTTTATTTGGATGGTATATATATGCAATGTATTGTATCATTCAAATATAATGGTAATAGTAATGGTAATGAATGAAAAATGCGAAAGTGTGAAAGAAATACATGCGTGCGAAAGTATGTGTGCTGAGTTGTGAAGGTATTCAGCAAGGTCAAGTTTTGGAGCAGAAAAGTTTTATCTATCACATCAAGGTGAATCAGAGCATAGCGGATCTTATCAGCAATCAGTTGTAATCAGCTCCACTATTTCATTCTAACAGGTGAATCAGTTTTTGTAAATCCTTTAAGGTAGACTTAACAGTCTTTTGTAAATCTCCTAACAGAGTACATACTTTATTGTATGTTTGTAAATCCTCTAACAAGGTGGATCTAGCAATCTTTTGTGCTCCTAACAGGGCAGATCACCAGAAGTGGTCATTGTAAGCCTTAACCGGCCAACTTCATACTACAGTAACAAAGCTTTGTGGGTTTCATCCCCACCCCAGTTTTACTTTCTATTGGAAGGTTTCTGGGTCACCAAATCTGTGTGTTCAAGTGTTGCAAATGATTTTGTTTCATGCTTACAGTAGGTTACTTGGATGAATGGTGAATATATCAGTATGCAGTTTTATTGTTTGAAATTTTAAAAGTTACTGATTCACCCCTCCCCTCTCAGTTACTTGTCATATCTTGAATATTTCCAACACCAGCTAGGTTCTTTCAGAGCAAGTTCTCATCGGCTTCGTGTTTAGACAAATCATCAAACTAGCAGAGTTGAGAGGATTTTTCAGTGTTGTAACATGGATGCAGTCGAGAAGAAGATACACTTACTATTATATTGTCTCATATACTATGATATTAGAGGGAGGTTCCATTGCTTATTCATAGACTGCAGGTCCTTGTCCTCCTTTTTCAGGCATAATGACTAGCAGTGCCTTTCTCTTTTTCTATAGGAGGCTCCCTGTCTTTAAGATTTTACACTTTGAGAACTGTGTGCCACTAGGTTTGCATCTCTCCATCTGCTTATCACTTCCTTCTTCACCCTAGTTACCTCTCTTAGGGGAGCCAAGCGGCCTCAGTGCCCATCCACAAATACTCAAACCAAATTAAGGAGACCACGCAGAGGCCACTTGCACCACCAATAGTAGTGTACCTCATCTACCTAGCTTTAGGCTCAGATTTCTCTGCACACAACTAGCTATCCTTCTATTTTGAGCTATTTTTCCATGGTTACAAACCACTAGCTTTGTGGTTTTGTAACCCCCTTTTTGTTGTTATTCCTCTTTCTCTTCTTCTTGTTCTACCTATTTCCATTTTTTTTTGTAGTTATACTCAGACATCATTCGGTGGTCTAGCTGCCTTCTGGCCCTTGTTTACATTCTCAGTCCCTTAGACCTTACTGAGGAAAATGACCTTACTGATCTAATAAAGGCTAATATTTTTTATGCTTAGGTTGGTTGACAAATGAGCATAGCTTAAAGATGAATGTTAGAAAGGTTAGCATTGATGGTTTTTGAATGCCCCAAGGGCATGATATTGAAAAGGTTGTATGCATAGGAAGAATAGGTAATTCACTAATTTATAATTAGTAAATAGAGTTTGGAATGTTATAGATTACGAAGGCTTTTGATCCCAGAAAGTAAAAATTCTAGGATATTTTGTGAGACGATAAATAAAGAAAAGGTATGGATGTTGAATAACGTAAGAAACCTATTCCTCAAGGACTAATTATCCTTAAGACTGAATTTTAGCAATAAGGATTAATGTCCCAAAAGATAAAACTTTGGAATATATATGGATTAGTTAGGGATTGATTGCATTATAATTGAATGGTAATGTTTGTTGATATGGTTATTGATAGTTGAAGAAATCTTTGTAACCCAATGAAGAATGGTAGAGTTGATATAGTTGATGAATTCTTTCACATAAAGAACTACAAATCCCATCAAAATTATATCGCATACAAATTTGAAAACATAAAAGAGGCCTTGTAGGAAGACAAATAGCAATTTACCAAACTAGTGGAAGAGTGACTTCTAGTTCTAAAAAAATTAATTTCAGCTTTATAACAACCTTGTAGAAATTGCCACTGATCAACAAGAGTATATATTTTACCGTCTTAAAATTATTGCTTCATTTTTGGATTCAAGTTGTAAACATAATTTTAAATTGTAAACAAAATTGTACCTACTCAAACAACTTGTCGTTTTATGGAACACCAATGCATTCTCCTCTTTTAATATCAGAAAGTAGATATCCAACTCAACGGATTAGAGAAAAAACACTACATTAGGAAAGATAAATTTACATTAATTATGGCTCCAAAAGGTTTTAAAATGGAAAGATATAAGGTTGTACAAAAAAAGCATCATTGCACTGCCTTTATATTTTACTTTTCTATTTTTCAATTTACAAGAATATACACAAACCCCATAAAAGTAAGTATAAAGCAATCAAAAAATTAGAGGATGCTAAAATGTTGTCAATGTATTTCTTGAAGTTAGCATGTAGATAAATAAGACAAACATATATATGATCTCTTGTTAGCTCCCTACATAGCTTGACACAACATGCATATTTTTCCTTTCTTCTAGAGGTCCTTACCAAAATCTAAATTGCTATTAGTTGGCTCTCTATTCTCCTTATCAAACTCTAAATTGTGTGGGGTACCATTTTCAAAAACTATTCATTTGTATCTCATTGGACTAGTCACAATTTGAAAGAGGATAAGGTTGGTAGTTACATTAAATGATATTGGTTAACCTCAATCTAAGAAGAATTAATAAACTAAGAAACCCTAAACATTTTAAAACTCTACAAAACTTGCTGGAAAATGAAAATGCAATGAGGTATAACTTACAAATGTACCAAGATTAATCATGGAAACTACATGACATGGGCAACAAGAAAAGTTTCCAGACACAACTATTGAATAAGACTGCTTGCAAGACACATAATATGCAATGTCCCCCATCTTTTAGACCCTCAATGGAGTTTTTAGCTTTTCATTCTTCGAAGGCTAAGTAAAGAAATAAGGAGAAATAAATTAAATTAAAGTCAATAAATAAATAAATCTAAAGCTGACTTCATATTTAATTAATTTAATTTTTGAGAAGCATAACTAATTTTTGTATTGGAAATGGGGTAGCTTCTAGAGAGTACAATTAAATAATATTTTATTTCCTTCTAGAAGGGTGAAGGAAAAGAATAAATAGAGGCAATAGCTTCATTATTAGGCATCCAATTATTGTCAATTGCATTTGATATAAGCTTAGGAAAAGAAACTAAGGGTTTCTGATTTTAGTTAGCCATTGGAGAGCATCAATTCTTCAGTTTTGCAACCATTTGAGTTGGTGAAATATCCACTAAATTTGGCGTTCAAGAGAGCTTCATTCTAGAGTTCTATTTGTGCTTAAATTGAAGAACACATTTATTATCAGTTGCTATAGTGTCATGAATAGTACACACGCTACAATATTTGGCTTGATAACGATTGCAATTTCATCTCCTTCATTGGGTGATTTGTATATCAAGTTCTACAATCAATTTACATCATTTAAATTGGTCATTTGGCATTGTAAAGGTAGTTTTCATAAATAGTTATAGATGCACATTTTATATCAGATTTATAATGTCATTTCTACTCAGTTCTTTTTGGGGTTGTGAAGCGAAGAGCCTTGGAATATTATGTTAAGCATTGAATTAGAAAATATCTCACTAAAGAAGTGATAAGTTGTAGGTCTATATATTTGATGTAATGTGCATATTTATATCTTCCATGATTGACATAATAGTATGCATGCAAAGTGTTTGACAAAATACCAATTGGTTGTAAGTGCACATTTTTCAGTTAGAATTCATCTATATGCATTTGAAAAGCCAAAAGAGAATTGCATATGCATTTAGTTCTTTTCTTAGATATAGTAGTAATCAATTATAGGCTTTTAGATTCCCTTTGATATCATTTCAAGCAAGCATAATCGGTCTGAAACTCAGAAACAACAAGCATAGAGATCGTATTAGAAGTATTCAACAATTTTTCTTGACAAGTTGAGGTTCAAATTGACAAGGGATATTACAGTGGTATTAGAGCTTTCTTACAAAGTGTTTGACAAAATATCAAACAATTGAATTAGATAAGAATTTAGTGTTTGATGAAGTTATAACTAGTTGGGGTTATTACATTAGTATTAGAGCCTTCTTGCAAAGTGTTTGACAAAATGTCAAACAATTGAATTAGAGAAGAATTTGATGTTTGACAAAGTTATAGTATAGTTGGGGTTATTACAATGGTATCAAATCTTGTTTACAAACTATTTGATGAAAAGTCAAAAAACTGAATTAGTAAAGAATTTGATATAATTTGTTGAAGTTATAACTAGCTGGGGATATTACAATGGTATCAGAACTTGTTTGCAAATTGTTTGATGAAATGTCAAACAACCAAATTCTATTGAAGTTATAATCGGTTGGGGTTATTACACATTAAGATTCCACATAGAACTTCTCAACATGATTCCTAATGTGATGTACATGATAAAGTCCAGGACATCTTGTACTCCTTCAATTTAGGGATCTGCTAATTTTTTATTTTTGATATGTTAATATGCTATCCCAAAGCTCCAATTTTGGCACATGCAAGACAGACGTTGATAACAATGCCAAGTCTTTCTTACACATTTTCAAAATATTTTATTTTATCTATGTCTTGTGGTCATTGTATTTCATGTGATCATATTTGTTTGAGGCATTGAGATGAACAATGAAGGAATTAACACCATCAACAAAATTGCATCTTACTTGGGTTCTTTTTCATATTAGGTACATAGTGTAATCTTTATAGACAAAATAATCATAATAATTTTTTCCTTGTATCTATGCAAGAATGTGAAATCAACATTATCAAGGATACTAAAACATATGTCATATAACTCCCATAATGACAAAGACCATATAACAAAATAGTGAACTAATGAAAATATGGTTGGGGGTTTATAGAAGCTCACCCTAGCAAAGTTTCGTATGGCCTAAGTGACCTTATGCTAGTTAGAGCTTGTGTTAATGTTATAATTCTGTCGGATAAATTATATTATGTATGAGATATATAATATATGAAAAATATTATATATGGAATAATTAACTTATATTAAGAGTGATATATATATATATATATAATCATTATAATATATTGAGGATATATTAATTGTGTTATAACTATAACTAATATAAGTTAATATATTAAAGGGACATGTCTCTTCACGAGGTGTGCCTCTTTATATCACATATATATTCATTTGTATAGTAACTTGAAAAACATATAAATGTCCAAAAGTGCTATTACAAGTTACAGAACAGATTAATCGATCCTATTTCATCAATATGGTATCAAAGCTAGGTCGCAAATATTAAAAAGAAAAGAGAGAGAAAGGACTTGTGGATACTAAACCTAATAGATAATGTCAGACACTATTATCTTCAATATATTACTATCGTAGGAGACTAGACTGTTGGGTTCATCAATGAACCAAGGATATGTACCCAAACCATTTTGCATTGACAAATGAGATGAGTTCAAGCTATACCATTAATAAAGGAAAGGACAGATGGGGAGAAAATTTCAAGCAACAGATCAAACAAGTGTAAATTGAAAGTTTATCTATTTACCTGCGAACTGAAAGCTTACCTCTTTGCACATCAACTGAAAGTTTATAGCATTGTGCATGGATGGGAAGTTATGATTACATGGAGTAAAACAAGAGAATAGATATCATGGAACAATGGAAGAACAAGCTTACAATTTTATATTTAAGCATCGCTAGACAAAGATTGGTCTGAGACAAATGCAAGAGACATCATGCTAGTATGATCTAAGGGTTTGGGCATTTATTAAAAAATTTGTATCCATTAATACTCCAAAATATTTTATATCCTTATTCTAGATACCTGATGGACAAGAATCATGTCTAAAGACATGGGCACAGTAATTCTAATAATGAATGGATAACTAATAATAATATATTTGTGCTCATACATATAAAGTGTACTTCAATTGTAAAGACATCTACCAATCACAAAACCCATTACCCCACCATGGAGTTAAAAACTAATAATGCTTAATGAATGTCCATAACAATTAGTGACATATTGATAGTCAAATCCATATTATTATGTCAAATAAACAAGTTCATTAAATCCAAAATAGTTAGGGGGAAGGGATATAATCTTGACAAGAGAAATTCATATAGGGATTGAGGTCTCTAATCTAGGTGTGGGCCATCATTTGTGATATAGGAAATCTCTATATATAAAATTGATAATATCCAATCAATGATTTATGGCACCCAAATCAAAATGGGAAGTTGGAGAAATATAAATCATTGAAGAGACCTACCATTCAGAATGTATAAAATCATGAAAGAGAAAATACATATTGGAGATTGATTAATATAATAGTTGGACTGATGTTAATCATTGCAAATCAATGTATACATACAAAAATTATATATATTCAACATCTATTACATTCAAATAGATTGATATATTATATATATTCCATATCTATCTTAGGCGACCATAGTATCTCAAGAAAATCGACAAAGGTATACAAAGGCATATTAAACAAAGCATCAAATCCACATTGTAAAAGGATAGAGTCACATTCAGATTGGAAAATATTCATACCACTATCTACAGTGGTTCAATACAATCATTCCCCTCACGTCTATTAGATACTGAAGACTTGTTTGCATGACATTATATTGAGCATTGGAGGATGGATTATCAGAACATCGATTAAAGGTGCTTTGGAAAGAAGGGAAGAGGTATATCATGTTATGAATAATACTCCACCATAGATGTTGTTGAATCAATCAGTATGAAGGCAAAGGTCAAAAATTTGAAAAGCATTCATAAAAAACAAGGGTCAAGAAGGCATTATTATCATGGATACTTTCGCATCAACTAGTAAAAGCAAGCATCTACAAGAAAGTGATAGGTAAATGAACTGAATCTTATGCAGATTGAAAGCCAAACAATAAGAAGTCACACATGTATCTAATAATGGTCAACAATTAATAACATCTAATGCCTAGTTGTTGATTTATAAGATAAAGCCTTTCATGATTTATTTCAACATTTACACAAAATGTATATCATGATACAAGCTATTGTAAGGTTGTCACCTTTCAATAACTTCTCCTAATACAAGTGATAATCATTTAGAAGTCGTCACTTCTTCATGATGTACATAGGAGACAAGTTCATACATGTATGACACCAAAAGTTCACATGAAGTCTCCATGAGTATTGTCATGTGGTGTTGTCACAACATTCACCATAAAACATATCAAAGAATAAGGTTTCTCCCTATTAGCTTGATATCAACTTTTCTGACCTCTTAGCACAAGGTTCTCTCCGATGAAGTGTTAGACTTCCTCTAAATTGTTATCATCCTTCGAAGCTCTTGGTAGCAAGTCATGTCATGCTTCCCTAGTTCAATGGGTATCTTGATAGCATAAGGCCTTCTAGCCTACATACATGAGACTTTATCCCATGAATCATAGTCCTTTAGCTATTATAGTTTCTGACTAGTGGAGAATCCATTAACAAGGTCTAATCCTTCAACCAAGATCATCAAAAGTTTGATTGAAGCACTTATTTTTTGCTCACTGTATTTCTCCAAGGCTATCTCTAATGAACTATTAGACTCCCTCTCATAATCATAATCATCAAGGATATTTTCTTCAAGAGCCTCACATTATTCAACAATCATCAGATGATTAATGAATCACAACTTCTTTGGAGCTACTATCATAAGATTGAGTTTGTACAATATTGATAGCATGCCTAATGTTCCAATCTTCTTTCCTACAAGGACATCTCAAAGACGATGGAAAAGATTAAGGCAAATGACTCTTTATATCACATATAGAAGTACAAATAATAAAGAGACCACAAGGAGTAGATAAGTGTAACACTGAAAGATGAGAAATACTTATCTACACATGAAGGTCCATATCTATCAAGTAAAAAAATGCCTTTGTATACTCATTTGTCAAATAGTGAGAATGGAAGATCGGTTTATATTCCCCCCACAATGTAAAATTCTCACTCTTATAAATCAACAACTAGGCATTAAATGTTATTAATTTAACTATCTACAAGTTGTTTGTATAGATATATTTTAAGTACTTGGTGAATATCTTGCCTTGATATTCTAATAGGCCATTACCACATTGAGTACTTGGTGAATATGATTTAATTGGTGTTCTAATAGACCATTACTTAGAGTACTTGGTGAATATCATTTGATTGATATTCTGATAGGCCAACGCTCATGTTATCTAATATGATATCAAATGGTAATTGGTGAATATCATATGTTAATATTCTGATAAGCCTATACTTATGATATCATATACTAGAAATCTTCTAATCAAAGATTTCCTATATGTATTATTTTTGAAATATTACCTATGGTGTAATATTTATGTGTTTTATCCTTGTTCATTAAGAGGGAGTGTTAATGTTATAATTCTGTCGGATAAATTATATTATGTATGAGATATATAATATATGAAAAATATTATATATGGAATAATTAACTTATATTAAAAGTGATATGTGTGTGTGTGTGTGTTATTATACAATCATTATAATATATTGAGGATATATTAATTGTGTTATAACTGTTAACTAATATAAGTTAATATATTAAAGAGACATGTCTCTTCAAGAGGCATGCCTCTTTATATCACACACACACACACACACACACACACACACACACACACACACACACACACACACACACATATATATATATATAGTCATTCATATAGTAATTTGAAAAACACATAAATATCCAAAAGTGCTATTACAAGTTATAGAACAGATTAATCAATCCTATTTCATCAATAGCTTGGTTGTGATTCATTCATCCCATTTTTAGAAAAAAACAATGGAACTATACACCATTACAAGTGTTTTTTTTTAAATTATGAGCCTATTGTTTTTCTGTTATCATGTTGAAGAAAAATATTGTACTAGCAGAGGGAATGGTGAATGGAAAGGCAAGTGTTGGAGATTGGTCATAGTTTGTCAATGAGGCAAAGGCTACTAGAGAGCTTTACTTGTTTTTCTAGGAATGGCATTTAAAGTGTTTCTAAAGCTTCCAATTAATGACAGTCTTTAGAAAAAAACAATTTCCCCTTTTGATGATTCATAATATCCATAATTTTCTTATGATGGTGGTTTCTATAAATTAATTTTGTTTAATCTAACTTTTGATAAATGTTTTTTGATTATGTAAATTATTTTCTATTAATAGGAGGCTATCAAAATTGTGGATAATTTTATTGAATCGGCAACCATAATGCTCCTACTCTACATATATAGTACTTCTCATAGGGTGATCACAACAGGATCTATGGAAGTGCTAATAGAAAAGAAAAAGAAAGCAGGGAACAACCTAAGGTTTTGAACTATCACCCATGTGAGTCACTTAGGAATATTTCAAACCCATACACCTTCCAACTAAGTAGCTTCTTGGAGGATTGTCAATCACAAAGTCAAATATCACAAATCTATCATATGTTACTATTCTTGTAACTATGATTTTTTTAGGTTAGAAGGATACAAACTCTAATAAGACAAATTGCTTAGTGAAGCTAAAATTCATAGAAAGTGAAAATTGTTGATCATTTGTAATGAATGGGCTGAAGTGGCATTGTGCCTTGTGCTTATTTGATAGCCAAAAAAGAAGACATTACTAAAAGAAGTACTACATAATGTATAGACATTTCTTTGACTTAATTTATTATTTAGTTCTTGGATATATTATTGAACCTTTCATCAAGTTTCTGAAAGTGTATTTTTTAACATGTTAACCCATGAACCATTATTATAAAAGAAATAGAAAAATATGATAATTTCAGAGGTGTAGATATATTTTTTGGATAAGTTTATTTTAGTAAAATCTCAGCTAGTTTTGGAACTCTGGTTTCATGTTTGATGACTTGATTATGTCTAGTATGCAGTTTATTTTCAAATTGATACTCTATTACTGTTTAATTTGATTATGTAATGATTTGGCTTGAATTCAACTCATATCCATAATATGTAAATGCATGCTAATGAGATCTCAAATCTGTAAATTCCAATGAGTATACAAGGATAGGATTATGTATTAATATTTTTATAGATCCCAATTCCTAATTAGTGTACTATTTTAATTTATAAAATAAGATGCTCTTTCATTCCTATCAAAGATCAAGCCATTGGTGTCATAAATGGGAAAAAAAAGAATATAAAAAACATGAGCTAGATTGTTGCCACTTTTGATGAAAGATCTTTTCTCCTTGCCAAAAGCATAGTTTTTTTTTCATTCCTACTACATAGTATGAAAAATTAATATATCCTAATAAGTAAAAAAGTCCACAATGTGGAGAATAGATTGAAAATTGATATATCCTAATTAAGGAGTCATGATCCTAGCTATGACTTTATATTGTTGTTCACAATTTGGAAATTGGTACTCAAGTTGTTATTATTTATCCCCCTATGCATGCCTTTCATACTGTACAAGTTAAGTCATATTATTGTAGAAGTCACTTGTTATCATTTATATTCCCAAAACCTCATCTAATTTCTAATATACAACTTCCTAAATCTGGGGGTTTAAAATTTTTTTTTTTTTTGTGCTTGACTTAAACTCAAAAAGATTGCAGTTTTGCCTCCACTTAACAAGATATTCACATACATCAAATATTAACTCATTATGGATTTTCTCATATGCCTTTAGCAAGTCTTTTGTTAAAACTAGAAATTTCTGTGGCTTTGATTATTATTTGTTATAATTTATGTTTAGATTTTTTTTATCACTATTGGACACTAGTTATTAGGATGGAACTTCGAACTAACTACAAAGTCGTACCTAATCAATTTATACTTTTCACTATTTCTTTAAATCAGGCCGGCTGCACACAACACTTATTTCATTATATGCCTCTTTCATATTAAGTATTACATCCCTTCTTCATATTTCTTGTATTACCTTATATCTATAACATATCTTATCTTCTATTTCATTTTCTAAGATATCTTATCTCTCACTACACTAGTATATATCTGAACTGGCATGACCATACATATTATTTCTAATCTACTTGTGTGAAGCTTGTTACTTTTTTGAGGAGATAAATAATTAAATATTTAAATATATATTTGTTGTTTTTTATTTTTCTAAATATTTTCATTAAGCAAGTTTTTTTAATCCCGGACCACTATTACAACTTATTATATGTCATATATGAAAAAGAGCAAATTCCTAAAGGTATTGAAAGAAGGCAAGACCACCATTGACCAAAAAAGACATTGTGTATGGTTACACCACAATGGCTATATTAAAATTTGACTATAACTCAAATAGCTTTTTGTTTATGTCGCCTTCTCCTCTTTCTCTCTATTTTCCTCATATTTCATTGTTTATTGCAGGTGAACTATAAAGGGTCACTTAGAGAGTGTGTTTAAGGTACAATCTCGATAACATATTTCTTACTTTTCAAGTTTTGTGCGCCCGGCAAAATAGATTCTGTGTTTAATGCAACATTGAAAATTAATTTCTTTGTACACAGTTTATTATTACCTAGGTGTTGTCTTACTAAAGATTATGGACAGAGGAAGTTTCAATTTTGGGCCATGTGTAACTTCTTGATACTCATGTGCTTCTCTGAGACATTACTTAAATAACGTTTATTTTGGTCTTTCTTTGATGAAATGAAAATTTCCAGCCAGTATGTTTATTTCTAAGAAAGTACAATGTATCAATTTGAAAGATGTCAGAATGTTGGGATAGTGTGTAGGAGGATGAGAAGAGGAAGTACAGGGCTTTTGTTGAGAAGAAATTTCATTAATTTTTTTGTTTGTTGTGTAAAATATGGCCTCTGGGATTCAGTCTTCAGCAGTTCCTGTGTCGGCTAGTATTATTTATCCAAATAGTAGATATAATAACTTTTGTTTTAGGCTGCAAAGATATTGTGTCTCTACATCTGTAAGAAGCTTCCATTCAGTTGATTCATTACCATCATTGACCTTGTGTTTGCTGACAAGGTCAATTGCTGGTGCCATTGCTTCTTCTCAACCACAATGGAATAGAAGCACAGAGACAAGTAGAGTCATATCTGGTTTATGTCTGGAGAGTTATATTGTGAATGGACGTCTTTGTTTATGCAGGAAGAGAATGGAAGACTGTAGAAGGATTCTATTTGGACAACTTAAGATGGCCTCTTATTCCAATGTTGCAGTATATTTCTAGAGACCCCCAAAAAGTAAGCATTCTATAAAATCAACATTGGCATCACTTGCTTCTTCCAGCAGACAGGATCCATTCTTGGAATTGCATCCTGGAGTTTCAATTCTTAAGGGGGTGGACAAATATGATTGGCCCCTCAAAGAAATAGAATGCAAATAATGTTCTCTACCTTAATAAAAATGCAGCCAAAATCAAGGTGATTGGTGTCGGTGGGGGTGGCTCTAATGCTGTAAATAGGATGATTGAGAGTGAACTTAAGGGTGTGGAGTTTTGGATTATCAATAATGATGTACAGGCCTTGAGAATTTCACCCGAGTGTTTTGATAATCATTTGTAGATTAGAAAAGAACTGACAAGAGGTCTTGGTACAGGGGGAAACCCTGAGATTGGAATGAATGCTGCCAAAGAGAGTCAGAGTTGAGGAAGCTGTTTTCGAGGCGGATATGATCTTCCTGATAGTAAGCTTTGAACTTCTAACTTACATTCATTTTCTCCTGGAATCAAAAGAATGGATGTGGCTAATGAATTTAAAATTTGAGGGAATAATAACCTTATCATTTTAGGTATTGCATTAAATCAAAATTCCGTTTAGTTGAAGACTTATTTAGATTTTAGCATTCATTTTTTAATTTTTCCATCAATGTTTACTTATGTAACTTTCTTCAAGCTCTTATCTTTATGCCTCTGAATTTAAATGTTTTATTGCAAGTCATTTGCTTTATTTCAAATGTTTTAAAAAATAAAATACATTGAGAAGACGAATGAAATAATATCTTCTATTTTATGACATATGTTAGCTTATGGATTGAAGTTGCATCACTTCAGAAATTAACAATATTATAAGACTAACTACACAGGTTGAAAGACACAAAACACGATGAACAATTGCAGTATCAAATAAACTCAAATAAGTGCAAGTCTTTTCAATATCAAGGGGAATATGACAACATTATTTTCTCACTCATCATTGTTTAAATCAGAGATGGTGTATATAGAACATGATATATGACTTATACAGAAATCCCATGCAACCACTTCTTCAATGATTAGTATCATATTGTTTTAACTTATAGCCTATAGGTTATATTTGTAGTTCCCTTGACCTCAACTGTACATTGGGATACATCATATACAACTCCCCTTCATAAGTGAATAAATGACCAACTTGATTTACATTTTAGATATTAGAGCCCATTCTTTTGGTGTGACTTGAACAACATATATCCAAGTTTATAGCGATGCTAAGAATTAGATAAAATGTTGTATGAATGGATTGAACCCTGATTATGAAGAGTTAAATGAATTGCGATATTCATATTATAATTGCTTTCTCTTCAATCTGTGATCTTTTTGCATCAGGACTTTCCTTTGCTTGACAAGACCATTTTGGACTGTACCTCATCAAAGAATAATTGTCAATGTGAATAAGGTTTATATAACAAGTATATGCATAACAAGAGGCTCTTATTTAAATATGCATAACTTATATTTGACCATATTGCATTATTTTAATTAAAACTTATTCTTGACTCTCTCTTAGTGAGTCTTCACCGAGTTCACAAAGGACTATAATTCTTATTCACATCTGCTAAAAAATGAATATGAAACCTCAAATTCATATAAGAATAGAATTATATTAACTCTTTATTATTACTTCCACTAGATAAAGATAAGGACTGTTTATATTCTATATTAATTAGACTGGAGCAGAATACTCTGCCCCATGTAAGCAATTGCTAGACAGCTAAGCCTCCCAATTTGCAAATTGAATTATGAGTGAAGCCCAAAAAATGTGATGTCTATAGCTTTGGGATGGTGCTTCTAGAATTGGTCTTTGTGAGAAGGAATTTTGGCCCCTATGTTTAAATCCTGGCCTCTACTATTTCTCTGTTTGGCCAATGCTTGTGGCCCTAGACAGCAAGTACCTAGAATAGTAGACCAATGCTTGAGAACAATGTTGATAGAGAAGCTATTATCATAATGACTAAGGTGGCACTTTGGTGCATTCTGGAAAATCTTGACAATAGACCATGGATGAGTGTTGCATTGAAGATGTTGGAATTGGAAAAGCACCTTGGAATAATATGGGTATGAGCCTAAGGAGAGAGACCAGGATGACTCTTTGGTTGGAAATGAGATAGAAGATTCCTTGGTTGGAGAGAGATCAAAAGGACTCCTAATCAAATAAGAAAACTTAAAAAACACTACATATTGATAATTGGAGCTCTTATGTTCAGGTCGTAGCCAGTACGGTAAAAAAAAATATTAATCAGACAGAAGAAGAGAATAACATGTGAAAATCTTTAATTACTTCATAAATTTTGAGCCAAAAAACAATGGATTGAACAATTTAATCAAACCAAAAAATGTAATTATTTACTCCAAAAATTTGACCACATTATTTCTTATAGAGTGTTACAAAGTATGCTATGGGAAATCAAAGGTTCTTGACAAAGAATTTGCTATGCTAGCCGCCACTGTGGAGGGTGGTGCTAGTTGGGAAATCAAGCATTTGGGTGTCCCATCATTCTGGAGAATTTGAATCAAGCCCAACAAATGCTTGTAGAGATGTATGTTTGTAGATACAAAATGTCTTTCTCGAATTAGTTGACATCATTTGGAAAATCACAATGACAAGATAAATTTTATGGTCACTAATGCAATTATTGCAACCAAACACCAAGGGTAGTTGTACAAGTAATTACTCTAACATAGCTAACTCCCAGGTCACTGAAAATGTCTCTCAGACATTTGACGCCTTCTAGCTATCACCAAAGGTTTGTGGACCATAGTAGTACTAGCCATTAGTCACCCATTACTAATATCATTCTATACAAAGTACACTCTACATACTGCTTTGAAGGATCAGTCATACCACTTTATTTGTTCAAACTTAAGGAGGGTATTTAATTTCAAGTAATTAGAAAGGGTGCACTCGATATGCTTGTTTTAAAGGATGGTGACTATAAATCTTTTTCTTAAAAAGAAGAAGATATTCTAAATCAAATCTTTATTTGTGTGAATATCTGTATAGATTAACTAGAACAAAATCTTTTAAAATCATTCATGTCATTATTATGAACGGATTTTCAATGAAAGCATTGCTTGTGTAATTATATCTAGCATACAATCTTTTTAAAAGACACCCATAAATCTCTATGTAATTATTATGAAGATATTAGCAATGAAGGTTTTGTTTGTGTGAAAACCATCATATATAAACTACATGAGTCATTTTTAAAGCTGATTTTCAGGTACCCACTGTGAAATATTCTATGGGGATAGCAATTATCATGCCTAGAAACTTGTTCACTCTACTATGTGTGAGAGAGTTTAATAAGGATACAGAACAGATTTAAAGAACTATGTGCAGACCTTAACAAATCATAGTTTTCAAAATACAAAAGGAAGTAACACTTCAACATCCAATACTTCATTCAATCAAAGGAAAGACTCCGTCTAACAGCTACCAAATATCTTTAAAGATAAAAAAGCTATCAATTCTCAGAGAAAGTTTGATGACTATAATTCTGACCTATGCCCGATATGGATGTTTATTTGCCCTTTGCCAATCCAGTGTAACTATTACCCGTCTTCCAGTGAATGCAGCTATCCCACCAATTTCCAAATGTCAGCATCAAGGCAAAACTGAAGATTCCCAAACTGGTGATCAGCAGTGTGCGACCTGTAGACAAACGTTAGTTGGTTCCCATAGAGTAGACTGTGTGACAATCTGAACTATTTTTTTTCCATGATATCATGTGTTTCCCGCGGTGAACAGCTCTACTATTGTGGGTAACCTACCATAAAATGAATATAAAGGGTTTCACCCAGATAATGAATTTAATATTTGCAAAATACCAACATTGCAAATAGAAAAACACATGAGATTTACTATAGGTCAATAAGAAAATTTAAATTTATTGCCTGTATGAAGTGCAGATCTAGATATCAGAACAATAGCAAAACCCAGCTTCTTCCAAAGAATCTAAACCCTAGCATCAATTTGTCTGATTTACTTCATTCACAATCCGTAGACTGAATAGGGGTGAAATTTCTCGTGCTACACAGAGGAAAGGGCTGATTACCCCCGTGCCCCTCACTCTGAATCAGGCGCAGAACAATGGAAGAATAGAATTAGGGCATAGAAAATAAAAATTGGGAGCGTCACACAAATTCCCAGATCAAAGCCTTGCATGATTATCCTTCCGGCCACTGTAATACTTTCAGCAGATCAAGCCTCAGTCTTGCCGTTGGAGAAGTAGCAGACGATGAGATCCTGCGGGAACACCACGAGTTTAGAGAGGTCATGAACTAAGTATTATAATAATCAAAACTTTGTTAAACTCAAAAATTATAATAATGAAAACTGTGTGAAAGTCAATGGAGTCAAAAGTGCTTTTGTCTTTATTGGAGAGCAATTAAAAATTAGAACATTTAATTTAATTTATAATGTTTTTAATTACAGGCGGACAAAATCTATTTTTATGGCCAAGGCATATACAATAGGAGAAGCAAATTTTCAAAGCAAATTCCAGCAGCACAAATATTTCAAAGAATAATCTGTGTAAGGAAAAAAGATTTGATGGGAGTTACAAAACAAATTTAACTTTAAAAATCAATTTAAAATAGCAAAATCCATTTGGCATTCACAAAATAGTTTAAAAACAAATTAAAATGTGTAATATCATTTGGCACTCATAATTGTTAACAAATAGAAATAGAAAAGAAATTTAATGGGAGTTACAAAGGAAATTTAAAATAGAAAATGTTTTTTTATCATGCAATAAATTTTTTTTTTTTAAAGAATATGCCAATTGACATTTTGCTTTTTCGGATTTGATTTTTCAAATTGTTTATAATTTGCTTTTCTAGATTTTCTATTCTATAAGTTACAAAAGTGTATATAGGTAGAGTTAGTAAAAAAACAAAATAAGAAATTAGATTTTTTTTTTTTTTGAATTATAAATAGGATGTTTCTATATTTTCTTTATATAATTATATAAGAAATGTCATTATACTTAGTTAGAAAAATGAATATAATAATATAGAAACAATTTAGTCTTCTAATAATAACTATTTCTTACTTTTTATTATTAATCATAGTTAATGAGTTCTTTGAAAGTAATAGGAATACCATTAACGATAAATCTTAGAGAAAAATAATTCAATATGAAATATACAAAGCGATCATCAAATTTTTGAATTTAATATTAATCTATAATCTATTGTGTATATGTATTTTTAATTTTTTTTCAAATATAAGTGTGTTGTACTTTTTGACTTAAGATTTCAAATCACAACTTCTCCCTTAATTAAGACTTAAACTCTAACAATAATTGTTCATGTTTCAAATCACAATATTACCTTAAATAAATTGAAAGTTACCCAATAAAATGGAGACTTGGCACTAATACTAAGTTAAGTTGAAATCTAAATTTAATTATAACTCCACTTATAATCTTAATAAAATATTAATCATTATTTATCTAATATATTAGATATTATAATTCATGTTTACTTAACTTTGACAAAGAGAAAGAGAAGGTACACAAGGGTGAGCTAAGGGATGAGAGAGAGAGAGAGAGAGAGAGAGAGAGAGAGATGATTAGGTGGGATATCTAGAGAGTGAGGTAACGGATCCTATTATGTTTTCAATAGAGAGAGCTTAGAGATAGGGGTAGAGAGAGGGATATAATGGCAAGATAAGAAAGGGGAGAGAGTGAGTGAGGAGGTGATTAGGGGGTATATATATATATATATATATATATATATATATATATATATATAGAGAGAGAGAGAGAGAGAGAGAGAGAGAGAGAGAGAGAGAGAGAGAGAGAGAGAGAGGAAATGGTTAAGGAAAGGAGGGAGAGATTGAGAGAGAGTGGGGAATGTGTAAGGGAGAGGAAGAGAAAGGGGCATAGATATTAGGCAATATATCGAGAGAGAGAGAGAGAGAGAGAGAGAGAGAGAGAGAGAGAGAGAGAGAGAGAGAGAGAGAGAGAGAGAGAGAGAGACTCATAGTATGTTTTTAATAGATAGAGAAAGACTTGGATAGGGGGTAGCAAGAGAGAAGGTGATTAGGGGGCATATCTAGAAAGAGAGACAAGGGATCCTAATATATTTTTAATAGAAAGAGAAGTTAGGGATAGGGGTAGAAAAAGGGTTATTAGGGGTATATGTATAGAGGGAGGTAATGGATAGTGGGGGGAGGCACAAATTGAGAAAGAGATGGGGGATGGGATAAAAAGGGATAAAAGAGATGGAGAGAGAGATTAGGGGGCATTCATATATATATATATATATATATATATATATATATATATATATATATATATATATATATATATATATATATATATATATATATATATATATAGAGAGAGAGAGAGAGAGAGAGAGAGAGCGAGATCCTATTATATTATAATTATAACTCTATCCTAAATAACATTTAATTATAATTATTTTTTTAAAAAATTGTCACTTTACTATTAATAATATAATAATTCATATAAGGGATAGGCTAATATTAATATAATATAAGTATATACTTAGATTAAAGTTTTTCAAAAATATCTTCAATGGTGCATGGTGACTACTACTAGCTTATATATATGTCGACAGTCATCCTTCTCGAGGCACCTATTTTAATTCAAATCCTAACTCACACAAAAAAAAAACATAGGATTTAAATTAAAATAGGTGCATCGAGAAGGATGACTCTCAACATATTATATATATAAGTATATATAAGCTAGTTTACATTGTTTGAAAATCTCATTTGGCTCTCTCATCACAATAAGAGAGAGAATTTTATAAAATTCATTTGATTATGATTTTAGGTGTAAAAATAATAAAAGACATTCAAATTTTCATTAAATCTTCTTGAACATGATACTAATTGTAAGAAACAACTAAAAACATTAAGTACATTAGATTTTCTTGTAAATAGAAATTTATTAGAAAAAAAAATCAGTAGGATTAGGCCTGGAATTTGACGGTCACCCCTACCTATCATGTGAAGTTTTAATGATAGGTAATTTATTTTAATACCTTTCATTTTTTGTTTATAAAAAGAATTGACTATCAATTTTTTAGTTTAAAAAAGGTTTAAAATATCTTTTTAAATTAAATATTTTATAAATTATAAAATAATAGATATAAATTAGTAAGGTATAAAAAAGTCTTTATGAACTTGTAGCTTTAACTTAGTAAAATAATCATGTTTATAAATTGAGAGCTTCTAATTAATATCAATATATAATAAATAATATAAAAATAAATATATTACACGCTAATAATGTAAATGACTAAAATTAAGTTTTTTAAATTTATTATATTCTATTTCAACAAAATTCTAAATTATTATAAATGTATAATAATCAAAATAGAAACATATATAAATAAAACCATGGACACATTTTTTATAGAAACATATAAAATAAGACAGATTTATCATACACATATATTATACATATTATAAAATTACATTATGTATATTATTAAGTAAAATATTGAATTACCTCTAATAAATATTGACGGTTTAGATATAAATTTCATTGTCATATAGATGGTTTTCTAGAAATTTAGCCTATCAACTCAGACGGTCTAAAAAATCTTTAGCCTATTATATACGGTCCAAAAGTGCTAAAATGGCCAATACAGCCATCAAATTCCTTTCTTGAGTAGGATCTATTATCACAACTTGTTTATTCCAAATTAGATCTCATGTAATGAGTCAGTCTTCATTTTTATCTACTAAGACAGTCTCTCATGTCTAAAGGAATGTAGAGTTTGCATCTCTAGTTTTTCGATAAACCTCGTGTCGCAATATAAGCATTTCCAAATATGAGTTGGAAGGATAACTTATGTAGAGTAATTGTTATTAAAAGGGTTCTTACTTGCCTTGGATTTTGAGGCACCTAATGAAACATTTTTCTTGCCTCTTCTTCCACAATGGGCTTAGCATCATCTTTTTCTTGGTGGAGAAGTGTTGGAGATGGTTCAAATTCTTCGTGAGAAAAGCTCATCTTGGAAGGATTTCAAGCTCGAAGTGGGTTGTGATCAAATTGAGGAAGAAAATTTATATGCAATCCCCTAGCTATAACACACTAGATGGTCATAGAAATGTAGAAAAGATACACCATCTGATAAGATATGAGCTAGCCCCATTTCTAAATCTACCCATCCACATTGAAATTTGGTTAGCTATAATTTCTTGGCTATTTTTGAAAGGTTGAGAAATTAATCATCTACTTTTAGGAGCCCTATTTTCAAATTCTCAAAAATAAAATTATTCCTAAATTTGTCTTTTAAAATGTAGCCTGTAAGTATCACCATTCAATGTAACAGATTATTAGTTCCTGTTGAATGGTGGGATACTATAGCATCCTTGTGGATGTTTTTACTGCTATTTGTTTGCTCCAATGGGTGAATTTTATTTTTCAACTTACAACATTTATTGTATGGTTTTACATTTGTACACATTTTTATGTTTTTTATAAATTTAATATTATAAATTTCTAATTGGTTGGTTCTTGCTACAATTGGGTTCCCATGTTCAGTGGTTTCAATTTTGTTTTTTTGGTTTTGTTTTACTAGGTATTTCTATTAATATAAAAGTGAAATATTTTAAGGTTTCAATGTAACTTTTTCTAAACAATTTGCACAATTGTATTAGGTACAATAATTGTCTTTGTTAGGGTTCCTCTTTAATGCTTTGTTTTTTTTTGGGTCAATTTTCTTACCAAATGCAGTGTTTCGATCAAAATTACAGACAAAAATCTTTTGCAAATATATCTTATTGTGATTTGGATTTATAACTTGCATTTTTTTTGTTGTCATATTGTCAGAGAACATGCCACTTTTGGGAGTTTGAATTCTTCGGTCTGTCTTTCACTTATTGTCTTGGGGAATGTTCATCATCGTTTGCCGATTGCATTCATTTCGCATGTTAAAATGTGGTCATCAACTGTTTCTGTTTATTATTACTTCTTGATTTCAGAGGCAGTGAGAAAATTTGACACTTGCTTCTGAGTGGTTGTGAGAAGTTGTTTTGTTTAAGAGGCATTTTTTGCTTTGAACATTTGTGAAAGTTGTAAAAAGTTTCTTCTAGTAGGTATTTTACTCTATCTAATTTCATTCTTTATTAAAGAACTATTTATAAAGAGTTTAATCCTGTTCTGTCATTTTTTTAGCACTTTTGGAGAGGGTAGATTTGTTCTATTTTTTTATTTTGTATTCCACTATAGCATTTTGTATTGTTTTCTACCAAAATTTGGCTATTTGATGTATTTTTGCTACGGTTTTATATATAACAATACATTTGTTAATTTTTCTTCCTGTTCTAGAAGTTACAATCATTATTTTGTATCTTGTTGTATTTGGTTCATTGCATTCTTTGAATTTATCCTTCGAACCTGTTGTTGTTTATGGTTGTAAGAACTATGACCTTTAGAAACTAATAGATGCTTGTAATGTTTGCCACTTTTATTTGTAAGCCATCTTATTGAGATGTACAAATCTTTTAATCTATGAAACCTAACAAAAGCAATCTTGCCATTATGCTTTGATGGCTAGTTGGATGTTTTGTTTGAGGCATTCTATTAAACAAAGTATGTATTTCAATAGAGCCAAAAAAAATCTTAACCATGTCAAAGTGTGTCTTTGAATTATCCCCTTTAGGTTGCTTCTCATAGGAGTGTGTTGAATGGTTCCTTTGATGTCACTTATTCTTAAGGTATTTTGAACCAAGGACTAGGAAATCTACTTATTTTCATAATTTTGAAATATATATGTATGTGTATTGGCATTTGTAATGAGAATGCATTGTTTGTCTAGATTCTCAAGTTATCTCCTTCACTTTTAAGCAGATCTAACCTCCAAGTACAACATTTTTGTTGAATTTTTCCTATATGTTAATTTTCCTAGAAGATCTCTAATCACCTTTGTTTAGTACCTGATACGACTATAAGTAGCCATGATATTCCAAAACTATTTAATTATTTATTCCATATGAGTTGTATGAAAAATCACTACATCTTCTAGTGCACTAAAACTTCATTCTACAAGACGGTAAGAATAGGGTCGACATTGGCTAGTAGCATCCTGACTTTTCTTCTCCATTTTCTCTATCTATTTTGTTGTCATGAGATCCATCGTAGGTCCTTATTTATCTTGGTAGTCACCATATCCGTTGTTGGTTGGCTTAGTCTTCAATGATTTCTATAATTTTTTCCATTTTTAGGAGTGTCATTTGGGTTTACAAGGTATGGACTAGGTTAATCAATTTCTATGGTAGATAGTAAAAGGCCAAAACCCAAAAGGTAGAGTAAGAAGAATACATTACAGTTGTCACTATTTTTCTATTTTTTTGTTGAAATGGGAGTAATATGTTATTGTTCTAAAGTGAAAAACCAGCTCATTTAATACAATTTGGTAGTATTTCCAAATAACGAATGGGTTTCAGAACTAATAAGTGAGTGTAAAATTTTGAATGAAGCCTAATTTAAGAAAGATCAAGTTCATTCCTTTTCTATTTGTTCATTGACTGGGAAAAAGAAAGACCTAATATAGTACATGTCATTATGTCCTCAAATTTTGGTTGAAAAATGGTTTTGAGGTTAACACAGGTATAGATGATTTGTGGGGTACATATTTCTTAATTCAAAGTAGGCCTTAAAAGTATAATTTAGCGAAAAGGGATCATTGCTTCTTTTTAACATTGTTCATAAATTTAATTTGTTAAAATGTGATTATTATATAAATCAATTGTTGCAAACATCATCCGCCCATTTCATCCCAGCTAGTGACATGGTTTTCAATGGGATTATATAATTCTTTAATGCGTTCTTACTCTTACATAGATATTGCACACAAATTTGCTCTTGTATAGGTTGTTTACAAATAATTATGTTCACTATTGCAAAATCAATTTATAGTCTTTTAACTTTGTAGAGTGTGACATAGCTATTAAATTATTTTAGAATCTCTAATATTATTTCTTATTGTTCCTTGAATAAAAGGGTTATTTCCCTTGAACTTTGCGGCATAATTCTACTTTTACTATGTGGATGTTTTACAGGCTAAGAAATTATCAAAATTGTGCCTACTTGTTTTAGATGTAAGGACAGGTAACTCATTAATTGCAGTGAACTTTTCTCATCAATTACCTCCCCAAGCATGGATTACATAACCTGATCTAAAATTTCAATATAGCTTTCAAATGTAGCAATATAGTTGTATATTACAATTATCTTAATAGTAGTCAAGTGGTGAGGGTTGACCACCTTCTCATCCCTACTAACTCTTGCTATCTTTAATGTTATCAAAGGTCCCTAGACGAGTCCAATATGTAATCTCCAATTCCAACCATTTGGGCACATTCAATGCGGATCACCTTTTGTAGAATTGAATGACTATTAGAAATCTATAAATATGTCAAAGTCAATTTTTCATTTCTTCAAATGTCAATTATGTTGATTGGTGATATTTTCCAAAATAAATGTGATGATATTATTATTGAGGCAATAGGATATGTTACTAAAGTACTCTTTAATCGCCAAGTTTTCAAGGAAAAAAATATCAAAAAGACATGATATTAACCATTTATATGGTAAATTGTACAATTATTATCTAATTGTTTTATTTTTTTAAAACATTATGGATTTAGAGGGAAGCTATATATTCAATTTGAATTTGTGACAAATCTTGCATTATAAGAATGTGTGACTAAATTTACATTCGAAGTCCAAGTCTTGAGTAGGAATCTCCAACCTTTAGTGCAATTAAAACTACAACTTTGGAGCATGTCTTCATCATAGAATGCTTATATGTTGATAGAGTATTGCACACTGTATTGGGTGAAGAGTTCTTGGAAAATAAATCTGGGCCAATAGTTTATATAGACATTGTTTCTAAATTCCTCAGCAACTACCTAGATCTTTTAGAAGATTTTGAAATTGTAAAATGACTAGCAAATGCATATGTCAACCCATGCTTCAAACTTGTTGAAGACTATGATGCATACATTAATGCATATATTATAGAGATGAGTATTGGTCACATAGGTGGCTTGGTCTCCCTGCAATCACTTAGTTGTTACAATGTTACAACTTGTGTTTATAATTCTCTCAAAATTTCAATAAGCAATAGGTACAAACCTATAGTAGACCATGCATTTCTTGCTCACAATTCTCACTTTTGTGGGTTTCATGTGTAAAGAATCCCATATGTTTGTAAGGAAATGATATTTTTACAAATGCATATTTCTCCTCATGTACTTCTACCTTATGTAATAACTGTATACTCAATGATAGTTTCATATGTTAGGGATGTGTTGGTTAGTAGTTTGTCTTCCTTAATTCTTTGGTTTATACCTTGACTCTTAGAGTACCCAATGGAAAATGGAAAAAAAGAAGCTAATAATAGAATGAGTCAATGCAGTAATCTATCAAAGACCCTTGAATTGAAAGGTACAAATCCCTTTTAAATGCAACATTTGCAATGAGTTTGTTTTTAAGTTTTTGGGGATATGCTCTTAACCAGAGAGTAGAAGAGGTGAACAACCAGATTGTTTAACACTTCGAAAAATCTAGGAAATTTTCAAAATGGAGATTAACACCTAATATGTAATCTATTCTAACTTGAGTGCAAGAATGGAATCATGCAAGAATAGCTACAACATGGAAGGAGAAGGAATGCCTAAATGGGCAATTCTTGGATTGCTGAATTAACTAAGATTTGGCAATACCTAGTTTGCCCTCTTTTCAGGTACCTCATTAATCAAATTTTGGACTACTCATACAATCAAATGAGGACACATGTCTATGCCTAAAATGTAAGCACACTTCTATGAGTCATTATATCCAAGATTGCTCAAGAATGAGGTCTCGAATGGTGTCTCATAGCTCTCTATTCATGGAGTGCAAGGGTTTCTAATGGAGGCCCTCAACTTGACCTAGTTTATGCCCATGCAAGTACACCACAAAATGAGAGATTCAAGGATCAAAATATGAATGCAAATGAAGATATAAACTAATCTAAATGATAACAATGCAAAGCAATGCAAGAAAGAAAATCTAATCTATGAAAGGAAATAACAATGCAATATTAATCTATGAAAAAAATATGACTCTAAGATATTATGAAAATGCAAGGATGGATCATGATGATGGAAGCCATGGATGCATGAGAGAAGAAGACGAGAAGATAGAAGTTCTCCACAAAAAGCTTTAATATTCGAACTCCTTCAAAAATTCGCTCTCCAAACCCGCAGCATAACAATAGCATAGAGTGTATGTATGTAAAATGAGGAAAGGGCTCTCCCTAATAAAGGAAAATGTGGAGGTGTGAGACTTCTCACAACCAATATGAGATAATAGAGTTTGATCCATGTGAGACAAAATTCCACCAATGAGAAAAGAGGAGTAAAATTAAATGAGGGAAGGAAAAAAATAAATTTATTTGTTTCATCTCCTTTTTCATGTGAGATTTTATTTAATTAAAAAGGAGCAACTTCTTTTAATTAAATAAGAAATATTTAATTAAATTAAAAGAGGGGTTTTTCTCTTAATTAATTAAATGTGGATGAATTATTTAATTAAAAGAGAGATTTTCTTTTAATTAACTAGGGACTTATTTTATTTAATTAAAAGGGAGATTTTCTTTTAATTAAATAAGACTTAGGATAAAATGATCAACCTTAGAAAAATAAATAATCAAATTTGATCAAGGAAATTGATTTAAATTGATTTAATAAAATATTGCAAACCATTGATTCAGGAAATTTAATAAATTGATAAATTGAATAATGGTGGCCCATAGTCTAGGTGACTGTTTTAGGCTACATACATTTTCCCCCCTTTGACTAATGTGTGGTCAACTTGGGAACACATGTAGTCAAAGAAAGAAATTGAAATGTGAGATTGATTTGGGATCACAAAATAACCTAGATGTGTGGTCGATTCAGGAACACATTAGGACAAAGAATACAAATAAATTTTGACTGAGAAAAGTTGAGGATAAAATTGATAAAATTGAATCAAGGATTGAAGTTTGATAAGTATTGCCCCCTTGTGATCGAAATCGAAATGAGATAGAGGAAAAATGACAAATTGGTAAAATTGATCAAATCAAACTAAATATAAGGTTCTTGATGTCAAATGAAAGATATAAGAATCATAGAACCAAAGTAGATCATCAAGCATGAAATATTATGCCCTAAAGGTGAATTAGAAGAAAAGAAGTGGGGTGAAAGTGAATGGAAGATAGAAGTTTGAAAGATATAGAAAGAAATAGAAAGAAGAAAATATAATGCCCCAAAATCAATCAACTATTTAAGATAGAAATTTTGATTGAGATCATGAAAGAAGAAAAGGAAATGAAGATCAAAACATGACCATAGTTGATTAAAAGTCCAAAAGAAAGATGAAGAGAAAACCCTCTCAAACTCATAATGCAACCTAAAGATGCAAACTGACATGAAGCCTAATAAGCTACATGAAAATACAAAGGTGTACTTGCAATAGAACAACTATAACATAGGATTTTGTGTTCATCATTCAGTAGAGAATGTAAAGGAACTTATTTTCATCATTGGGCCATTATTGATAGACATTTAAAAATCACACAATCATCACTAGTTACAAGCACAACTATGAAGATATGAATGTGATTTATATCAAATTGGAATGTGGAAAGATTTTAACATAAGCATCAAAGACTTAAAGGTCAAGATGACTTTGATATTTTAATGTAGCAAAACCATGCTCGCATTAAGGCATAGATGTCAAGATGATCGTAAGAATGGTTATGCAAAAACAGTCAAGGATGATGCCTCAAATCTCCTAAGTGTGTCAAGGGGACAACAAGAGACACTCTAGAGTTTCAAAACCACACCCACAAATAGAAAACAAATAAAAACATGCCCCATGGCCCAAGTCCTCTAGCTATGCATCCCGAATAGACTTACCAGACAAGGACACTCAACAAAAATCAATAATAGTCAACACACAAAGAAAGGATCATGACATAAGTCAAGCATTAAGTATTTGTGTTTAAAATTTTAAGTGTGTTAATTGATATCTAGTTTTGAGGATAATGATCTAATGCTTGCAAACATGTAAGATTACATGACAAAATGAGGCAAGACCAAACCAATAAGTGTTGAAAAACACTTGATGTTAGGGATTGTATTGAAAAATACAATTGCGGTGGTTTTGAAGAACACTATTTGCGAGGTTTCCTAAAGACTAACACATCCAAGAGACTAAAGCTAACATAGTTATGCCCCCTTGACAAAGATCAATTCCAAACCAAGGCAATAAGGACAAGGCATGATGGAGAAAGCCCAAGTGTTGAGGACACGCGCTAAGGAACAAGGGTGCAAAGGCCTCAAGTATCACCTATTCCTAGGTTTCACCACTTGGATTTTTAATTTTTTTTTAGGAATTTTTATAATTTTTTTGTATTTTTGCTACCAAGGCGCCTATTTTCAGGTTTTCACCACTTGGATTTTTTTTTTGGAATTTTTTTTTTTTAAGATACATTAAAGCATTTATTATTAAGATGATCATTTTTTTAGGACATTTTCCAATTTTTAGAATTTTTATGTTATATCATTTTTTTGGATTTTCGAAATGTATCATTTTTTTTTGTATTTTTTTAGGATCAATAAATATGTGCAAAGATGCCACCAAACAGAATGAACATCACTTCCAAGAAAGAGCACATCATTTAGTCCCAATGTCTAGCAAGGTGGAGGACATGATGGAGCAACAAGCTAGTGGATATGACAAATAAGCAAGAAGTGTATGAAGCAAGTGAAAGTGATCTTCAAGGACTAACTCCTCAAGAGTACCCAAGCTAGAGAAAAATTGTCATGTAAAGTACATTTGGACAAGAAATGAAAGACCAACATAGGATAATTCACGAAAGCATAATGTAAAAGTGGGAAATATGCAATCTAAAGGAGTAGACATGTCAAGAGGCTTCATAGCATCGTATTTTAATCTTTTTTATTAGATCAAGACCAAAGGGGTAAATGGAAAAAGGATAGAAAAAGACTAGAATAAATGGAGGAAAATGGATATGAAAGCTAACATAAAAGGAATGAAAAAAAAAAATCATCATAAGATAGCTCACAAGATAGCCAAATGTTTGTATATAGGTCAACATTGTCAAGATCAAAGAGAGAAGACAAAATGGATGAAAGATGTAGAAGAACTATGCATGGTGCCTAATTTTCAAGTTTTCATCATGTTACTTATCCAAGGCACCACAAGGGAGTGGTTTTCACCATAGGAAGAATTTATTTCTCTTTACTTTTTCTACCAAGGTGCCTAATTACTAGATTTTCACCAAGGCACGTTTTCAAATTTTTCATTTTTTTCTTTCTTTATTTTTCAAAATTTTTCAATTTTTTTGAATTTTTTGGAAGAATTCAAGCTTTTTATATAATAATCCTTGAAATTTTAAACCATGGTATGCAAAGGAGTTGAAATAATATGCTCAAAGATGCTAATAGGGAACAAAAGATGGAAGACAAAAATAGAGGATATGGCTTTATGCAAAGCAAGTGAGATTGGAAGATGAAAATGAAGGCAAGATTAGTGTCAACACACCCCTTGAATGGTGGCAAGAGGATGGAAAAAATGTGAATGAAGGAATACATGAATGAATATGGTGAGTGAATAGAAGAGGTTGTAGTTTAGGTGCATGGAATAGAAGAATACTTTTGGAAGCTTGAATGTCAACTTCAATTGTTGTTCAACATTAGACTCTCTCAAGAGAGACTTTGGAATCCATATAGTCGTAGACCTCTTTTCATTTTTTTTTGATGATTTAGAGATAATATCTTCAATGATGGATTTTGAAACTCATACTTGTCTTATAATTTTTTTCTTAGATATCTCTTTTGACTTTATGCCCCCATGTTGATTAGAGGAAACATGGTGGTCTTCTTTTTTTGTATGGATTCTTGAATTGCTTCTTTTTCTTGTATGGAACATTTAGGCTACTTCCAAAAGACTTGGGACTTATAGAAGAAGAACGATGATATAACTAGTTTAGGTGAATGGGTGGATGAAAAGGATTCAAGGATATGCATCTACATTGATCTTGAGGAAAGATAAGAGAGGGAGGGATGTAAGGACCCAAGATGGATGATGAATTAGGAGATCTCGGAGGGGAAAGTGAAGGGACATAAGGACCCAAGATAGAAGGAAGACGTGAAGTATTTAGTGTCATTGGGGGAGGTCCAAGGATGGATGTGTAAGATGCAAAAAGGTAATCAATAAGTTCATCAAGATCTATATGACAATCAAGGACCTTAGCATCTTGAGAGTGAGCATTAGGATTTTCAATAGGATCATGAACATCTTGAATAGGAGCAACTTCTTTGATAGGAGTACTTGAAGCTTGAGAAGACTTAGGAAGAGTAGAAAGTGGAAGGGAACATGGAGTGGTAGAATAAGAAGATGGAAGACTTTGATCTTGACAAGGATCTTTGGATAGCATAGGGAAGTAACAACACTATTTTTAATAACCTTAATGGAAGTATCATCTTTGGAAGATGCAACTATACTAATGTCATTTTGATTGTCAATAAGCTCAACAGTGTAAGTAGTAGCTTTATCTTAAGACATCGTGGAATGAATGAGGAAGGGCACAGAGGATCAAAAGGACCATGAAATGGATCAGAGACATCATGAAAATAATTGGATGACATGGAGGGTTCTTGATCTTGATCTTTCTTTATATTATTTTCTTTATCATTTTTATAGTCCTCTTGACATGAACCCACTTCTAAGGAGAAGGAAGCCTATTGGAATTGTATGGAAGACCTTGGAATAGATGATGGACTAGCTGAAGTAGGCATTATAGTGCATGAAGGGTTAGGCTCTTTAGGTTTAGCATTATCAAAATTATTTGCAACCAAGTGAAGGTTAGCTTGAGTTTCTTTAAGAGGTAGCCTTTGAGGATAACTATAGGGAACCACATGAAAAACATTAGGATCTTTGTTGGATGAAGAATTGGTAAAAGATTTGAGAGACTCAAAATCTTTAGGGGATATATGGATAGTGGAGGAAGTAGAAGATGGAAGGGGAGCATCAAAAGACAAAGGTTTAATATTAACATGATCTTTCTCAAGAGTATAATCTTTATTTTCAGCATGAGGGTTCTTAGAAGAGGAACTCTTATGCCATTGATGTTTTATTTCAGCAATAAAAAATGCTTTCTATTCCTCAAAAATTGCAAATTTATCATTTAGGTATTGCTCACAAAATTTATCAATGTTTTTTTCAAAATTTGAGTCATATGGATTACCATCAATATCTATCCATGACTCATCCCCTTTAAGCACAAGCATAGGACTAGGAGGAGGTTTAGGACTCGTAGGAATACAATAGTCATCATCATCATAATCATTGTCACTATAGCAATTATGAATAGGCATATCACAAGACTTTTCATGTTGTTCATTACGGTATGTCTCAATAAGAGAAATAAGATTCTTAGTAGAAGTAGAAGAAGAATGATATCATGAAGAAGAGGTAGGTGAAAACCTACATGAATGATATTTAGAAGAATCTTGGTAAGACATGGAATATGAAGAATGTGAATGATAGTTAGAAGAATCATGATAAGACTTGGAAGATGAAGAATGTGAATGATGTTTAGAAGAATCATGATAAGACTCTGAAGATGAAGAATAAATGATATTTAGAAGAATCATGATAAGACTTAGAAGATGAAGAATGTGAATGATATCTTGAAAAAATCATGGTGAGACTTGGAAGATAAGGAATATTTGGAAGAGGGATATTGTGATATGATATTGCATATGATCCTATCAAGGATGTCTAATTTCTTCCCTTTTTCTATCATTTTTGTGACAAGGTTAGCATCCATATATCTATTGGAGTAACAACACTTTTCAAATTCAATAAGGAGATTGAGTTCATTTGTGCTCAAACAAGGGTACATGATTCTAGAAGAAGAAGAATCAAGCATGGAAGAAGAGAAAGGATGAATAAAAGAAGGTAGACTATATGATAATAGGAGGAAAAGAATCAAGAAGACATGAAGAAGAGGAAGAATAGAAATGGGAGACTAGAAAGACATGGAAGATGAAGAAGAAAGAAGATCAAGAGTCATTTTGAAAAATTTGATACCATTTGAGTTCATTTGAATTTTGAGCAACATGTAATAAGACTTGTAACCAACATGAAAGAAAAGGTACTAGTTGATAGGATAATCCTAGGAAACATTGGTACCAAACTAGGATAGAAAAAAAACCCACTTGTCCAAAAGAGAAATGATAAGATAAAATATTGCAATAGACGTAAGCCAATACTGCAACAAAGGTGCCCACAACTTTGGGTGAATACCCTAGCACATATGGACCAGGAGGATGATTTACCTAAATTTTAATTAATAAAAATTGAATTTTGATGAAAGTGGATTAACAAGAGATTACTAAGACTCTCCAAGTGTAATATCAAAGAATCCAAGGTATATCTTTCTCAACAAGGACAGTCTCTAGCTCATCAACTCCAAACAAGGTCTCTTGTGAAATCAATGATTACTAATTCAAGAGGTCAAAGCACAATAACTCAAGGTGCAAACAAGTTTCCAACAATGAGGTAAGTAGCCTAATTAGAACTGGATCAACCTAGGGAGATTGGAAATAATAGGACAATCAAGTATTTTGATCGTAAAGTCTCGACTCAGGAACTCAAATTTTGTTCATTTTAAATGTCTAACTAGGTGTATCAATAGACTTTTAATCATGAACTAGGCATGCAAGACAACAATTAGGGATTCCAAGAAAATATCTTCAAACAATAAGCAAGGGACAAAGCAACCTTGCACATGAATAAGAATAATGTTGTAGTATAAAATTAGTCCCTAGAACCACTACTGTGCATGTTCTCAAAAAAATTTTCAATCATGCACATAGTCCTAGAAAAGAAAATTTGGCAGCACTATGGTTCTTAGTAATATTCAACTCTACAACTTTTACAATCTTGAGTGGGTGAAATCCAATCCCGATGCATTAGGGTTTTGACATATTCTAAGAATTTAATCAATTGAAGATACTAAGGAGATCTAACAGCCCAACAAAAGACTACACCCATGAGGTTCCATCCATGTGTTTGACCCAATAAAGGGATATCCATTATGGTTTAACCCTCTCTAATCAAGGAAGACTCACAAAGTTGTACCACATGGGGACTTTGTTTGGATTCAAGGGTTCCAAGTTTCTAATGTACCCAAAAGGGAATAGAGCATACTCCTCTAGCCTCTTCACCTTATCCAAACATAGCAAAAAAGATTATTTGACATGCTAATTTGAAATCACCTCACCAACTTTTTTGGAAAATCCAATAACAAACACCACTAATCTGAAAAGAAAAAGTACTAATGGATATTGAGGACAAATATAAAAGAAATAGTGAGATAATAACAAATATCCTTCCCTACCTGCAAGGGGATCTGTCATCAAGAGGAGCTTCACATGTAAAGCAAGTGAATGAAGCTCAGTCTCTTAAGATCTCCCAAATAGTATTCATAGGGCCTAATTACGATGTGAAACATAGATGCATAAAAGAAAATCTAGATCTAATTTGAGAGCACCAAATGAAGTGTGAATCTATGAAAGCATGTAAAAGCACTCAAGCCAAACACATGAGAGGGTTCATTTTACTTTCAAATCCAAATGCTATAGAGATCCAACAAAATACCTAGTAATCCTTAAAACATATTTTTTCTCTATTGTACATTTTATTTACCCTTGAATGCTCGCTCGCAACAAAAAAAGCAATAAGAAAAATAAGCAAACACAAGATATGCAATATATATCCAACTTATGCAAAACTAGGGTAAGATCTCAAAATATAATTTTTAAGAGTGATAATAATTAGTAAATAACCCAAATGAAAGCTCACATCATGCATTGATCCATTGTCAAAATTAAATGCAAGTTATTCATTAAATGCCCCATTTTTATTGATTTTTGACCTAATTATCAAAATTGGACCTATATGATATGAATTTAGATCCAAAACCCTAAATATAAAAAAGTGACCCTTGTCAAAAATTAGAGAGCTTTCCAAAAATGTCAAAATTTTGAAAATATCTTTTTATTTGTACCTAAGGGAGTCATTTTGTCAAAATAGGCTTTTTTTGCAAATTGAATTATTGAACCTCAATATGATTGCTAAAATCAAAACACAAAGAACCAACCCTATTTAGAAGTTAGATAGCTTTCCAAAAATGCATGCTTTTCCAAAAAAATTGCTAATTTGCTCCTTCAAAATGATTTCTCATTAAAAATAAAGAAAAAATTATAAAAAAATCAAAAATACCTTGGAAAAATCTAAAAATTGGATATGAACCTTGTCTAATATGTTGCCACCTTAGAAAAAAATTTAGATCAAAACACCTAGCCATTTGAGAGATATGATCAAATCTTTCAAATCTAAGATTTTTTCATCTCCAAACAAATCTGCACAAGGGGGTTAACTCCAAAAATATCCAAAACTAGCAAGTAAAGGTGGGTTGCCCCCATGGTGGGTGCCAAAATGTATACCTAAAATATGAGCATACTTCTATGAGTCATTATATCCAAGATTTCTCAAGAATGAGGTCTCGAATGGCAACTCGTAGCTCTCTATTCATGGAGTGCAAGGGTTTGTAATGGATGTTGGAAAACTAATTGAAAAGATCTTTGTAAGAAGAAGATTGATCAAAGGGGGAGATTGTTGTTAAAAGAATATTTTGAATCATTGTTTTGTCATTGATGTCAAACCTACTATTAGCTATAATGATAGTTGCTTATAAGATCTAAGTACTATCACTTAGTTGATTGATGAAGAAGATTTAATCAACAAGATCTAACAAAAGCACCTAAGGGAAAGGTTGAGTTATGGTTTTTTAATGAAGTGCAAAGATCAATTAAGACAATGGTTAAATGATGTATTGATAGAATACTTGAAGATACAGAGGTTGGCTACACTTAGAAATATTAAAGGAATAAGTTGGAACAAGATTGACTGCAAAGCTTAAACTAAGTTCATTAGTAAGTGCTGAGCAAATTAGTTCAAGCTAAGAAAATTTTCAATTAGTACCAAGCAAATGAAAAAACTAGTGTGTGCTGAGTGATATAGAAGGAGCTGAGCATGTTCATATGCTGAGAAAAGTAACAACTATTGAGCATCAGAAAAATTTAGTGGATGCCAAGTGAATCCACAGTAGGTGTCGAGCATTAGTAAAACATAGTTCATGCCAAGCAACACAGTATGTGTTGAGCACTAGAATTTCAATAGTGTCGAGCTACTACATTATTAAAAAGTCAAAGATTCACCAAATCTGAGCTGACAAGTTTGTTACCTTGAATTTTGTGAACCAGTTGGAGGATAAGGATGATGAGCTAGAAGCAAAAATTTTTATGTAAACCATTCTTGAGTGAATTCAAGAGGATTCTTCATGATGTTTCTAGAAGAAACAAAATGTAGGTTAGATTCAATGAATCCTACCTAACCCATTTGAACGGAAATCAAAGGAGGGAAGAATTGACCAGGAAAAGAAATACCATAATTTTATTTAATGAGTCGCAGACTAAGAAGTAAGAGCTACTAGAGTGGCAAAATTTATGCAGTGGTTGAAGGCTGTCAAGGAGAAGACATCAAGGAGAAGGAAGAATAGAGCATAGAGACTCTGCTTCGATTAGTGGTCAGAAGGAAGATTGCATTGGTACATCAAGCATGAATACTCAAGGAGATAAAGCTTTAAAAGAGGGCAAGCTATCAAGAGTAGTAGAGATTGAAAGCCAGGCAATGTGAAGAGTTAAACTGTGATCTAAAATCTATAAGATAAGTTGTGAATATAATCAGGTCAAAACCTCTTATTGTTACTCTCTAGAAATTATAGCAGTTAGGGTAAAAATCCTATGGACTTAGGTTGATTTAATAGCCATTTGTAAATCCTTTAAGAGTGTCACATTTAATTGTGTGTTGTAGCCTTTAGCAAGACAGGCCTTTCATAGTGCATCACTTCAAAAGAATGAGAATTGAGTAGCATGTTATTGGTGGTTTTTTCCGAAATTGGGTTTCCACATAAATCACTATGTCATGTGTTCATCTTTTCATGTGTTATGCTTGCATGCTTATTTACAGTAACTAGCTGAGTAGGAATGTTTAAGCTTGGATGAATGAATAGTTTTAAAGGCTTACTTTATTTAATGTAAATATTTTAAATTGGATATCTGGACCTTGAATAATTGATTCACCCCCCCCTCTCAGTTATTCTAAAGCATTTCTAACAATGGAAGCCCTCAACTTGATCTAGTTTGTGCCCATGCAAGTACACCAAAAAATGAGAGATTCAAGGATCAAAATATGAATGCAAATGAAGATGCAAACTAATCTAAATGATGACAATGCAAAACAATGCAAGAAAGGAAATCTAATCTATGAGAGGAAATAACAATGCAATATTAATCTATGAAAATAAATATGTATCTAAACTAATTTGAAAATACAAGGATGGATCATGATTATGGAAGCCATGGATGCATGAGAGAAGAAGACAAGAAGATAGAAGTTCTCCACAAAAATCTTTAATATTCAAACTCCTTAAAAAATCACTCTCCAAACTTGCAATATAACAATAGCATAGAGTGTGTGTATGTAAAATTAGGAGAGGGCTCTCCCTTATAAAGGAAAATGTGGAGGTGGGAGACTTCTCACAACCAATATGAGATAATAGAGTTTGATCCATGTGAGACAAAATTCCACCAATGAGAAAAGAGAAGGAAAATTAAATGAGGGAAGGGAAAAAAAGAATTTGTTTAATTTTCATTTGTTTCATTTCCTTTTTCACGTGGGATTTTATTTAATTAAAAGGGAGCAAGCTCTTTTAATTAAATAAGAAATATTTAATTAAATTAAAAGAGGGGTTTTTCTCTTAATTAATCAAATGTGGATGAATTATTTAATTAAAAGAGAGGTTTTCTTTTAATTAAATGGAGACTTATTTTATTTAATTAAAAGGGAAATTTTCTTTTAATTAAATAAGACTTAGGATAAAATGATCAACCTTAGAAAAATAAATAATTGAATTTGATCAAGGAAATTGATTTAATAAAATATTGCAAACCATTGATTCATAAAATTTGATAAATTGATAAATTGAATAATGGGGGCCCATATTCTAGGTAACTATTTTAGGGTGCATACAACATGAATTAAAGTGCACAACACAAAGGAAAAGCATAATACTTATCTTAAGGAAAATAAATCTTACAAACTGTTGACATGAAAGAAATAAAACCAAGTTTGCTTATGATCATTCAATTTTTAATTTCAACACATTCATCCCATTTATCATAAAGTAACTAAAATGAATAAAAAAATTAAAATGTAGACTCAAAGTCACACACAGTAGTTCCAGCTACAAGATTTCACCCACAAAATAATTTTTTGATCTTATTAACTTATCAAAAGTTACATATATAGGCCTTTTCAAAATGGCTAATTACATTTGATGATTACATTGCAGATAATCTTTGAATGGAAGTGTTCATAATAGAGTCTAGCCTATAGAGGAAATGCCAAAAATGACTACAATAGATAAATGAGATAGAAGAGAGAGAATGATAGATGTTTGAGAGAATATCAGAGCATCGTGCTTTCTTTAGAGTCACTGCCTTAGCTCCATAAGCCTTCATTGCATTTGTTAATTTATCCAATTCATCAACACCTAGGATTATGATGTTGTCAACTCGAATCATCTAGTAGTCATGCATTTTTGTCAATTCAACCACTTTTATGACCTTCGATTGGAACTTTTCTGATACCCGCCTTAGGATGGAATCTACTGATGAAAGCTCCTAGATCTTTGACATTTGGAAGTTGATTGGATCAATGGCCTCATTGAAAAATGCTAGGAATTTGGCTTTCACCTTCTCAATGTCTACCAACTGGCCATTGCTGGATACATATGATTCTGTACACAACACTTTTATGCATTCAAAATATTTCTCTATGACCTTCTGCACTAGGTCATGTACATCTTTAAGCTCATTTCCAAATCTTGTAGATATTTCCACTATGAACTCCAAAGATTGTTTCCAATGAAATAATGGCTCTTAGCATGTTTTGAGGATCCTGTTAGAGATAACAACATTGGTCTTCATATCAATCACCTCTTGCAATAGTTTCAATTGCTCTATCAATTTGTTTGTTGCATTGTGCATGGTAACTTGATGACTAGAAGTTGCCTCCCTCAATTATTTAGCATCTAATAAAATATTTTCCAAATTCTCGATGACTGGGAGACCTTGTGCCTTCATCTGATCAATCCATGATCTACCAATTTGACCAAAACATATTTCTTGTTGTAGCTTTAAAAGAAAGTTATTATTCTCTTCTAAATTTGGATCAAATGTGTTGGATGAAGTACTTCCAAATGTGGTTCTTATCTAGTACATTAGTTCTTTGTTTGAAGCCTTGAGTACCTCTTTCTTTTCCCTAAATTCCTCTAGTCTATCTTCTATCTTTTCATTGGTAGACTTCCATATATTAATCATAGAATCATGGATATGAATACCAATGTCTATCAATTTGATTTGAAATTCATTAGCAATGAGCTCATGGAACTTTTCCTCCTTTTGAGGCTCTACTATTTCCATTAACACGTGACTGGTAGAGAGATCAATGGCTAATGATGCTATGGACTTCTTCTTTTTCATCTTCTTTGATGATGGCTAAGAAGAAGTTACTTGTGTGATGAGGTCTTTGGATGGGGAAACTTCCTCATATCTCTGCTTCTTTTGATCAATGGTATCCTCCAACCATGACTCAATTGAGAGGACATTGATTTCTGATTGCAAGGCAATGGAATCAAAGAACTTCCTTGCAATTGGGGTAGTCTTCTTGCTCTAAGAAATAGTGGGGAAAATAAAAACTTTGGTTACTGAGAGGGCCAAAGTATTCCCTTGCTATGATTCATCCTATTCTTATCCATCCATGGGATTAGTGTCACCATCAAGATTGATGAATTGGATAGGGGATGCAGGCTTAGCTACTGACTTGTCTTGCTTGTTTTCCTTCTCTTACTCCTTCAATTTCTCCTCAACTTTTCCTATATCTAGAAGAGGCACTCCTCCATAAGTAGGGGTAATCAAAACATTCTTCTCTAGGGGTTGGTCTCCACTTTGGCTGATAGATTGTGATGGGCCCATAGATGTTGAAGTGGCAAGAGTGGTGGAGGTTACTGTAGCTGATAGAGTAGTTCTAGAAGCCACTCCACTAGTGGAGCTTGTGCTTCACAACCTTTTCTTCCTTTCTTTGGTCCACTTCACCCATTTATTCATCCTCTTAATGATTATGTGCATTAGTAGCTCCATTGTATTGATGACATGACCAAAAAATAGGGTATACACAATGGGAGTTCCATTAATCTACTCGTAGGACAAAGGATATGTATAAGAGCCATCATATACAAGATCAAAAACATCAACCAAGTTATAATACAAATTATTTCCTCAACTATGAGCCTAAACCAATACCTCTCCCAGGTTTGGTATTCATTAAGACATTTGGTCCAAAAATCTTTAATTTCTGGAGCATGTCTGTGGGCATATCCCAACTTTAGCTAATCTCTCACAAAGTTCATAGGGCCCTATTGGTGCCAGAGTACCTCATAATCAATCAACTTGATCTTATTCTCAAAACTTCTAACTATATTATGAGCATCAGATCTAGAGGCAAAGGAATAGGGTCCAACCACTATTGGGAAGGAAATCCTTGCTATCTTCTTTACATTTAAACACAAGGTAATCACTTCTAGTATTTTTCAACAAAATTCAACAAGAACAACCTTATCCTCAAGTTACCTAGGAAGTCTTTTTGGGAAAACCATCAAAAGAACTAATCCATAGGTAGGAAAAACTTAAGAATTGGATGAAAGAGCATTTGAACTAGCTAATAGCCAAAATTTCTTCAAGTGAAAATCTTTGCTCAGGGTAGCCTTGCAATTCCTAACACAACCTCATAGTGAAGGAGTTGTTCACTTTCACATACTCTTGAAAGCTCCTCTGCAACTGAAGGTGTGGGTATAATTCATATACCCTAGTACTTTCACTATAATATTTAATGCTAGCAAGACCTGACCATAGGTGATGCATATCCAAGGCATAGATTAAATATGAAGACATGTAAAAATGATTGAATTCCTTGGTTGAATTCAACCATGAGGCAAGCTCGTCACATATGATTTGGGTCTAGTTGATTTGTTGTTCTTTGACACATATGGCTTGCAACAGGAAGAAATGATGCTTAATGAATTCTAGGATTTCTTCTTTTCCTTTTAATCTCAGTAGTAATGCTAGGTTGTCAGCGATTTCTCTCTTCAAATTGGTCCCAAAGAGAGTTTTTGGCATCTTGCTCTTCTTTGAACAAGATTCTTGAAACTAGGTCCTCTTCATATTTCCCTTCTCAAGGTTTTCTTCTCATTAAACATAGATGTGGAGGACCTGGAATCAATATCACAATATTCTTCCTTCACTAGCATGCCAAATGAAAACTACATCAAGGCCTTGTTTATCAAGAGAAGGATAGATTGGTCAAGAAGCAAGATTTTCTTCATCTCTGCATTATATCTTTCAAGGCATTCTCTAAATAGCTCTAGAGTTTGCATAACCATGTGAAATTTGACAGCTTCCACCAATCCACTCTCCTTTAATTTTTGGGTAATCGAGGTGAATGGGCTGAGAATTAAGCCTTCCATGAAGATCACCTAAGTTGTAGAACTTGAATGAAGTACCAATTAGATCCTTTAATTCACTTTCCAAGCCTATAATTTTGTCATAACCTACTACTTTGATTTCCATTTACAATAATTTCACAGAGGAAGCAATTCTTGATAAATGGTCATTAAAACAATGAGAAAATTTGTTTGAGGTAATTCTGATGAAAATATAGATGCAAAAATATGAACATTGGCCCCTCATGAAAGAAATTAAGCACAACTAATGATCATAATTGTAATATCACAATAAATTTGATATTTAACAACCATTTAAAGCATTATGTTTCCATGCACATAAAGATTCATAAATCTAAAAACCATATTAATTCACTTAAAGTGAAGTTATATTATGAAAAGCCACTTACCAAAACAAGGGTTTCTAGTTTACTAGGAAAGTGCCTTGTTTCTTTTAAGATCCAAAATAAGGATTCACGTGATAACTCAATATATGCAAAGGAGAGAGCATAGGTCCATTTTTTTACAAGATTATCTTTCCTCTAATTCAAGATTGTAGTGCGAGGAATGATCCTTTGATACCTTGGGCAATTCATTTTCTATTTCTCTACATCAAGCATTCAATAATTGATTTTCTTTATATTAGGGTTGCACCTTTACAACTGACTTTATGGGAAGCATCTTTTGGGCCTCCTTGTAGAATATTCTCATATTATAGCCATTTTACTTTCTATTTTTTTAACCTTTGGAGAAGTCTTCTTTATATTTCCTTAGGATGGAAAACTCATCTGAGAGAAATGCTTTTCGGGGGAAGACACATTCTAAAGAATTTTCCCTTGTTTTGATTAGATACCTTGAGATGAGATTTCAAGCATAGATTCACCACTATAGGCTTAGAATAATTCTTTTTAGCATTACTTCTCAGTCTTGTTAATGTATAGAAGCTTTGAATAGAACACAAACTATGTTGGCTTCAAAAACAAAAAAGAACACTTACATTTCCATAGAAGAGTAGCTAAAAACTCGCAGACTTGTTCCTCTCCATAGAAATGGATTTTCACCTCATAATTCTAACTCAAGACCTTCTAGGTTCTAACTTGTACTTTTCTAGCTCTTTACCTTGTAGGTCAAGTAGGAATACATATGTTAATGCTATCAAGACATTTTTCTTTAGGTACATTATTGAAAAACTTTGCCAAATCAAATAGCTTGTTAGATTACTTAGAATCCAAAGGAAATGAGAATGTTGGAGTGAGAAAGAGGTTATGGAAACAAGGAATACACACTTCTCAATAGGAAGACACTTAAAACATATCCCAACTAAACCTGAATCACCTAACCACAAATGCACTAAAATGACAAGAGACTTGCATGGAGGGACATGGAGTGGTAAAGCAAGGGAGGTCTGAAAAAGATGCAAAGTGGGAGTCTTGGGAACTTTATAAGTGAGTTACCTAAAGGCTATCTTGACAAAGAATCTTGAATAAAATCTTAAATGAATGACAACAACTACAAACTCATAAGGGAGAAAATGAAAGTTGGTAGGGACTTAGGCATTGCAAATATCTGAGAAGGGGCCTAGAATATTTGGTTTTGCATAGCTGGAACAATTAATGATAGCAGGAAAAACTAAACTAAGCACATAATGGAAATGAAAACTAACCTAGGAAAGAAGGGAAAAAAGCAAGGAGGAAAACATTAAAAAAAGCCTACCTAGACTGACACTATCTACAAGTGCTACCTACTTTCAATTGTGAAATTGAAATAGCTTTGGATCCTGGCCATTATAAGACAATGGCAAAATCTCTCCAGTGTGATAGGCCAGAATTAAAGATTTATTCAGATTTACTTGTATGATTTTGAAAGGGCCTTTCCAAAGAGAATCAAACATATGATGCATACCTTTAGTTTCATGCCTCTTATCCAATAACATGACCAGATCACCTTCCATGAATTCCCTTGGCCTAGCCTTCTTGTCAAATAAGGTCTTCATGCACTTTTGATGCTTATTGATGTGTTTGACCAATTTCTTACATTCTTCTTCTAGCTTAGTGAGGTACATGATTCACTTCTCCAAATTGTTGTGGAATACTGGGTCCACAATTACTTGTTGTATCTTGAAAATGGATAGGTCCAATGGTAGGGGAAGACTAGCTTCAACTCTATATACTAGGTCAAATGGAGAAATATCAATGGACTTCTTAGGTTTCACCCTATCCACCTAGAGAACCTCGTGTAGTCTTTTATGCCAGTCCTTCTAATTCTCAAAGACTAATTTCTTCATGATGTTAATCAAGTTTTTATTGCTTGATTCTACCTAACCATTACCTTGAGGAAAGTAGACTAAGGAATGGATGAGGTGGATGTTGTTTTCATAATAGAACTCTATAATCTCTATAGAGGAAAAATAAGTGGCATTATCCATGATGAGCTTTAGTGGCAGCCCAAATCTCACCAAGATTTTCTCTTTGAAAAACTCATAGACAATTTCAAAGATGGTTCTCTTGGTGGGCTTTGCTTCCACCTAGTAGGTAAAATAGTCTATCATAGTGATAATGTATAAGTCACCAACAAAAGGAGGATTAATTGGTGCAATGAATTCAATTCCCCACTACTAGAAGGCCCTTCTATTACTACTGGCTTCAATGATAGGGAAGCTAATTGGGGCTTACAAGAAAAAATCCTACATTTATCACATTTAGCTACCCACCTATGAGCATCTTTGAACATACTTGGCCAATAGTAGAACTACCTCAAAATCTTGTAGGCTATGATTGTAGAAGAAAAATGCCCACTATAGGCCTCATTGTGAAACATTTAAAGCAATCTCTCTTGTCGAGTCTTATCCACAAATCTCAAGAAAGTTCCATCAATTGTCTGCTTATATAATTGATCATCATAGATGACATACTTTCTCATCTTAGGTTTGAGGTCTCTTTTCTTCTTACATGTTAGTCCATTAAGGAAATCTCCCTAAGTGAGGAAAACTACAATATTTGAAAACCAAGAGTCCTGGAGACTGACCATTAATTCTCTTGAGGATCCTTCTTCTTGATCAAAATCCTATTTTTTTGTAATTACTTTGTACATGCCATTTACTCATACCAACTTCGTTGGTTTCAACTTAAAATCATATTCTTGAACTTTAGCTATGTAAGCTCCTCTATTATTACATCCAATTTATTGTTGGGTCAAGATACTCTTGGTAGTTGGGTTGGGTATATGCACAATAGGATGTGAATGCAAGACATAGAACCTAAAATTGTTGAGTGCTCTTAGCCCTGCATATGCATTATTTTCCATCTAAGAATATCTTAACTCATGCTCTTTGAGAGTACTTATGAAAGCAATTGGTGTGTGAATACCTTCCCTATTTTTCTATATAAATATTGTGGATAATGTGTGAGATGATACATAGCAATACAATATGAATTCTATGGTATAATGTGGGTGGAATAGGACAAGAGCTTTAGCTATGGCATCATTGATTTGATCAAAAGTTTCCTTCTAGAATCATTCCATTTGAATACTTGGTTTCCCTTCATCATGTCAACTACGCACTTAGTAATTTTGGAGAAATTAGGAACAAAGTGTCTTAAGAGATTCACCTATCCAAAGAAGGACTTGATTCTAGATTTGCTTGCCAGTAAATTTAGTTGCTTGATATCTCTAACACACTTAGGATCAATCTTGGTACCTTCTTGGGAAACTATGTGATTAAGAAACCTTCCTTTTGTGACATAGAAGACAAACTTCTTGGGATTAAGGGAAATTTCATGTTCCCTACATCTCCTCAGTACTTTCTCTAGGTCCTTTAAGTGACTTTCTCTTTTCTTAGAGAAGACTATTAGATCATCTAGATATATGACAATAATCTTATCCTTGAGATTGGAAAAGGATGAATCCATGGCTCAAGGTGGCTTCAACATTAATCAACCCAAAAGGCATTCTATTATAGGCAAACATTCTTGAGGGGGTGGTGAATGTTGTCTAAAATTGATCCTCTTGATCCACTTCAATCTAGTTGAAGCCTGAAAAGCCATCTAACATAGACATCATCCTAGAGCCAACCACCATTTGTAGTAGATAATCCATGTTATGTAGGGAATAATTGTCTATTAGAGAGGCCTAGTTTAAATTTCTAAAGTCCACAAAAATTCTAATTTCCCCATTCTTTTTTCGGACAGAGACAATGTTAACTACCCAAGTTGAATGATGTTTTGGATGGATAATCTGTGCTTCTAACATCTTGTGGACCTCTCTAAAACTAGCATCTGAGATCATTGGGTTATAATTGCATTGTTTTTCTCTAAAAGAAGTTTCTTCAAGCTTAAGGGGGATCTTGTGTTTAAACTCATCATTCCTAAAGGTTTTCAAATCATCATATCCCCATGCAAATACATCTTAGTTTTTAGAAAGTAAGACTTTAGCCCTAGTCATTTATTTGTTTGAGAAATTGCTACCAATATTAATCTTTTTAGGTTTGTATTCAGTGCTAATATTTGTCCCCTAAAATTCTCCAGAGGTTCCACCTTTCCTACCCCTTTCCCTTCTGATAAATGAATCATGCCTCTCAAACAACTTTTCAAGAGAAATGATGTGTCTAGGGATTTTGTTACCTTTAAGATGCTCAACACCAAGCTCCAAATCTCTCTTGATGTCAATGGAAAAATCTCAGCATGCATTTTCACTTCCTTCAAAGTATTGGTCACTAAAATGCATAAATCCTTATAGGAAACATTGGATTTGTTTATCACTAGTGAAGACTTGCCATGATTCGACATTGTTAGGTACATTAGGCTCAAAGAGAACTTCAACCTTGTATTGATTATCTTTGAACTCTAGATGAGGAAGAAAAAGAGAGGAGGAGGCAACTAACATATCTACCCTCACATTATGTTTCCTATGAACAACTTGTATTGAAAAGGCATCCATGTCCTCAATTTCATCCCAGACCCTGTTTCTATACTTTTGAAGGCTTATGTTCTTATTGTCCTCGGACTTGCTTCACTATGAGATTAGCATCTCCTTATGCTCTCAGGATTTTTACCCCTCTTTTCTTCACAACAAAAATACCCAATAGCAATGCTTCATATTCTTTGGTATTATCAGTATTCTTGAATTATAGCTTATATGCAGGTTGTGTAAGATCTCCATTGGGGGAAATGAGCACCACACCTTCTCCAGATCTAACACTAGCACAATTTCCATCAAACTCTTAGGTCTAAATATTTTGATCACTAGGAGGATCTAGTTGTCCTTTTGAACTATTGAAGTCAGAGAACAACATGTAGTTCCAAAATTCCATCTCGTGATATAAAATTTGGGCCTTGGGATCATCAAATTTCATGACAGTGAATTTGGCCTTCTCCTCAGGTTCAAGCTTAATTTTTTTATTTCCTACAATGATAATGGCATGAGACCAATCTAGTTTTATTTCCCCTCTCATATCTCTGCAAAAGCTCCTACTCAACAACATACAATAGCTTGCAAGAATACCAACTATTAGGATAGTTAACTTCATTCTCTATGCAGGGTATGTAGCTAGTGCTACTTGTGCATCTTTTGATTGACCTAAAAGGGGAACTTGTTTTACATCCATAGAATAATAGCATCCAAATTTATTGGTTAAAGTTAGGCCTAGGGTGTGAGCAACAGTAGAAGGCATTGTATTGTTAGAGGCTCCTAAGTCAATTATACAATTACTTCGTTTGTGACCATTTACATATAAGGATATATATAATAGATTGGGTTTCTAGCTAGGAGAGGTGGCTAAAATGAGGACTCTTCTTCTTTAAAAAGCATAGGCAAGACATATTCTTCATTGGCAAGTGAGCCATTGATCAGTTGAGATTGGTCATTGGTAATAGTAGTATTGATATTCGAGTGAGTTTTATAATTAGCCTCACCTTTGCATTAGTCTACCAATTTTTGTAATTCAATAGGATGAGTCTTCAAGTAATCAAGGGGATGAACTTGGATATGAGCATCTTTGCAATATTGAATGCTATCAAATGAGGAATGAGGCTTACCATTTGGTTCAAATCTTGTTTGTTCTTTCCTCTAAGAAGGGGAAGTAGATGTGCTAGTTGTAGCTAATGAAGAGCCAAGAGCTGTATTCACTAGGTTCTTGTCTCTTTGACTCCTCATTACTATAGTTATTTGTACTTCATCCAAGGTGGTGAACTAGTCACCTCCAACATCTAAATCTAATTTATTCTCCAAGAAAAATTTTCCAGAGTCGCTGGGGGAGCAACATCATCTTTGCTTTCAAGATATTTGAGTATTAGCTCATTACTAGTACTAAGATGTTTGTAGCTATTCATTTTTGGGCAAGAGTCGCCATTCTGATCCACTCTTAAGTGAAATATGCACATATTTTTCTTTTTAGGAGCTACTTTGATGGAAAGCTTTTGTTGAGTGGATGGTAATTGCAATGGTTTCCCCTCATGTTGCCTTCTAAGAATATCCTAGTAAGGTTGCTAGAAAGAGGGAACTACTTTCCCCATTTTCCTTTTTGTGGAAATCTCTTGATTTGATAATTTCTAAATCATCACTTTCATGTTATTGGTTGTACCAGTAACAAAACTTGGGGAAGTTCCACTTTGAACCTCTCTCTTTCATTTTTTAGCTATTATTAGGTCATCCTCCAACTATATTAGTAAGGTCTAAGTAGCTTGAATATTAGCCACATGTGCTCTCTATATTTGAAAACTAATATCTAGAGGAATTTAACTAATGAAAAACATCTTTTGATTATCTATAGTTGGCCTACTCATAGAAGGGATCCAATTGATCAATTTTTTGAACCATGTAATGAAATATCTCATAGGAATGTTGGGCTCCTTTTTAACTTATGTGAGTTGAGACAACACAGTATGTTTGTCTTTAGTACTCTTGTAGCATGCCTTGAATTGATTATGCATGTCACCCCAAGTTTTAATACATCCCATCAAAAAATGTTGAAACCAATTAGTTGTGTTCTAAACAAGAGTCTCTTGAACATCCTTACTGCTACATCTTCATGCTGAGGAAAAATAATACTACACATTAAAAGAAAGTAATGATGTACTCATCAGTAGAGTTTTTCCCATTGCCATTGAACTTGGGGAAGTTCTTTTGACAATCTCTTGGTAGGTTTTTATTAGAAAAAAGATGAAGGGGGCCAATAGCATTTTCCTAGGGGATAACTATTAAGGTAGGAAGGATTACTAGCATTGGCTGAAAGGTGATGGTAGTAGGGGTTAACACTTGTGGAGAGTGAGAGTGTTACACAGTGATGGGATTTGAGTGTGGAATATAGGAGGGGAAGACGAATAATTGCATCTCTAGGAAATGGGATGAGGTGGTGGAAATAGAGCTCCACGGATACCTTGAAACACTAGATCCCATGAGTAGGATCTTCCTCTTCTTAGAGGATCTTCTAGTATTGGTAAATCAACTTTCTTTAATTCTTCAAATACTGGTCAATTTTCCTTTTTTCACAAACACTTCTAGTAGTTCAACATTTTCTTCTTCTCTTTCTAGTGCAACGATGACTCTTCAATACTTATCAAGGGATATATGATTCTTCTAGGAAAATATATTCAATTGGTTTATTATGTCTTCTTATTCATCTTGGAAGTCGATATGTGACTCATCTAAGGGAGTAAGGTCCTTTAAGTAGTGCATTCCCTAATTCAAACTAGTAGGTTGGGTTGCACTACCAAAATTTTACCTTCATGAGGAAAAACCATTTCTCTATGAGCTTTTGCACTAGGTCGTGTACATTTTTAAGCTTGTTTCCAAATCTTGTAGAGATTTCCACCATGAACTCCATAGATTGTTTCCAATGAAACAATGGCTCTTGACCTATTTTGAGGATCATGTGGGAGATAGCAATGTTGGTCTTTGTATCAATCACCTCTTGCAATAGTGCCAATTACTCCATCAATCTGTCTGTTGCATTATGCATTGTAATTTAATGACTAGAAGCCAATTCAATCAATTTTTCAACATCTAATAGTAGATTTCCTAAATTCTCGATGAGTGGGGGACCTTGTGCCTTTATCTAATCAATCCATGATCTACCAATTTGATTGAATTGTCTTTCCTCCTGCAACTTCAAAAGTAAGTTTGTGTTCTCTTTTTCATTTGGATGAAATGTGTTGGATTGAAGTGCTTTAGAGTGTAGTTCTTATGTAGTCCATTAGTTAGTTCTTATGTAGTCCATTAGTTCTTTGTTTGAGGCCTTGAGTACCTCTTTCTCTTCCCTTAATTCCTCTAGTCTATATTTTTATCTTTTCATGGTAGATTTCAATATATTAACCATGGGACCATGGATGAGAATACCAGTGTCTATCATTCTAATTTGAAACTCATCTCGACATTGAGCTCATGGAACTTTCCCTGATTCAAAGGCTCTACTATTTTCATTAGCATGTGACTGGTAGAGGGATCAATGGTTAATTCTTCTATGGACTTCTTCTTTTTTGTCTTCTTCAATGGTGGCTGACAAGAAGTTGCTTATTGGATGAGGTATTTGGATAGGGTGACTTCATCATTCTCTACTTCTTCCAATCGATGGTCTTGTCCAACCATGACTTAGTTGAGAGGACATTGATTACTAATTGCAAGGTAGTGGGATTGGAGAACTTCCTTGCAACTGGGGGAGTTTTCTTGCCTTTAGAAATAGTGGGGAAAGTAGTGACTTTGGTTACTGAGAAGGCCAAAGTATCCCCTTTGTAGGATGCATCTTATTCTTTTCCATCCATGAAATTAAGGTCACCATCAAGATTGATGACTTGGATAGTGGGTAGGCTTAACTACTAATTTATCTTGCTTTTTTTCATTCTCTTTGTCCTTATCTTTCTCCCCAACTTTTCCTATATCTAGAAGAAATCCTCTTCCACATGTAGGGGTAATCAAAATATTCTTCTCTAGGGGTTGGTCTCCACCTTGGTTGATGGACTGGGCTAGACTCATAGATGTTGAAGTGGTTGTAGTGGTAGAGGTCACTGTAGATGATTAAGTAGTTCCAAAAGCCACTCCACCAGTGGACCTCATGTTTCCAATCCTTTTCTTCCTCACTCTGGTCCACTCCACCCATTTGTCTATCTTCTTAATGATTCTTTGCATTAGGAGTTCCATTGTATTAATGATATGACCAATGAGAGAGGTAGACACTGTGGGAGATCCTTTAATATATTCATAGGATGAAGGATGCATATAGGCTCCATCATCTACAAGATTAGAAACATCAACAGAGTTATTATACAACTTAATTTCCTTGATTGTGAGCTTGGACCAATACCTCTCCTAGGTTTGGTATTTATTGAGACATCTGGCCTAAAAATATTCAATGTATAGAACATGTTTATGGGCATGTCTTAGCTTCAAAAAATCTCTCATGAAGTTGACAAGGTTATACTGGGGCCTGATTACCCCATAATCAATCAACTTGATCTTATTCTCAAAACTTTTAACTAGATTCCAAGCATCAAATCTAGAGGCATAGAAATAGGGTCCAACCACTATTGGGAAGGAAATCTAACTTTCTTCTTTACATTTGAACATAAGGTGTTTACTTCTAGTATCGACACATTTCAACAAGAACAACCTTGTCCTCAGGCTACCTAAGAAGTCTTTTGGGAAAACCATCAAAAGCTCTAATTTGTAGGTAGTAAAAACTTAGGAATTGAATGAAAGATCATTTGAATTGGCTTATATCCAAAATTGCTTCAAGTGAAAATTCTCAAGGTAGCCTTGCAATTCCTAGAACAACCTCATAGTGAAGACATCGCTCACTTTCACGTACTCTTCAAAGATCCTCTGCAACTGAAGGTGTGGGTAGAACTCATACACCCTAGTACTTTCATTACAGTCTTCAAAGCTAGGAAGACATAACCATAGCTAATGTGTAGCGAAGGCATAGATTAAATATGAAGATAGGTAAAATTGCTTGAATCCCTTAGCTGAATTCAACCATGAGGCAAGCTCATTGCATATGATTTGGGTCCAATAAATTTGTAGGTCCTTTGACACATATGGCTTGCACCAGGAAGAAATGATGCTTGATGAATTCTAGAATTTCTTTTTTTTTCCTTTTAATCTCCGTAGTAATGCTAGGATGTCAATGATTTCTCTCTTCAAACAATCCCAAAGAGAGTTCTTGACATATTACTCTTCTTTGAATGAGGTGTTTGAAACTAGGTTCTCTACATATCTTCCCTTCGCAAGGTTTTCTTCTTATTAAACATAGATGCAAAGGACCCAAAACCAATATCATAGTATTCTTCCTTCACTAGCACATCAAATGTATACTGCATCAAGGCCTTTTTTTATCAAGAGGAGGATAGATTGGTCAGGAAGCAAGATTTGCTTCATCTCCAAATTGTATCTTTTGAGGCATTCTCTAATTAGATTTGGAGCTTGCACAACCATGGGAAATATGACAACTTCCACCAATCCACTCTCTAATTTTTGGGTAATTAGGTGAATGGGCTAAAAATTAAGTCTTCTATGAAGATCACCTAAGTCATAAGACTTGAATGAAGTATTAGTAAGACCCTTTAATTCACTTTCCAAGGTTATAAGTTTATCATAACCTACTGCTTTGATTACCATTTACTGTGGTTTTATAGAGGATCTAATTGTTAGATTGTGGTAAATGATCAGGAAAGTACTGTACATGGTAGCCAACATGGTAGCCGACATGGTAGCCGACATATTATGGCCGACATATGGCCAACATGTTATAACCCTAAAGCGGTTTAATACTTGTATAAAAAGGGCTTAGGGTTGGGTATTTTTCATATGTGGTGATACAAAATTTGTTCTTGCGGCGGTATTGAGCTGTAAGGGATTACGGATTGTAATCAGGTTGTAATCACTGGATTGTAATAAGATCGGACTTGCTGTTTGGTGGACATAGCCCAGGGATTGGGTGAACCATGTTAAATCTTGGTGCCTTGTGTTCATTTCTGTGTGTTCTATTATTTTTGTTATTGGTTATATTTGCATGTAGTTTTTATTTCTGTCCGTGGTTTATCCTAACAAGTGGTATCAGAGCCTAGTTGTTTTTCAGTTATCCTCTGCAGGAAAGTCTCACAGTTAAGTGGGAGTCTCACGGTTGAGTGGGAGAAATGGCAAATGATGGTAAGCTGAGGGTTGATAGGTTTAATGGGCAGAACTTCCAGTTATGGAAGATGCAAATGGAAGACTATTTATATCAGAAGGATTTATGGAAGCCGTTGGAAGGAAAAGCCAAGAATCAGGGAACTATGTCAGAGGCTGAATGGGATCTTTTGGATAGAAAGGCACTTGGAAGCATTCGGTTATACTTGGCACCATTGGTGGCATTTAATATTACAAATGAAAAGATGACAGAAGATTTGATGAAAACCCTAGTGACACTGTATGAAAAGCCCTCCGCTTCAAATAAGGTATTTCTCATGAAGTGTTTATTTAATATGAAAATGGCAGAAGGTGGATCTATTGCAGATCATTTAATGAGTTTAATACTATTACTAGTCAATTATCTTCTGTGGGTATCAATTTTGATGAAGAAATTAGGGCTCTCTTGATTTTGTGTTCTTTGCTTGAAAGCTGTAATGGCGGTGAGTAATTCTGTTCCTGGATCAAGTACCCTAAAATATGATGATGTGATCAGTGTTATTTTAAGTGAGGAAACTTGTAGAAAATCCTCAGGTGGATCTACATCAGGAAGTGCTCTAAATGCACAAAGCAGGGGCAGAATGACTGAAAGAGGAAGTAACTCTGGAAATCGTGGGAAATCAAGAGGAAAGTCAAAGGGGAGGAGGTCTCAATCGAGAGGACCAAATGATTGCTGGTACTGTGGGAAACCAGGGCACAAAAAGAAAGATTGCTGGACTCGAAAGAAAAATGAAGGAGATAAATTAGATGGAGACAAAGAGGCAAATGTGGTAAGTAACAAATCCGAAGAGGATGCTTTGCTTCTATCTTTAGAGAGTGTTGATGATTCATGGGTTTTAGATTCTGGTGCTTCTTTTCATGCTACACCTCATAGAGGTTATTTCATTGATTATGTCCAAGGGGATTTTGGGCTTGTTTATTTGGGGGATAATGAACCCTTTCAGATTGTTGGAAAGGGAAAAATTAAGATTAAGTTGCAGAATGGGAATCATTGGCTACTACATGAGGTAAGACATGTTCCAAAACTAAGTAGAAATTTAATTTCAGCAAGGCAACTCGGTGATGAGGGTTGTGTAGTTACTTTTAATGATAAAAATTGGAAGGTTTCAAAAGGTTCCCTTGTAGTAGCAAAAGGTGTGAAAGTAGGCACCTTATATCTTTGTACAGGTCATATTGTTCCTTCTACTTTGATTGTTTCAGAGAAAAATGAATATTCAGGAACAATTACTGCAGTTGAGCAGGGAGAACAAATAGCTGCTGTAGATTCTGATACAGCGCTGTGGCACAATAGACTTGGGCACATGAGTGAGAAAGGTATGAAAGTACTTCATTCAAGGAAAGTTTTACCAGGTCTAAAATGTGTGAATATGGATTTCTGTGAAAGTTGTGTGTATGGAAAACAAAAGAGAGTGAGTTTTGTAAAGACAGGGAAGGAAAACAAAAAGGAGAAATTAGAGCTTGTGCATACAGATGTATGGGGACCGGCTCAGGTATCTTCCCTTGGTGGCTCTCATTATTATGTTACATTTATTGATGATGCAACTAGAAAAGTATGGGTTTATTTCGTTAGACAGAAATCTGATGTATTTCAAACTTTTAAGAAATGGAAATGCTTGGTTGAAAATGAGACTGGTAAGAAATTAAAATGTCTCAGATCTGATAATGGTGGTGAGTATTGTAGTCATGAATTTGAAGATTATTGCTCCACTAATGGTATTCGTAGACAAAAAACTATTCCAAGGACTCCACAGGAAAATGGAGTGGCTGAACGCATGAATAGGACTATAATGGAGCGCGCAAGGAGCATGAGGTTGCATGCTGGGTTGCCCTTACACATGTGGGCGGAGGCTGTCAATACTGTAGTATATTTGATTGATAGAGGTCCCTCTACTCCTTTGGGCTATGGTATTCCAGAGGAAGCATGGACTGGTAAGAAGGTGAGTTATTCTTTTCTCAAGACCTTCGATTGTGAAGTTTTTTCTCATATAGACTCTGAAAATAGAACCAAGCTAGAAGCTAAATCAAAGAAATGTGTCTTTGTTGGATATGGCATTAATGAATTTGGCTATAGGCTTTGGGATTTTGAAAATCATAAAATTATAAGAAGTCGAGATGTCATATTCAATGAAAAAGTGTTGTACAAAGATTTGTTGCAGCAACATGAGAAGAAAGAAGATGATTATGTAGTGGTGGATGATACTCCAAAAGCTGATGTTCCAGCCATTCCTCATGATGTGCAACAACTGCAACAACAAATACCACAAACACCAGTGAATGTTAGACGGTCAACAAGGCCAATTAGACCTCCACAAAGGTTTTCTCCCTCTTTGTATTCTATTTTACTTACTGATGCTGGTGAACCTGAAAGTTATGATGAAGTTGTGCAGGTGGATACTAAGATTCAGTGGGAGTCTGCGATGAAAAATGAAATGGACTCTTTGCTGAAAAATAAGACATGGGATTTGTGCAAGTTGCCTGCAGGTAAAAAGGCTTTACAGAATAAATGGGTTTACAAGTTGAAAGAAGAGGAAGGAGGTAAGAAAAGATTTAAGGCTAGGTTAGTTGTAAAAGGATTTGCACAGAAAAAGGGAATTGATTTTGATGAGATATTTTCTCCTGTTGTTAAAATGACTTCTATTCGTACTGTTTTAAGTCTTGTGGCTACTGAAGATTTGCATTTCGAGCAGATGGATGTTAAAACAGCCTTTCTTCATGGTGATTTGGATGAAGAAATATATATGGCTCAGCCACAGGGTTTTGAGGTCAAAGGTAAGGAGAACTTAGTGTGAAAATTGAAGAAAAGTTTATATGGCCTGAAGCAAGCACCTCGGCAATGGTATCTGAAATTTGACAGTTTTATGCATAAGCATGGATATAACAGGTGTCATTCAGATTACTGTGTTTATTTTAAGAGGTTGGATGATGATAGCTACATTATTTTATGTTTATATGTTGATGATATGCTTGTAGCTGGGTCTAACATGGATCATATTAAGGGGCTAAAATGCCAATTAGCACATGCATTTTCTATGAAGGATTTGGGGGCAGCAAAACAAATCCTTGGTATGAAGATTTGCAGAGATAGGAAGAACAGAACATTGACGCTATCTCAAGCTGATTATGTTGAGAAGGTGCTGCAACGTTTCTCTATGGAGAATGCTAAAGCTGTCAGCACACCTTTACCTAGTCATTTGAAATTGACTAAGGAGATGTGTCCCAAGACACAGGAAGAGGAGGATAAGATGTCCAAGGTACCCTATGCTTCAGCTATAGGAAGTTTGATGTATGCTATGGTATGCACTAGGCCAGATATTGCACATGCAGTGGGAGTCGTTAGCAGGTATATGAGTCATCCAGGTTTTGAGCATTGGAATGCTGTCAAGTGGATTCTCAGATATTTGAGAGGAACATCCAATAAGTGTTTACACTTTGGGGGCTCTACTACTGATTTACAGGGCTATGTTGACTCAGATTTGGCTGGGGATATTGATACCAGGCGGAGTACTACAGGTTATGTCTTTACTGTTGGTGGGGCAGCCGTGAGCTAGGTTTCTAGGCTACAGAAGATTGATGCTCTCTCCACTACAGAGGCAGAGTATGTTGCTGCTACAGAGGTAGCCAAAGAGATGATATGGCTTCAGTTCTTCTTGGAAGAATTGGGACATCCTCAGAAGGATAATTATTTGTTCACAGATAGTCAGAGTGCCATTCATCTTGCTAAGAATTCAGCTCTGCATTCTAAGACCAAACACATACAGTTGCGGTACCATTTTCATTCGGTCAGTTTTGGAGGATGGACAGTTAAAGTTGGAGAAGATACATACCAATGAAAATCCAGCAGATATGTTGACAAAGGTTGTCAAAAGGGAGAAGTTGAACTCCTCTTCAGCTTCAGTTGGTCTTTTAGACTAAATGTGAATAAAAGAACAGCAGAGTCCAGGGTGGTTTGATCCAGTGGGAGCCCCATGCGGTAGTTGTATTGCTACAGGATCAGTCTCCAAGTGGGAGATTGTTGTTTAGTGTGCAGCCTGATCAGTCCCCAAGTGGGATATTGTTAGATTGTGGTGACTGATCAAGAAAGTACTGTACATGGTAGCCGACATGGTAGCTGACATGGTAGCCGACATATTATGGCCGACATATGGCCGACATGTTATAACCCTAAAGCATTTTAATACTTGTATAAAAAGGGCTTAGGGTTGGGTATTTTTCATATGTGGTGATACGAAATTGGTTCTTGCGGCGGTATTGAGCTGTAAGGGATTACGGATTGTAATCAGGTTGTAATCACTGGATTGTAATAAGATCGGACTTGTTGTTTGGTGGACGTAGCCCAGGGATTGGGTGAACCACGTTAAATCTTGGTGCCTTGTGTTCATTTCTGTGTGTTCTATAATTTTTGTTATTGGTTATATTTGCATGTAGTTTTTATTTTTGTCCGTGGTTTATCCTAACACTAATTCTTGTTAAATAGTCGTTAAAGCAATGAGGAAACAATTTTGAGGTAACTCTAATGAAATAGATGTAGAAATTGGAATGTTGGCATCACGTGAATGAAATTAAGATCAACCAATGATCATAATAAAAAGATTTGCAATAAATTTGATAATCAACAACTTTAAAAAAAATTGTTTCCATGAACATAAAGATTCATAAATCCAAAATCCATATTACCTCACTTAAAGTGAAGTCATATCATAAGGGTTTTTAGTTTACTGGGAAAGTGCCTTGTTTCCTTTAGGATCCACATGATAACTCAATATGTACAGAGGAAAAATCGCAAATCCATTTTTTTGGAAGCTTATCTTTCCTTTGATTCAGGATCGTAGTGCAAGGAATGATCTTGTCATACCTTGGGCACTTCATTTGCTATTTCTCCACATCGACCATTCAATATTTGATTTTCTCTATGTTGGGGTTGCACCTCTATAGCTAACTTTACTGGAAGCATCTTTTGTGCATCTCTATAGAATATTCTCATAATATAATCATTTGACTTCAATTTTTTTTTATCTTCAAAGAAGTACCTTTTATATTTCCTTAGGATGAATAAAATCATCTAAGAGAAATGCTTTCTGGGGGAAGAAACATTCTAAAGCATTTTCCCCTTGTTTTGATTATATACCTTGAGATGATATTTTGAGCATAGATTCACCATTATGGGCTCAAAATAATTATTTTCAGTATTACTCCTGAGTCTTGTTAATGCATAGAAACTTTGAATAGAGCACAAACTATGCTAGCTTCAAAAATAGAAAATAATGCTTACATTTCCATTAGAGAGTAACTAAAAACTCGAAGACCTATTCCTCTCCATAGAAATGGATTTTCACCTCAAAATTCTAACTCGAGACCTTCTTGGCACTAACTTGCACTTTTCTAGCTCATTACTCCATAGGTCAAGCAGGAATACATCTATTAATGCTATCAAGACTTTGTTCTTTGGGTACATGCTTGATGAACTTTATTGAATTGGAAGGTCGTAAAATTACTTAGAATCCAAAGGAAATGAGAATGTTGTAGTAAGAACGAGGTTACAAAAACAAGGAATACTCACTTCTCAATGGGAAGACACTTAAAACGTATCCCAACCAAACGTAAATCACCTAACCCTAAATGGACTAAAATGACAATAAACCTACATGGAGGGACATGGAATGGTAAAACAAGGGATGTCCAGAAAAGATGCAAAGTGGGAGTCTTGGGAACTTGATGAGAAGTGAGTCACCTAAAGGCTATCTTGGCAAACAATCTTGAACATAATCTTAAAGAATGCCAACAACTATAGACTCATAACGGAAAAATTGAAAGTTGGCAATAATTTTTTATATAAGCTATTAGATATTTGTCTGTGTTGAATTGAAATGGATGAGCATATAATACATATATGTACAAAGTAAGAAACATATGCAATGAAAATTTGAAAATGTTTCATAACCTTTGCATTAAAAATATACATGAATATGTGTTTCTTGATACAATGTGTTTATTTTCATTTTGATTATGACCATGTATAAGTTGTAAAGAAATATAATTTATAATTTTATAAATTGATATCCAAAATTTGTTGCAAATTAATTTAATATGAAGCAATGCATGGTGAGAAAATCAAAACTAAAACTAGGCATTTTAGTATTACCATAAGATTTCAATTTAAAATCAATAGAGTAATGTGAACCATATGTCTACTATTTTTTGTTCCTTCAATTAATATTATGTAGTATATATTTCTTTTTCTTTGAGTTAATGTATAATGTACATTTTTTAATTGACTACTTCATAGAAAATTCCTTTTAAAATATTTCATAAAATTTTAGCTTCATTAATTTGCATCATAAAATTGGTAATAGATTTGTAAAGAATCAATTTTTACAAATATCTAATTCTTGTTATCTTGTATTCCATTTTATTCAAGTTCAAGTGTTGTGGGAGATTCATTGATAATTACAAATTTGAAATGACAATTGAGAAATGATTCAAAATTGATTGGTATGTTTCCATCCTTTTGACACCATAGAAAAGGATAGTTTTTGTTGTCAACTTATAGTTTAAATTTAATTTACCAATTTATGTCTTAGAAAATGAATTAATATAAGGCCATTAAGACATCTTTGTAGCAATTTGAAAACTCATATCTAAAATTAAAATGAAAGAAATAAGCTTTCAAGTAGTACACTTATTACTGAGCAATAAGCATCTTCTGTCATCATGATTGATACTCACAACTACTTTTATTTATTTCATATAAGACATTTCAACTTCCTTCTGACATATATTTCTTCATATCTCATCACCATAATCTTCTTCCTAAATATTCATAGAAGAAAACCATTTGAGTATACTAATGTTGCAACATTTTACCAATTTCTCTTCATAGCATACATTGTAAGATGAAACAATTGGTTAATGCAGTATTTGACAAATGAAAGATGTATAATATGAATTTAAAAATGAATGGTCATATTGTTGAAAACTATATGTACATCAAAAATTTGTAATGTCAAGCAGAAGACTTTTTCTCATTTTGATGAACTTTCTTCTATTGAATTTCTTAGATATTTCTATGTAGAAAATGCTTTGTAGGAAACACCATTCTTTCAAGGCATCTCCACCCAATTGTATTTTGGTTCTTTATGTCTATTAAAAACTTATAGACACCATATTCTAAATGGTAATTTTTGTATATTGTCAGTTGAATTGGTTCTTGTCAGATGAAAATAATTAGCAACTAATGCATTTCTTAAGCTAAATCCATTCAATGACACCTACATCATCTTAGATAAAATTACTAACTATCATGGTCAAACTTTGAAGAATATATAAAATTCAATATTGAGACATATTAAAAATCACAAGTAATGTGAAATAGTTTTACCATTTGTCTTCAATAATTTTAGAATTTTGCAATTGAATTAATATGAACAATTTCTCTTTGAGGCTTAATGAAGTGAAGCCATAGATAAATAGGTATTGTTAATACAAAAATTTAAATACATATGATGTAGGAGGGTACCACTTTATAGATGCAAAAGTAAAATAACTATTTCAAGTTGAGATCAAAATACAATTCTCATCCTTAGACATGGCTTTCTTAATCAATGGAAATACAATGGTTTTACTTGAATCAATAATGTTGCTAAAGATCTACATTCTCTTGGTGCTTTATTTTACTATTAATGAGAAATATTGTTTCATGTTGCTCATGGCTTGCAATGTAATTATATTTTATATAATTTTGTACATTATTGAGTTAGCCACAATGTCCAACACAAAATAAAGTAATCTAGGTTAGTCATGGCTATATGACTACTTTAACAGTTCATCTTCTCACACAATACATTGAGAACCTATTTTATTTTAATGATACTGGTAATGTTATGTATTAAATTATAAATTTATAAGTTAAACTTGTTTTTATTAATTTTTAGTATATCCTTAAATATTTCAATTGTTTTACATAATTTATTTGAAGAATGAGTCATATGTTCCATGAACAAACATGCCAATTATGTAATGACCACAATTGCAATTATGCGCCTTAAAATATGATCACAAATAAAGTGGATGAAAAATTGATCTACATACAATATAAAGGTGTGAGAAAGCATTCATGAGATTGCTATGTTGTAGAAATAAGAGATCCAACAACCAAACAGAGATGTTGGCTAGGCAATTTTGCAAATACTGAAGAGGCTGTTATTGCATATAAAACAATTGCATTTCTAATAGAAACAAAGAAATATACTTGTCTTTATAGATCTCATACTTTAAAACAATATAATTATTTACATGGAAATGAGAAAAATAGTGAAACGATACACTCTGAAAAGAAACAAACCTCAAAGTTTACTACAAGTCCTAACTATTATGAACAAGTAGATCACAAAAATCTATACTTACCAAATTCCTCTTTGAAAGGAACTATTGTTTGTTGCATTGTTTCTAAAGATCCTAATAAAAATATCACGCTAATGTTCCCTCCCACTATATTAGAAATGAAGCGTAGCCAATCTATCTCTGCTCCATTGCATATTGTCAGTGAGAATAATGAAGATGACAACATCTTTGGACATGTACCGAATTCTTCTTTACTAGTTAATGCCTTTGGAGACCTTGGGCTCTTAGATAATGTTGTAGAAAGATACTTACTAAAGCAAGAAAAAATAAATTGTAAAGAGGAGAAGTTGAAAGAAAAAAATAGTGTTGCACCTTCTTCAATTGGTGAAAGTAAAGAAAAAGGTTATCAGAGGTGCAATTTTTCTAAAACTAACAAAATTGTGCCTGATATGGACAATGTTAAAGATGCATTGTATAGATCCCAACAATTATACATTGGCAACGATATGTATAATATCAACTTTCAAATTATGTTTTTTAAATTTGTCCAAAACATTCTACAAATGTATACTAACAAAATATTTTCAATACTACTAATCTATTATCTTTCAAATTATCCATAGGAAGGATTGAAAAAAATTGAAGGACTCCTAGATTCATGTCCCTCCGCCAAAGTCTCAGAAATCCTAGATAAAATCATTCCTCAAATTAATTTTTAATGGTGGAAGGAACATTTTATATGAAAGTCTCAACTCCAAAGTGAACCTCTATGTACATGATCTTTGAAACATGAAGTAGACATGCCCATTGGAGGGGAAAGTTTTTGGATAGAAGAATTAGGAAAATGTACAAAATGTGACCTACTTGTTAACCAAGTTGTTAAGATGGAAAAGAAAATTTTGGACCTTGAGGAAAGAATCAATCCCATTGGAAAACAAGTATGTATGCTCATGAGCATGAGTAGGTCATGAAACATAATGTCATTCTAATCATGTCCTAATCTTTATAGACCATATGTAGTAAGGCTTTGTATGTGCAAACATTACCTAATCTTTATAGACCCTATGTAGTAAGGATTTGTATGTGCAACCATTATTGTCATTGTATGTTCTCAATCTATTATTTCTATCAATTGGACTATTTCAACATTTTTATTGTATTCATAGTTTAGAGCTTCAAACTCTGTTGACATGGTAATGTGCATTTATAGAATATTTTGATAAAGAAACTTACACCAATGTCATAGTCTATATGGTATTCAAAAAATAAATGAAATGTGCAAGGTAGTTAGGAAACTACACATGTATTGAATTCTCATTGATGTATTTGCTTTATAAACTTTGAAACAAGTGTTTCTCATTTATTCTACCAATATTAAGATTTCATTGCTCATTGTACTTGGTGATGAATTCTTAAGAAATCAAACTCTTTGAAAGGATTGTGAATGTATGGTTTCTTAATACTTCACTAATGCAAATCAGACAATATAATTTAGCTTTTATAATGTACTTCTTTATACTTCCACTTGTTTCAAACAATATAAATTTTTAATACGTAAATGAGAAGATTTATAAAATACTATGCTCCATAATTCACAATATTCTACATATCTAGTGATATTGGTTCAAATAGTATAATAGTTAATATTTAAATAACATAACCTCTCAAACAAACTATCTAATTTAATGTCCAAGGTTGTCACAAAACTTTACATTCCTTAAATTCTCTTTTTCCCCTTTCAATTAATAACTTTGGAACATGTGATTCTCATTCTATGTAATAATGTACTATTGAAAATTTGGTGTCCACTCCCCTTGGTATATAAAATTATTGGATATTTTCATACTCTTCTACCCATTGCTACACCTTTTCAAATTTTGAATTTAGTCTCATGGTGGGGCCTAAGCCTCCTGACCCTCTTCCATGCCTAGACCTATAGATGGTGTTAACCCTACACAAATATTTGGATGTCATGATAGACTAGTGTGGGGCCACAGATGTGGAGGGGAAGACTTTCTTTGGCCCTACCCCCTTGGGAAATTGAAAACCTACTAGTGATCTTTTGGAAGGTAGAAAAAAGTTGATAGATGGGACCCTTGGAGGTTGGAAGAATGTGCTTGTAGGTACCCAGGTGGCTAGAGATTCTATGGAGGATCCCAAGATTGCTCACAGTGCTAATGGGCTAGTGATCTTCCTTCCAGATACTTTGGTGGACAACATTACTTCTGGCCTCAAACTATGTGTAGTTGGTAGTTTGTTGCCTTTAGACCCATGATAGAGATGGTCTGTAAGGGGGTAAGTCAAAAATGGAAGATTAAGGGTAGTGTTGGTATTTTTGCAATGCCAAGTGACCTTTTTTGCTTCAAATTCATTATGGAGGAGGATGTCAATTTAATACTTTCAAGAACTTGGTATTATGGAAGGTATTGTCTTGCCTTAACGCACCTAGGCTTTGACACTAGTGTGGAGCTTAACAAGCTAGCTCCTATCTACATAAGGTTACCTAGATTACCCCTTGAATTCTGGGATGAGAAGATTCTAAGGTGGATAGGGAATTCCTTTGGTCACTTTGTTATTGTGGATATGATGACAATGCAAAAAACTAGATTGGTGTATGCCAGGTTCTATGTGAATGTGGCATTGTACAAGGCCCCAGTAACTGATGGTTTCCCCCTAATGTTTTTCTAGAAATTCTAGGAGGTCATTAAAAATGAGCTGATTTGGGCTACTGGGGATTTCTTTAAAATGGAAAAGATGCTAACAAGGATAAATGAGACTTTTATTACTTTGGTCCCTAAGACTCGAACATCTACGAGTCTCCTGGACTTCAGACCTATAAGCCTTTATAACATAATTTATAAGGTTTTTGCCAAAGTAATGGTCAATAGGATTAAGCCCTTCCTAGAGAACATCATTGGAACACCACAAAAGGGGGTTTGTGCTAGGAAGACAAATTTTGGATGCTGTGATAACCACTCATGAGATCATACATTCAATAGAGAGAAATAAAATACCTGGTATGGCCTTCAAGCTGAATATCTCTAAGGCATATGATAAGGTAAAGTGGGACTTCCTTTACGATGTTCTTGAAAGAGTGGGGTTCAATGAAAAATTCATGAACCTTATTAGGATGATGGTGAGTACTGTCCAGTATGCGGTCCTACTAAATGGTTCTCCTTGGAGTAATTTTGAAGTGGAGATAGGATTAAGGCAAGGAGACTCACTATCTCCCTACCTATTTATTATGGTGCCAGAGGTGTTGGGAAGATCATTTTCCAAACTGGTAAATATAGGATGTATAAAGGAATTAAACCTACTATTGCTACTAAAACTAAGGTGTTACAACTTTTGTTGATGACACCTTTCTTTTTGGAGAATCTTTAATAATGGAAGCTAAGGCATGGAAGGGTATCCTTAGAAACTATGAAGACACCCCATGTTAGCAAATAAACTACTCTAAAAGTAAACTTTATTTTTTTAATGTTGATGCTTTTATGCAGAGGAAGATTAGGAACATTTTATGCTATCAATCAACCAACCTCTCAAATACTTATCTTGGTCTACCGTTAACCACTAAGGAGGTGACAAATGATTTCTGGAATACCATTGTTGAAAGAATCCAAAAGAACCTAACAGGATGGAAAGGGAAAATTCTCAGTAATGCTAGTAAACTATAGATACTTTCTATGGCTCTCTAGGGCATTCCAATTTACTTTCCATCCCTTTTTAAAATAAACATAAACATGACAGATAGAATTGAGAGAATACAAAGGAATTTTCTTTGGTTAGGAACATAGAAAAATAATAGATTGAATTTGGTCAACTGGGAGGATGTTTCCAAATGAAAGGAGAGGGGAGGGTTGGGAGTGAGAAGACTTAAAGATCTAAATAAAGCCCTCATTGCTAAAATTAGATGGAGACTAGAAGAAAACAATATAGATTAGAGCAATATCATGAAAGCCAAATACATATCTAACTCCCTATTAACTCATAATCTATTTAACAATGACCTCCTAGGAGGATCCAAAATATGGATGAATATTGTCAAAAGCAGAGGTATACTAAGGAAAGGGGTAAGGTGAATTATGAGTAATGGGTAGAACATCAGGTTATGGAAGGGTAATTGGATGGGGGGGGGGGGGGACTGCTAGTTTACAACAAGTTTAGAAGACTAATGGAGAAGTTGAGGGCAGAGGTGGGGCTGAGAGTGGCAGATTATATTGACCGTGGAAGGAAGTGGAAGAAATTACAAAAAGATACATGTTCCCAAGAGGACTTTCAACTTCTTAAAGATCTGGAAGAGTTGATAGAAGCTCAAAAAATCCCAATTCTAGTACAGGAGGATAAAGTGGTGTAGGATATAACTTCTAGTGGCAATTTGTGTCAAATCAACTTAAAAACTCCTCTTCTATTAGGAATTTTTTCCCACAATATGGCTTAAATTCTAGATTAGTAATTTTCTACCCAAAGTCAACTTCTTCTGGTGGACTGTCCAACATGGTAAAATACTATCATTGGACAATCTGAAAAAAGGGGCTTTTTTTTAATCACAAATAGATATTATCTCTACAAAGAAAAGGAGGAGAGTATCTCTCACCTTTTTATTGAATGCTCTATACTCTAAAGATCAGGTTGCTAGTGTGGAGAAATTTGGACTATGTTGTGTGTTGATGGAAAACCTGAGTCAACTTGTGGAAAATTGGGATTGTCTCTTTTATTATCTCAAGTTGGTTTTTCTATGGAGAATTGTCCCACCATATATTTGCTGGCACATATGGAAAACAAGAAACAATAGAATCTTTTGGGAAGATGAAAGACCTAAGGAGGTAGTTATGGGAATTATGGAGAAATTGCTGAAAGAAAATATAATGATTGCCAAATGTAAGATGCCGAAGGAAGAACCAAGAAGGAAAGAATTCCTAATAGCAGAAAGGTGGGGATATTCATTGGAATTTTAACCATTTTGATAACTCCAAGATAATAAAGAGGCAATAGAAAAGATGGAAATCACCAACAATAATATAGCTTAAGTTAAACTTTGATGGTATTGCAAGAGAGGAAATTCGGGTGGCAGGTGGAGTCCTGAGGAATAGAAATAGTGAAGCATTGCTAGTCTACTCTAGGAATGTTGGTGGAGGAAGTAATAATATGGCTAAAGAGATGGCTCTACATTGGGGTCTACAATTGATCAGTGAAATGAAAATAAAGGAAATAACTATAAAAGGTGACTCTAAATTAATAATTGATATGGCAAAGGGAGTCTCTCAGCCAGGCTGAAATATCTAAAATATCATCATGAATATTAGACATATCATAAATAGGATGGAAAAAGTCCAGTTGCAACACATATACAGAGAAGGTAATATGTTGGAAGATGTTGTCGCTACCATGGGGTTTGAATTAAAGGATATGACATGTTAGAGAAGCATGGATATCCTAAAGGAGTAAATTAAGGCGTTGATCTACAGGGAAAGGGGGGGGAGCAAAAATTAAGCATGGTTAGACAAATAAAGATCAATGCCCAATTTGGCAATATCATATTTAGGAAGGCAAAACCTGTTAAATTTAATAAAAAGTATAAGGGAAAGATGAAAACAAACCATTGTACAGATTGGATGATAAATAGGTGTAATTTGAGGCATGAGTTACTTCACAATTATGGTAATATAATGTGAAATTTAAAATATTTTCTTTTTGAAAGTATGAAAAACATAATTACTGATGCTATTAGAGATTCTGGGGATGTTAGAGTTATGATGCTAAGTACACATGAATCCCATAATGAAAATGTATGGGATTTCAAAGTGTCTCAAAAACTTGCTTCTGGAATGTTTATAGACCCTATAGATGTTATTTTCATCATCACAGTGTTGTTGGTGATTAAAAATATCTTTGTTGGCAATAATCTTGATGGCAAGAAGGTTCAGATACAAATTACTGAGGTTGGGTGATCAGGAATTAGTGGGGAAGAAATGGGTGGAGATTTGAATCAATTGGAGCCAACAAAGATTAATTTTTTTAAAGATAGGATGGCAACCTAGTTCCTATTAAAAGAAGGGGGATTTCTTCCTTATATGCAAGAAATGGTGGGTTATGACAAAAATTGTGCTCTTTAGTTTTTGAATGGGTGGAACAACCATAGGGTTACCATAAATAGTATCACATTCCAAGTTAATGAGGATGTTATTGCAATTGCCACTATGTTGTCCATGAAAGGGAAAAACTGGAAGAAGGTTAAGAAAATGGTAGACGAGGCTAGCATGAATAGCTTCTTTGCTGAGAATGAAGAACTTGTTTGCTATAGGGGAGGCTTCTGGAGGGATAAACTACCAGCTCCTTGGGATGATGTATGTTTGGTGATCATGAAGTACTTCACGCTCGAAGGTAGGTTGGAGTTTATTATTATTATCACTTCCCCATCCTCAACCATTTTAGAAATAAAGACAATATTTATATTCTATTCATTCTATTACATTCCCTTGATGATATGATTAGTGTTGTTAGGGAAAAGAGAAGGGTAATAATTATACTATCATCTACCAGGGCCTGATTTTTAGACTTTACCAGTTTCATCTTGTCCTCTGCCCCCTTAGGGCTATTGTTGTTGATAATCAATGCCACCACTAGAATTCCCCTTTGAGTACCAGCAGTGGAACCAAAATTGATGTAGTGCCTACCCCTGGTTCACATTTTGTTATCATTGTTGAACTCTTTTAGAGCTAGTTTTATGTTGATGGTTAGCAGCATTGTTATGAGATTATCAGATATTGTGCTATGGATTCAGTTGATATGTGATGAGATCACTTAGACTTTATATTTCATGTATGCATGATGATTATTTTCAGTATTTGTAGTTATTAATGATGATTAGTAAGATGATTTATTATCATATGTGTTTTCTTATGGATACTTACCCCATACTTGCATGTGTATGGTGTGCGTGTTTTTTTTGCGTGTTTGCTTTTGTATGGCGTGTCTGATGTGGTTAAGGAAGGGAGTTGTAGTCACCTACTAGTCAGGATCTACATGATGCACCACTTCCTGCCATTGCCTATTTAGCTTAGTATATATTGTGCTTGTACATGCATAATTTTTATGCAGGTTGCAGGTATCGGGTATCGACTTCCCTGAATTGTCAAGATGAGCGTACCCTATCACATTATCTCAATGATAAGAGGGGGGAGATAAATTCTCAATTCCAAATTCCAATCCTTTAATCCATTTGTTCTAATTGGAAAATTAGGATAAGTATCTGAGTTGAGTACCCTCTGAATGCATCAGATAATGTAATTCGTGATATTAACCCTTGGTTTGATTTTGTATGTATTTTGGCTATGATGAATTTTCATATTTTTACTTTTGTGAGTCTTTGGAGTATTTTCTATTAATTAAGCCTAATTAAAAGATTTAGTTAATGATTTAATTAAATAGAAAATTAATATGGTATTTTAATATTTATTTTATTTAATTAATTAGAAAATTAATTAAATTAAATAATTAAATGTGAAGATAAAAGTTAAAAGTTTAAATTTGGAATGTGACATTATTTATTTTAATAATAATATATTTGGAGTTCATTTTTAAATAAATGACTAAATAATATTATTATTAAAGCTAATAAATATTTTAGCAATTAAGTTTTTGGAAAATGAAATTCAAAAGTGGAAAATATATTTTAAAATTATTAAAAGATTTTAGATTTCATGTGACTAAAATATAAATATATTAAGATTGAAAAGTGGAATTATTAAAGTTAGTGCATGAGATTTAATAAATAAATAAATTAAATTGGAAAGAGTAAAAGTAAATATTAAATTAATTAATGTGCATTATTTTAATATTTTCTCACATAGGAGTTGGCAAATTCTCGAGAGTTGTCATGTAGACAACAGAGGAGTTTGCACTCTAAGAATGCGCAAGTTATCCACACTTAGAAGTTAACATTTTATTTGAGCACATGGTGTCTACAACCTTAAGACTCATCTAGAAGGTTGGAGAAGACCCATGCTTGGTTGTCATGCTTATCTTCTAGTTATTTCTAGAGACACTCTAGATGCATCTTAGAGGCCTTTAAATAGAGGCTCTCCTAGTGTGTTTGGGCAAGCTTAATGGAAGCTACAAGCTACAAGCTTAAATGAAAGTTTCAAGCTCCAAGATTCAAAGCTTATATGCATTTGAGAAGCTCATATGCTTCTACATGCTCATGCTCATATGTTTCTACATGTTCTCATGCTTCTTCTAGCACTTCTAGTCACTTGGAGGATTCGGTTGGCTTGGATCTTGGAGGAATTGTGAATGATGGAGAAGGAAGGGATTTTCTATGGACTTCTGAGGCATGGCAAATTTAGCATCAGTGTCTAGGTGCACTCGTGATATTCGCATACTCTCTTTGCACTATTTCTCTTCCTGTCTTCATCGTGTCTATTATATGTGTCTGAATACTCCTTGTGATTGAATCTACAATTAGAAATTGGAATCTAGATATGTTATTTGGTTGAGAAGAAATCAATAGAAAACTTATTAGAAAACTTTAGATCCGATTTAGGAAAGAAATTAGATCTAAATCGGATTTGGGTTCGAATTTATATTAAATTAGATAGACAAGATTTGAAATTAAAATAGAAATTCTAAGTTGAAAATTTGAATGGTTAGATGTAATATTTCTATCAAATTATATTTTTAGATGCGTATGGATAAACCTATTAGATGGATGAATGGGTAAATTTAGAGAACAATTACATTTTAGGAGAAATTTTTAATTCATCACAAATTGTCCTGTCGTTGCCCTTTGGATAGACCCGAACTCAGTCATTTATAATTTTTTATCATGATTGAATTTATTCGATCGCTCTAGTCAGAATTGGCGCAACTTGGCCCTCTCCAACATATTTTAATTTCAGCCTGATCCAACGGTTTATTAGAGAGATATGACTGTCATACTGAGACTGTTTTATTCTAAGACAGATATTTCTCCATTTCCCATAACCAAGAGTTCTTTATGCTTAAACTTCACAAAAATAATATATCAAAGCATGGAATGAATTAAAGATATTATTGCAATCTTCCCTTAGTAGAATCTTATTAATATGCATTAGTTTTATATGGTTTATTATCTAATCTAATTAAATCAAATTTAATTAAGATTAGTTAGTAGTAGAAGAAGTGTAATTAATTATTAGTCAATCTAAGTAAATGGATTTTTAAATGAGAGAAAATTAAAAGAAAAGAGATTCTAATATAGTTTATATAGTGGACTTTTTATAATGTATATTAAATACTATTTAATATATATTAAACAATTTTAGAGTTGTTTAATGAAGATGATAATGTTAAGAATTTGGAGATTATTCATCTTAAAATCTACAATGAGTCTTATTGGTTTGTGATAGGGATCTTTTTCAAACAACATTTATATAGACAAAATATTATTAGAACAATTAGAAAATGGAGTCTAATGGTTGATTTTAATATTGATTAAATAATTGTAAGATGATAATTTATATTATGTTGATTTAAATTTAGAAACTCTGAATGATATTGGATTAAGACTGAATTATTATGTTAATACGTTTGAATACCTTAATGGAGTTAAGAGTTAGACAAATATTAACTAATAAGTTTATGGAAGGATTCTATAGATCGAGTATTTATAGTTTGAGGAGTTTATTATTAATGTTTGTAAGGACTAGCAAACTATTAATAAATAATAGTTTAAATAGATATCAACAAATTTGATTAGAGTTAATCTAGTGGAGATTATTTATTGATTAAAATTTTGTAAAAGATAATAATTTTTGGAGTTGGATTATAATTGATTTTAATCAATTGATATTCATTGAGTTGTCAATATAATTATATTATGCGATAGAGTTTTAACTTGAAATGATTATCATTAATACGAAATCGTTAAGAAAGATGAATGTAGTCATTATGGATAAGATTTTCAAAATAACTTTTTAATAATATTATTATTAAAATATTAATATTTGTGTATTGGATTGAAGTTGACTTTGACATACAAACTATTGTTAGTCAACTAATACTCATTGGGTTGATGGTTTGATTGTGAAATTATCAATTGACTAGAGTTAATTGAATTTAATTAATAATTAAATTATGTAATAGAGATTTAATTGATATAATTCTTTTAATGAGATTGTAGAAATATTGATATCAAGTTGATAGGTCTTATTCTTATGACTTGAATAATGACTTCAGATATTTTAATGGTGAAGACTTAGTAATATATAATTGAGAATTATTAAAATGATAAAAGGTCAAGGATTGTGAACCGATATTAATTGATCATTCTAATGAAGTTATGATTTCTTATTCAAAAAATGATAATTGGTCCTCTTATAATATAACGAGTAATGATCTTAGAAAAGTTGAATGGTTAATCAATTAGAATATGGATCATGGTTAAATATAGAGAACAATTTAATTAAAGGTCAATGATTATCAGTTTAGTGAATATTTATCCTTAAGTTATTCTTAGGATAATGCTATCAGAGAACAATTGGATTGAATTGTAGGTCAAATGATGAAACTTAAGACACTTGAAAGTATACTTGCAAATAGAAAATTGGAAACCCCTACATATTATTCAACTATGTGAATTTAGTAAACCAAAACATGTATTTGCATCGTGTATTCTATATGCTTCTTATTTTGGATTTTGGGTTAACTAGTGTTGACCAATCGTAGGTTGTTACCAAAGGCTCGGGGGTTATGAGATGTGTTGACATGTTTGACTCAACCATTTTGGAGTCTTCGATTAGTATGATTTTGAGATATTCTTGGTTACTTGTTGAGAACCAATGGATATTGTGATTTATCTTGGGATATATTTTGGTTATTGAGAACCAATTGATACTTATGATTATCAGTGATGCCTTCGGTTGCCAATAAAGAACTATTGTGGTCATGATTTTCTATGGATGCTTTTCCAGATGCTCATGAAGATTTGGTGATTCTTATCTTGGAGATTTGATGATTCTTATTATGGATATTTGATGCTTTTATGCATATTTGATGATTTTATTATGGATTATCTTTTGTGATTTTGAGATTTATGATTCCATGAGCTTAGGGTAGGTTATCTACTTGTAGTGTTGGGAAGTGGCTTGCAATGGGGGCCGAGGCCCTAAGTGGCTGCCAGGGTAACTCATTGTAAGTTTGGTTAATAAGTGATAACATTTACACACTAAATGGGGATTAAATGAACCTAAAAAGATAATTGTTTTAGTTTTCGCCCATGCCTTGAGTGCTTGTACAAGCTAGGATGGGAGTAGTGAGAACGCATGGTTGCGACTATGTATTTTGTAGTATGCCTTGTCAGTATGAGAGGATACTAGTGGCCGCATGAGATCAGTATGGACCCGTGGAGTTTAGCTAACTGCCAGGGTAACTTGTATGTGATAAATGTGATGACACTTTCCTGCTTGCAGAGTAGGTTTCCCATTGTGCCTTTGAGAATTAGATGTCAGTTTTGTGTGAATAGAACCTTTGAGTTAGTATACTTTTAGGATTCTTGAACTTATAGAGATATGTGCTATGTGATTTTGATAGCCTGTTTGGGACTTGAGATTATCTCCTCAGCACGGTGGGAGTGGACCACTTAGGTACCACGCGGTCGAGTGGTAGTATTTTATCACTCTTATCATTTGAGATTTGTTTGAGACATCGTGGCTGGAGTATTCTTGGTTGGTATTTATCTTCATTATGTTCTTGGATCATTATGATTGATGATATACCTTATGATGGATGTATTTATTGGTATGCATCTTACATTGATGATTTGCTTATGTTAGATGATGATATCTTATGCTTTACTTTGCATGTTAGTAGGATGTTTTAGGAGTGACATTCCTACTATGATAATACCGATGATCTCTTTGGTGCTTTGGAATGTTACGCATGGAGGGATGGCTAGGATCCATGATGGTCTAATGATGCTAGTAATGGTTGGGAGGAACCGTGCACTTAGTTATTTATGTTTGTGAGATATGGTTATATTTTATGATGGATGTTTATATCTTTATGATGATGATGTATCATGTATTGTTTATGGTTTCATTTACTTTAATTGCATCATGGATTAATATTGGATGATGGTGTACTTTATTTACACAGATGTTTATTCTTTTAAGCTTTTTCATACCTTGTAAGATGTACAGTGGATGATTAAGCTAAACTAAAATGTAATTACAAAAAAAGGACACTTGTATATGGTTTAAGAATTTTGGATGTATCATTGTTATTTCATAAGGATGTGATGTTAGATGAATGATTATGATTAGATATGATTCAACATTAAGAGATCTTTAGAGAATGTAATCTATTATGTTATGTTATGTTTACTTTTAGTTGGATGTTACTATTGCTTCCGATACTATATATAAGTTGTGAATGGTTTATCTTTCATGTTTTTTTTTTTTTTAAATGTTTGGCAAACTTAGTAAAATTCTTTGGATCCCTCGGCGGGGCATTACAATCAATATGTTGCATCCTTCCCCTAGTAGGGATAATAAGAAAAAGAAAAACCTAGACCTAGTTGTTGAACAAAAGGGTAGTAAAAAAATCAAAATTGAAAAACTTGTGGAGGTGGAAATTGAGGATTCAAAATAGGAGGAGGGAGGAAAGGGAATGAGAATGTTGGGAAGGCTAGCCAAAACATAAGTGAGGTATAAACAAAAGGAAAATAGATTTAGGGTTGAGGAGGTAGAGGAGGAGAGTTCTGAGAATAATGAAAGAGAGATGGAGGAGGAGAAACATTCTGACTCCAAGAGAGAAAAAGGGAATGAGGAGAAAGAAAAATGTAATGCCCCGCCAAGGGATCCAAAGAATTAACTTAGAATTTTACTAACTTTGGTAACATTTCTTTTTTTTCTTTAAAAATTACATGAAAATAAATACCACATATAACTTATTCACAATAATTAAATATATATATACATACATATATAATATATAAATATTTATTTTTATCGCAATTTATAAAGAAAATCGAATAACATTAATTTTGATTGAATCCAAATATCATATGAAAATCGTAATGAAATATGATTTCATTTATATCATAAAAAAATGTTAAAAAAAAATTATACAAAACACATATATACGTAATACCTGCGAATCGCAGGGTACGCTGCAGTCATAGGTACACTACAGACCGCAGGTACACTGCGGTGCCGCCGATTTACTATGGCAATTTCCACCAGTAGGGGTGGGAAAACATGTCCCCCCTGCCCAAAGTTTATAATTATATTTGCGCTTCATTAAAACGCATTCCCCCATAGCAATGCGTCATTCGCTCGCTGTAAATGATATTCAAATTTTTAATAAAATATATATATATGTATATATACATATGTATATATATATATATATATATATATTAAAGTATATATGTATATATATATATGTGTGTGTGTGTGTGTGTGTGTATATAGGGTTTAGACATATATACATATATATGTATTTAGATTTGGAAATATAAATATATATATAAATTTCAATTTTCAGAATTTTTCTATAAGTCTCTTATTCACAAATTTATCCAAATATTAATCTAATGGATTTGGCCATGGATTTAAAACCCTAGTCTCATTTTTTTCCTTTTCAGATCTATGCATATAGAATTCCCAGACAAAATAACTACTCAAATTGAGAATGCATACAATATGAAATTCCTCAGAAGACATATGGAAGACACGAAGAAGACAGGAATGCATAATGCGGAAATAACATAAGTAAAATCACAAGAATCTACCCAGATTATGATGCTAATTCACTCTTCCTCAGAAAACCCGCAGAGTAAGCTCCCTTCTTCAGAATTCTCGAGTCCTCCAATGCTCCAATTGTTCTTCACACTATCGACGCTATATCTAAGCTTCTAAGGATGCCTGAATATAAAGAGCTCTCAGGAAACGTCTAGAATGCTTCTAGAAATAGCTAGAAGGTGTCACCAACTAAGCATGGGTCTTTTTCCAACCTTTTTGATGAGCCACAAGGTTGTAGACACTATGTGCTTAATTGATGCACTAACCCCCTTGTTGTTGACACATGAGAAATAGAGAAATGCGTTAATTCTCATGCAAGCTTATAACTCCAATTTACTTTTTAAATAATTTCCATTTAAATATTTATAACTCCCATTTTAATTTTATAACTTTTATTTTAAATTTTTATAACTTTTATTATTATTATTTTTTTATTAATTTATTAGCACTTTATGATTATTATTTATTTTAATTTCTAATTTTCTTTTATTTAATTCTCCTTTAATTAATTATGATCAAAATATCAAAGATCATGATATTTAATTTTCTCAAATAATTAATTTATTAATTAAACCTATTTGTTGAGATTTAATTAATAGAAAATTCACCATAGACCTCCAAGATAAAATATGAAAACCCATCATAGGATAATTCATACAAAATTAGTTTAAAGGATTAAAAATCACGAAATATGTCATCCAACACATTCAGTGGGTACTCAACTCTAATACTTGTCCTAACTCACTAGGACAAATGGTTTTAGGGTTTGGGATTTGGACTTGAGAATTTATCTCCCCTCTCTTATCATTGAGATAGTATAATAGGACACGCTCATCCTAGCAATATAGGGAAGTCGATACCCGGTACCTGCAACCTGCAAAAAAACCATGCATGCATATACAATATATATATATAATGCTAAGCTAAACAGGCAATGGCAAGAAGTGGTGCATCATGTAGGTCCTAACTAAGCAGGTGACTATGACTCCCTTCCTTAACCACATCATAAATGCCATACAATAAGAAAACACACACACCATACACATGCAAGTATGGGGTAAGTATCCATAATAAAACACATGAGATAATAAACCATCTAACTAATCATCAACAATAACTAAAAACAATATAATAATCATCATACATACATGAAATGTAAAGTCTAAATGATCTCATCATATAACAACTGAATCCATAACATAATGTCTGATAGTGTCAAAACAATACCACTAATCCATTAACATAAAGCTAGTCTATCAGAGTCTGATAATAATAGCAATAATATGTCCAGAAAAGATGTGAATGAGGGTAGGCACTACATCCACCCCCCCTTGGATTAGGCTTACTCTTGGAAGCCTACAAACAAGTAGGGATATAACTCCCTCAATCTCACTGCATCCTCTCAAGTAGCTGAAGAATCATCAATAGGGTCCCATTGGACCCTTACCTGCTCGATGGTTCGACCCCTGAGGGTCAACCCCTGCTGCTCCAGAATATGAACCAGCTCCAAAGCCAGCTACCCGTCCTCTACCTACAATGCATTCCAATCAAGAACATGCACAATATCAAGAATATACTGCCTAAGCACTGAAACATGGAAAACATCATGAATGTGAGCTAGGCTGGGCGGTAGAGCAAGGCGGTAAGCAACCGGGCCAATCCTCTCTAGAATCTCAAATGGTCCCACAAAACAAGGTGCTAGCTTAGAACCCTTTCCGTAATGGATCGGACTCTTTCACAATCGCACTCTCAAGAAAACCTTATCTCCCACTGCAAACTACTTATCAGTCCTATGAGCATCAGCATACTTCTTCTACCTATCCTTTGTCGTAGTCAAATGCTCATGGATACGCACTACCTATTGCTCCATATCACGAAGCATCTCAAGACCCAACAGAATGTGATCCTCAAGGTTGTTGTAACTCAAGGGTGTATGACAAGGACGACCATATAATGCCTGAAAAGGTGCCATATCAATAGAACTATGATACCCATTGTTGTAAGAAAACTCCACTAGGTAGAGATAGTCCTCCCAATATGACTTCCTATCCATCACATACATCCGTAACATATCCTCCAAAACTTGATTCACCCTTTCTATCTATCCATCAATCTCTAGATGATATGCCGAACTGAAGTTTAACTGCGCTCCAAGCTCATGCTGCAACAATGTCCAAAATGTAGATGTGAATATAGGATCCCTATCAAAAATGATCTTTCTAGGAATACCATGTAATCTCACAATGTCACACATGAAGACATTAGCTACAGAAGCTGTTGTGTAAGAAGACCTGATAGGTGAAAAATGTACCACCTTAGTCAACCGATCAATAGTGACCATGATAGCATCATGACGTCAAAAATTCATAGGTAATCCTACAATGAAATCCATAGAGATGATATCCCACTTCCAAGAAGGAATGAGATTTGGCTGCAAAAGTCCAGCCGGGTGCTGGTTTTCTGCCTTGACTCTCTGACACTCAAGACACCTAGCAACAAAATCAGCAATATCTCACTTCATTCCAGACCAAAAGAACAAATTTCTCAAATCAGCATGCATCTTCTTGATACCTGGATGTGTTGAGTATGGTGTACGATGGGCTTCTGCCAGAATCAACGTGTGAAGCTCATCCAGTAATGGCACATAAATCCTCCCCAAATATCTCAAAAGACCATCTAATTCTTGAACATAACCTGCAAACTTACCTTCCAAGGGTTTTCCTGAATCTATCTCTCTGCACACTTCCTGATACCAAGAATCTATAGGAAGTGTCTGAAGAATCCAACTCCTCAAATCCACACTAAGAGTCATAGATGATACCACATGTCTCCTATGACTCAAAGAATCTGCCACCACATTCTCCTTACCTTGAATGTACTTAACCTCAAAATCATACTCGCATAAAAACTCCATCCATCGTCTCTAGCGAGCATTCAAATTAGGTTGAGTAAAAATATACTGAAGACTGCAATGATCACTGTGTAGCTCAAATTTGTGCCCCAACAAGAAATGTCTCCATCTTGTCAAAGCATGAACTACTGCTGCTAACTCAAGATCATGCGTAGGATAATTTAACTCATGATCCTTGATCTTGCGTGATTCATACGCTATCACTCGTCCATTCTGCATCAACACTGCCCCAATCCCTTCAAAAGAAGCATCTGTACACACCATGAAATCTCCCTCTAGATCAGGTACTGCTAAAATTGGTGCACTAGTCAAAAGCTCCTTGAGCTTCTGAAACGCTTCCTCACATTTCTCTGTCCACACAAACTTCTTTCGTTTCCTCTGAAGAGAAGTGATAGGATGTGCTATCCTAGAGAAGTTCTGGACAAATCTGTGATAATAACCAGCTAAACCCATGAAACTACGAATCTTTGACACGTTAGTCGGTGTTGGCCAATCTATTATTGCCTGAATCTTTGTAGGATCCACTAAAATACCATCACTTGAGATGACATGCCCTAAATACTTAATCTCTGATTTGAAGAATTTGCACTTAGCTGCATTAGCATAGAGCTGATTGTCTCTCAAACACTGCAATACCAACCACAGGTGTTCCTCATGCTCCTTCTGATTCTTAGAGTATATCAATATATCATCAAGAAACACAAGTACAAACCTATCAAGATATGATCAAAATACACCATTCATCAAACTCATGAACACTGATGGAGCATTAGTCAACCCAAAAGGTACCACTGTGAACTCATAATGCCCATAGCGAGTTCAAAAAGCGGTCTTGTGAATATCAGCTTCCTTAATGCGAAGCTGGAGGTATCCTGACTTAAGGTCAATCTTGGAGAATACTGTAGCTCCCTTGATCAGATCAAATAAGTCATCAATCCTAGGCAAAGGATACATGTTCTTAATAGTCACCTTATTCAACTATCTGTAGTCGATACAAAGGCGCAAGGAACCATCTTACTTCTTCACAAAGAGCACTAGAGCTCACCATGGTGATACACTAGGTCGAATGCTCCCTTTTGCCAAAAGTTCCTCTAGCTGAAGACGTAGCTCACCCAGTTCCTGTATAGTCATGTGATAAGGAGCTTTAGAGATAGGCTCCGCTCCAGGAATTAGATCAATGCTAAAATCGATATCCCTCTTTGGAGGCATGCCTAGAATCTCACTTGGAAAAACATCTACGTACTCCTGCAAAATCGGGTGATCTAAAGTCTCCCTCACAGGATCTTCCTCGTCAAGATCATTTACCATAACAGCAAATATTTGACATCCCTTATGGAAACTTTGCTTCATTTGCATAGCAGAAATCATCCGTAGAGATATAGGCCTTGGTATCCCAACTATCTTCACATCATTCCCTTGGTCATCTTGGCACATAATAATCTTCTTCCTGCAATCTATACTGGCTTTATGAGTTCCAAGCCAATCCATGCCTAAAACTACATCATAGGAGCCAAGGGGTATGACTCAAAGATCCACTATAGAAACAAAGCTTCCTAAGCTAAGCCCACACTTATGAACTACAAAGTTCGTGGAGACCTTGATACCTAAAGCTAGTTCCACTTGCCAACCATGATCTTACTTCACCGCATCCAGCTTACACTTAGAAACTATAGATGGTGAAATAAATGAATTTGTAGCTCCTGAATCAAATAATACTGAAAGAGATATACCTCGAATAGCACTTGTGGTCTCAACCACTGTTCCCTGATGATCCACTTGATGGTGTTCAACTGCTGCAAATACTCTATGAGCTCTACCTGCATCACCAACTTTAGGCTCTGAAGCTGTAGGCCTAGGTCCTAAAAAATGAGGTGCTCGCTGTAGGCACTGAGTTGCATAATGACCAATCTGTCCACATGAAAAACATTTTGTATTCTTGCCAGATCCTCTACCCATAGATGGTACATTTGATTGCTAAGGACTGTTCCTACTAACAAACGACTGACTACTCTGAGCTGGCTGTTTAGGCTGATTTTGTTTATTGTGTTGAGCATTGCGGTTGTTCTTAAAGTTAGAACCTTTGCCACCACCTTGAGCCTAAGAATTTGATCCCTTCTGTTGTTGCATCTACTGAGACTGGTGCTGAAACTGTTTTCCCTTGGAAAAGAAAGGCTTCTTGTTACCACCTGAATTGAAGTTGCCTTTAGATCCTGACGTTGCTAGCTCTCCTACAAAACCACCTTGACCAAGGTTGACACTTTGCTCAACAAGGATTGCTCGATGCACTGCATCCTTGAGGGTTTTTGGCTCAAATACTTTGACACCCCCAATAATACGGTTGTTCAGACCCCTAATAAAGTGTTGTGTCAACTGAGCTAAATTTTCACTGAACCCTAAAAAAGACATGAGCTCATAAAACTTACACTCATACTCAGTCACTGACATAATATACTGCTTGAGATTATGAAATTCATCTACCCTTTGTTGTTTCCATTCCTCGGGTAGGAATCGTTCACAAAAACTCTCTAAGAATAGTTCCCAAGTGACACTGCTCATATCGATCCCCAGCTTCTTCTCCTCAATTGTCCACCAAGCAGCCCCAAAATTCTCTAAATTGGTGATCGCAAATCTTGCCTTAACATTGTTGTCAAAGTCCTACATAGCAAAAATCTTATTGAGAGAAATAAGCCACTACTCGACCACATAACCAAAACCTTGCCCATTGAAAGGCTTAACCTTGGATCTTGAAAGATCCTTCATCTGAGTGGACACAATGGACCTCTGATGATCCTTTTGAGGACTTCTAGATCTGGGTCTATGCTCTTGTTCTGTCTGATGCACTTTAGGCTATTCTTGAATAGGAGGTAGACGTTCTAGAATAGTCTGCATCAACTATCTCAGAACAACCTCTTCAGACTCAGCTTAGTCCTCTCTATGGCTCTCTTCCTGCTGCCTATTAGAGTGCTCTTCCCTGCTCTCCATATGAGCCGATCCCTCATGGGCAGACTCATGGGCACTGATAGCTCTACCACGACCATGGCCTCTTCCTCGGCATCTACCACAGCCTCTAATAGAAGATCTAGTCCCAGATACCATCCTACAATAGTACAAAGTACTATTACAATCAAAAGACACATGTTGCAATAGACTAAGTTCAATTCTATGTTTAGGTTTAAGTAAAATTTCAGTTTTGACAACTAAGTGTTGAAGTATGAAAAATATACAAGTAACAGTTCAAGTTCTATTTTTTTCAGTTCACCTAGTTTCAAGTTGAAGAGATATACTTAATAGTTCAAGTTCTAGTTGTTTCGAAATACCCAGAGCTCCCAATGTAGAAACTTGGGCTCTGATAAAAAAAGTGAAAACTCTATTGATAATACCTAGGTGTCTGCTAGTAATACCCAAGTGTCTGCTGGTAATGTCAATACCATTGAGACTACACATGCGTTGGTGAGCTTTACCCTACAGCCTATTACCTTCTATGAGGACAACAATAAAGTGGACACCTCCCCTATCACTATCTCCTCCCTAGTAAAGGAAAAAACCAATGTTTTTACTAACTCCCAGGTTTTGTGGGATGAGAACCAACCATTGACAAAGACTAAGGAGGCACATAAGAATGTTGAAAAAGAAAACAAGGAGAAAAAGGAGGAATAGAACAAGAAGAATGCATAGTTGGAGAAAAGGGTCAAATTCTTAGAGGATGGGTTCTACTCCTCTAAATTTCCACTTAAGGTTACCCATGCTACTGCTACCACCCTCCAATTATTAGCATAAGAGAAGGACACAAAAAGGCTAGATATGGAGTATAACAAGCTCCTCTATAATTTTCTTTTTGAGGATTGGGCTAGGGTGCTTCTAGCTAGGAAAGGAGAGGATAAGGATGAGAAATAACATGGTTGTCTATAGGGGTTTTTTAGCCCTAGTTATATTTTTGTTGCTACCTAGTTTGTTGGTCTACAACTTATTCTTAGACTTGGGTTGGCTTTTTTATGCCAACAATGTTATATTCTAAACTTTATTAGTATGTTTAGTACTATAGTCTTTAACATTAGAATAGATGATACTTTGATAGATGTTAATTATAGTTTGTTATTTTTGGGATGGGTTGGTTTGCTTATGCCAACTGTTTATGTTTTGAACAATCATAGTATGTTTAGTACTATAGTTTTAAAATTAGAATAGTTGACTCTTTGATAGCCAGTAGTTTTTTGGTTGATAGTGTAGTTCTTTGATGTAGTGACTACCATCTGTTTGTTTTTGCTAGTAGTGTGCTGGTTGCTAGCTTTTTTATTGTAAGGGTTGACCCTCTTGTTTTGGTCGCTTTATTTTTCAAAAACAAGGTTTTCAAAAATAGACTATTAAAGTGAATTGAATAATATTTGAAGCTTCAACAATGATTATTTTTAGAGTTTATAAAACATTATTCATAAAAAGTATTTATTCATGTCCAAGTCTATGAAAAACTATTGTTCTAATGCCTTTGAGATATCATTTTAAAAAAATGTTATTACTCTATTACTTAAATTAACAAAGTTATTCTATTATTACTTAATCTTGTAACTAGTCATTGTTTGCCTAGATTGAAAATAATTATTTGTAAAAAAATAAGTTCAAAAATAGTGTTAGCAAATATATTATAGATTACATTTATTTTTGCTAGATGCTTGTATTTCTTAGATTAACAAAGTTGTACAATATTACAATTAGTCTATTTTACAATATAGTGATGATAAAAGATGTTTCTTATTCTTGTAATAAATATATTATGAAATATTTCTATTCTACAACATGATTATGGAAGCTTATGAAAATAAACCCTTTCTACTTCCAATTGCTTTGAATAGTATAATAGTTCATGTGTAAATGAGAAGAGTTTTCAAATACTATGGTCCATAATTCATAACATCCTATGTATGTAGTAATATTGGTTGAAATATTATAACAGTAATTTTTAAATGACAAGAGTTCTAAAATAATCTAACAAAATTGTCTACGAAAACTATTCTAGTATAATATAAATTGTCTCAATATAAATGAAACACTAACATGACATTGATTTTTTATCAATATAGGTCGTCGACCAATTTGATTGCATAACTATGTCTTCCTTTTCCATGTCCTATATCAAATGGGATACAATTAGAATTTAAAGCAAAACTATCAACACAGTATATTTGAAACAAACAAACAAGTAGAATTTGCAATATATCAATCCACCAAACTTAACAATCAAACTCGACTACATTATATCAACAAATTGCAAAATTCCATATCTGAAAATAATGCAAGGAGACCAAAAGAAATGCAAATCCAGTTCATGTACAACTAACATTGACAAAACTCTTCTAGAGCATGGCTTATATAGGATTGACAACTTGTAACACCCCACCAAGGGATCTAAAAGAACTAACCTAAAGTTTTACTAAGTTTGTCAAACTTTTTTTTTTAAATTACAAAAATAACATATACCATAATTATAAAATAGTGGAAGCAATAACATACTATCATACATAAGCAACACATAATAGATTATATTCCTTAAGGATTCCATGACGTTGAATCATATTTAAATTTAAATAATACTAAGTCCAATAAATAACACATCCACATGAAAGAATAACTACAAGTTCAATCCTTTTAAATAATATACATTTGTTTCGAATGCCACTTGGTAATAATTAGAATGCACAATCATCCATTGTACATGTCAAAGGGTATGAAAGGTTGAAAGAATATACATCATATAAAATAGATTACATCATCCCTTTTGGATCCATGAAACAAAATACAATACAATAAGTAAAATCATCCATTATATAGATATAACCATCCATCCTAATACACAAAGATAGAATGAAAGGAAATGTAGAACAAGGAACTCCAACCACAACATTAATAGATAGATCTTAATGGTAAAAGTAAAAAGAACTACCACCTGACCTCATGGTAACCCAAAAAGGTCCACTCCCACTGCACTAAGGAGATAGTCTCAAGTCCCAGATAGGATAACAATCCTAAAAATCAAAGTAATATCTAGGTCAAGGAAAACCCTAAAAGTAATCTAACTCAAAGTTTCCAATATAAAATGACATCTAAACCTAGAGGTTACAAGAGACATAGGGAATCTATAATGATAGTGTGAAAGTGTCATCGAATGAGCCAACTCTAGGGTTACTTGGCTAGTCTTTTAATTCTTTGGCCCCCTAGTGACTCTATGTGGCACTAGTATCCTTTCATACTGGCAAGGCATACTAATGATGCATGGTTGCAACCAAGCGTCCTCTTTACTCCCATCCTAGTTTATACTAGCACTCGAGGCATGGGTGAGGAAAGACAAAGACTCTTATTAGGTTCATTTTACTCTCATTTAGTGTAGTGTTTTCACTTATTAACTACTTACAATGGGTTACATGTTAGCATCTTTAGGGCCTCGACCTCTATTGCAAGCCACTTCCCAACTTAACATATAGATAACCTACCCTAAGCTCAGCAAAGCTAAAATATCTCAAAAGACCAAAACTCATACATTAGTTCTCTAAACAAGCAACTAACAAGTATAGAACTCATTTAATCAAAGTACGAACATCACAAATATGATCATCCTAATAGGATTGATCCGAGAAGTTACACATAAATCAAAGCATAACGTCATATATAATCACCAAACAATACATCCTAACCTTTGGTAAACATCCTAGGACTGGTCAACACTCTAGTCCATTCCCAATTTCGACATACAAGAAAATACTCAACCAACAGTGTAATTCATAGTTTTGATTGATTTTGAAGACACATAGTTTAAGTTTACAGTTAGGTTTAAGTTTCCATTTTGTTTTACATTTTTGGTCTGATAAAGTCTACTATATTTCCCATATAACTTAACACATCTTCTCATTTAAATCTGAACACATCATTACCATAAACCCACAAAACAAACATTATCTCTATAAAGATCTTCAATTTTAAGTAATAATTATTAAAAAAATAATTGGCAATTATTTAATACTATTAAATTTTAAATAGAGAACTCCCATAACCAATTTCTTTTATAATGTTCCACCATCAATTAATTAATTAATAACTAAATTAATTAAATTATTTGTTAATAATGAAAACCCTAAATAAATTATCATGTTTTAATAATTTAAGAAATTTATTAATAAACATATTAATTAAACATATAAAAGTTAACCTTTAATTAAATTACAATTTAACTATATTTAATTTTAAATATTTAAAACTTTCAATTTTAAATAAATTAAAATTTAAATAAATTAAATTTTAAAAAATTAATAACTTTAGGCTTTTTTAGAGGCCCACTGGTTTGCATCCCTATAGCCGCAAGTATTGTTGCTAGCGCAAGATGCATGTAGCAGTAAGACCTATCGCTCGAAACTATTAATGGTCGTGGGCAGGAGTGGGGTGTGGGGATTGGTGGCCCCGCCCCCACCTTAAACAATTTATTATTATTATTTTAATTAAAATAAAAACTCCCTCCCCAGTGTAATTATATATATATATATATATATATATATATATATATATATATATATATATATTATAAACAAAACATCATATATATATAATATATATATATATATTATATACTATGGAAACATTCTAATAAGGGAAATTCGATAAACCAATTCGATTTATTTTCTAAAATTTAGATTTCTTTTCAAAACCCTCCTTGATCAAAATATTAGTTTCTTTAATCTACAGAATGAGGGCTTTCTATTGTCTTAATTCTCATAATACAAACAAAATTTGATATGAATATCAGTATAATTCACAATGAAAGATTCATCACAAATGAAATTTTGGAAGAACAAATTTAACAAACACGATGTAGACAGGAATTTTGAATAACATAATTCATTGTACAAATAAAACACAAGACTCTACCTGAATTTGATGCTAATACACAACCACCTAAAGATTGTGAGAGAATTCTCTTTTCTCTCAAAACCTTCTCTCTGAAAATCCCTTCTCCAAAAATCTTGGTCCCTGCAAAATGAACTCTCAATCTTTGATAAGGAGTTCTTCCCTAGATTTAGGTCATTGATTGTGCAATCATGCGAGGGAACTCGTTGATCACAATCTTTTAACTCTTTATTTACTTTTTGGATATTCATGCACACTTTTTGCATTTTAAAATATCTTAGCTAAATGAATTTCTCTTCCTCTCTTTAATTAATTTTTGATGCATTTTTTGATAAAATATTTATTAACTTAAGTAATAATAATATTTCACATTTATTTTTAAAATGATCTCCTAAATATATTATCATTAAATTAAATAAATATTATTACGCTCTAAAATTAGAACTATAAATTTATCTTTAAATTTAATTCTTCTATTTAATTAATTTCTCAACTAATTAAATATAATTAAATATTGAAACTATCTTAATAATTTTCTATTATATTAAATCATTAAATATTCTTTTAATTTGACTTAATGAATAGAAAAATCACCAAAGACCGACAAGACAAAATATGAAAACTTATCATAAAATACCACATACAAGATCAAACTTAAGGGTTATAATCACAAATTTACATCATATGACAACTCAGAAGGGTAATCATCTCAGATACTTGTCCTAATTTCTAAGACAATTGATTTTTAAGCTCAAGTCCCTCTCTTACCATTGAGATATTGTGATAGGGTACGCTCATCCTAGTAATTCAAGGAAGTCAATATCCAGTACCTACAATCTGCATAAAATCTATGCATGTACAAACACATATATTCTAAACTAAACAAGCAATGATAGGAAGTGGTACATTGTGTAGATCGTGACTAGCAAGTGACTATGACTCCCTTCCTTAACCATATCAGAAACATCACAAATAAATAAAACATACACACACCATAGACATGCAATATGGGGTAAGTATCCATACAAAACACATATAAATAATCCATCTAAATAACATCATTAAATAATAGAAATTGTTGTAAATAATCATCATCAAAGTATAATCATGCATACATGAACTAACTGGTACCAAAGTAGTCTCATCATATAATCAACTGAGTATGAAAACAATATCTAATAATCTAGAAAATAATGCTACTAATCATCAAGCATAACATAAACTAGCTTAAAAGAGTTTGACAATAATAACTGAATGTAAACTAGGGGTAGGCACTACACAACTTAAAATACAATGTTGGTGATTGTTTATTTGATACATTTGAATATCTACAAAAGTTATAATATACATCAATCGAAATCCATAATGGAACAATAGCTTTCTTCATTACTTGCCTCCAAAATTTTGATGAGGAAGATATCAATTCCTACAACCATGAATTGCATCCTAAAAGCTTGAAAGAGCTCCACAATGTAGAAGACATTACCACTTATTTGCAAAGAATGCGACTATTTGCAAATGTATCAAATAAAGTAGAAGAAAATAGATTGTGGGGTGATATATTTTGCATACATTGGCTATCAAAGTGGCTCAATATTCATATTTGTGTTTGGTCAACAAATTATGGAAAATGATATCTAGATTTCAACCATGAACTTGATTCTACTACATATAATATCCTATTTCATGATGCAAATCCATTGTCTAGCCACTTTGAACCATTGCTATCTAGTGTGATCTTAAAACAAGAAAAACATAATATTAACTTGCACAAATTTAAAAAATGATAAGAAACAATGACAAGACACAATTAAAAGAAAAAAATTAATTAAAAAAAATCCAAGAGCCATAATTTGACTAGCAATGGTAAACTAAATATTGGTAACAATCAAGATAATATAACCTTGCGTGCAATGAAAATACTAATTAGGAGTAAAGCTTGGAACATTAATTACAAATAAAACCATTGAGAGTTCTTAAACCAACAAACATATTAATATAAAAACACACATATAGTGCACAATAACAATAAATAGTAAATTGAAGTCAAAGAAGATAACTATGACACCAATAGAGAAATATTTTTTTGCAATAGAGGACATGCCAAAATATCCTTGCACAATTTTTCAACACCTCAATTTCAAGAAAGATATAAAACAATTTAAAGGGAGCATAGATTTTCATACTACAATTTGACTAAATCTTACTTGTCATTACTTACTGACTACAAATGTAAAATATGCAGCGATTCTCTAACAAAAAAAAGTACCTAAATATGTTCTTCCTCACAACATACACAAAAATAAGCCATTACTAACTATATAAACATCGACACAACTAGAGGAATGTTTAGTTTCATTGAGAATTACATTTGCACAAATTTGGGGATTGGAATTTAAGAAGTCTCAAAAGTTTCATCATAAATGTCCTTGTAAACATATACCACTACAACAATTGTAGTGGCTCTTAAAAGATGGTTGTAATATACAACTATATATTCCAAAATGGTATGGTATGACCAAATTCAATAATGCAAGCTTTATTTGAATTGAGCAACACAACCCTTTACCAAATGCAAAATGTTAAAAATAAATGAAAAGTCAATACAAACATTACACATCAACAATGATGACAATGCTTGTCAACATGAAAGTTGTTCTAAATTTGAAAGTCAAAGTGATGTTGAATATGACAATCCAACTGATTCTCTAATACATAGATACATAGACTCTATGTTTATTCATAATATGGATGAAAAATCATTCAAATTGCTCTTGTCAAAGACTACTATCCTATTAGAATTTTCAAGGACAAGTGTGCAGAAAAAATGAATTTTCCAACACTTTTCTTCAGTGAGCCACATAATATTGACATAATGAAAAATTTTACTTATCAAAAAGTGGCACAATGGGAACTACTTCATTACAATCAAGATTTGGCACTTCATACAACAAATCTTTTCTTCAAGACCATAAAATACTTATACATTAAGTGTTGTGGACAATGTGGATATGGATTAGAAAAGGAAAATTAAAAGGATGCAAGTTACTCATAAAAGATGTAAAGAAAAAGCCAAACTTAGAAAAATAATTAAAATCTAACATTGGATATTTAAATTTCAAAATAATCCAAATATCTTTTGACTATATGAGTCAATTGAAAAAAAAAATTCTATGATTTGACAACTCAGACCACGTAAGTTTTTCCTCACTTTTACAAGTGCGGAAGTGAATTGGGAACCTCTAATGTCAACTCTCCAATATTTACATAAATTACAACAAGAAAAAATGAAAATAAAAGATACATTTCAATGCAATGACACTGAAAAAATAATACTTTTCAAGAAAGACCCCATAACATGTGCAAGGTATTATTGACATAGATCAATGCTTTGAGAAAACCACTATTTGTGGAAACTTCATTATTTGAAAAAGTAGCAGATTATTTTTTAGTGATAAATTTCAAAATAGGGGAAATGAACATTATCACATGCTAATTTGGGTTTAAAATGCACCAATTTATGGTACACAAACCAATTATGAAATAGTAAACTTTTTCAACATGCACATAACATGCAATACTGATAATTTACAATCACACTATGCTAATTTGCACAATCATCACCATACTAGACAATGCAAAAGAACTTTGTATAGAAAATACAATATAATTTCCTGATCCTCATCTACCAAATACAATGATTTTGGACCCCTTGACTGATACTTGGATTCCACTATTAACACAACCTCCACTCAAATTTTCCAATCTCTGGAAAAAAGAGACTACAATAATTGCTTCACATTTTAAATGTTCCTATATGAAAATTTTACAAATAATAGAGAGTGAGTGCATTATTTCACTATGATAAAAAATAGACAAGCTAACCCTATTCCTTCAAAGAAATCCTTCACAAATATGGAACAATAGGTTCTGCAAACAAATGCGAGAACTATGGAAAGCTAACATAAACACCTAATTTGTGTTAAATACATATGTTGATGCCATGTATTGTAGCTCATACATGGTAAAGGTTGAAAATTCTATGACACACACATTCAAAAGAATACGAGACGATCACCAAAGTGAAAATATCTAGACATAGTTAAAATGATAACAAAATTAGGAAATGCTTTACTAAATTTGCAACAAATGTGAAGACAACAAGCTGTACATATAGTTCGATCACTTCTCCTCAATAAGAGTTCACGAAGATGTATTTTTATTGATACAAGATTAGACAATAATCAAATAATTGTACTCAAATCTACCTCAAAATTAAACCAAGAAGTAGATGACTCAGAAAATGTAATAGAAAAATCAATAATAGACTACTACAAAAAGCAACATTAAAGTATACATGGCATATGTCTAGCTGAGTTCATCTCAAAATATAATGTAAGAGGAAATTAAAACATGGTAAAACAAAAAGAAAGTATTGTATAGTTTATTAATTACAATAGACACAATGATTTAGAAAACTACTGTGTAGAGAACAACTACTTCTTTTCGTACCATTTATAGGAAATGAATCTCAATTGGAACAAAATTTCAAATCTTGAGAAATTGCATTTACTTTTCATGATGATACAATAAGATGAAATAATTCAAAATTCTAATACAAATTAAATCAAGCATGGGGTGACATTGATAAAGAGGCTATGGAAACCAATATTTGAATGTTACAAACCAATCACGATAATAAAACAAATCAAACACTTGTGATAGATGATGTATATGACATTCATGTTGATATTCAAATAACAACATATAACAAAATGACAAATATAACATATGTAGGATTTGAAATAGGAAAGCACCCTGAAATACTTGATAATGTTGAATCCTTTAAAATTAGACAAATGCTAAATATAGAGAAATAAGCAATAGTCAAAGACATAGTGGGCAAAAAGGTCAACAAAAAAATACCAATTTGCTTATTCCTAATTGGTGGAGTAGGCATTGGTAAGACCTTTACAACAAATGTGACCTATCAAGAACTTTTTCACATATATAACAACACTATACATAAAAACCCTGATAAACCAAAAGGAGTAGTTGTAGCTTATATAGGAAAAACAACATATAACATCGGTGAGATGACAATAAATCCAGCATTCCATATTCATTTCAATAAATTAGACTGTCTACCACTGAACAGTGACACACTAGACAAAATGTCAAAACATTACAAACAAGTTAGAGTTATATTGATTGATAAAATATCTTTACTAGATTCAACTTTCCTATGTGCTACATAAACAAACGACTAAGAGAATTTATGTGCACACCAACATCTTAGTTTGGCAACTTGGACAAATTTTTTTGTGGTGACATATATCAAGCTCAAGTAGTTCTTAACTCTTCTGTATTCAAAAATAAGACTATAGACAAAGACTTGATGCCTTACAACTTTTGGAAAGATAACATAGAATGTTACACACTACATCTAGAACAATGTGTCAAAAAGATCAAAATTTTATTCATATACTAAATAGAATTTGGAGGGAAAAATAGACAAAGGATGATATAACTTATCTTAAACCATTAATGCCTATGACCAATACCAATGTCTCCACACTCCCTTTCCTTTTCCATAGGAAAAATCATGAATATGTACACAACCAAGAAATGCTATCAAATATGTCTGGAGAAGTTATTGTTCTAAAGGCCATAGACGAATACATAGACAACATAAATGGCATAAGACTCTACAACCGTATGGAAATTCTTTCAATTGAAATACAACTAAAATGAAACATGGTGATAGATTTATACTCAATAAACTACAATACAAGCGATGGATTAGTCAATGGTTTTGAAGGAATATTAAAAGATTACACAAATCACAATAATTTAGACATTGCGTGGATCAAATTTAATGATTCTAATATTGGTCATCTTCAAAGATTAAAATATGCACAATACTATAAGCAATGCATCGACAAAGAATGGATCCCTATTGTACAAATTGCAAGACTAATCCAAAAAATCTCAACAAGAAAAAAAATTACAATTAGAAAATAATTTCCAATACAATTAGCATGTGTACACACAATTTATAGATTGCAAGGTTTGACAATGGAAACATTAGCTTTTGATCCAACAGGTATAAGAAAACATGTAATAGCATATATGACATTATCACATACAAAAACATTAGAAAATATGTATCTTGTAAAACCTCTCACTCCCAAACATTTCTAAATAAAACTAACAATTAACATGGAAATTGAACGTTTGCAAACAACTGCCTCTTGGAAACTTGACAATAAGGCTTCATGCACAAATCATATAGTACATTTTCTTATGTGCACATTAAACACATGAAGTCTACATGATCACAAGAATGATGTATTCAATTATGATGAAATTATGTCATCAAACATTATTTATTTGCAAGAAATTCACATGAATTCAATTACCCAAACTACCATTTATAAAGACTTCACTATTAACTTCATCCATCGAATCCATGATATTATGACACTAATAAGAAATATCAATGTAAGAACATCGTCAATTCATACATCAAAACATGTACAGGGAATAACATTGGCCATAACAAAATTTATCAATATATTGAACATTTGCAATATCTATGCAAGACCAAATACTCCCTTCACAGACATAAAAAAATGTGTTAGACACTCTAACTTGTAAAATGGATCCAACTGCACTCACCTATATTGTAGGAGATTTCAACATTTGCATTTTACCTATTACAAAAAATACAAAACAAATAATAGATCATATGCAACATATTCAATTCAAATTTCTACTCAAACATACACAACATGAATAAGCAACTCATTGATCACATTTGGTCAAATGAAACATCAAATGTATGCTTTATCTATAAAATAGAGGCATATTTGTTAGATCATTTATCTACATTTCTTCAAATACATCTAACTGAAATAATGACTCTATTAAAATAATGTTATTTTCTTCACATTTCCAAACAACTTTAAATATTAGGTCGACATTTTTCAATGCCAACAAATATTGTAATCCAACAAAAAGAATACATGCAATTTTACAATATTTACAAGAGAAAGGTCCACCCATTATTTGACAACAAACAATTTGGAAATACATGTTTGGTAAAGTAATAGTTCACCATTGGATATCAAAAGAATAAATGTAAACAAAATTTGAATTCTCACAAGGCTTATAAAGCAACATGCCAATTCACTCTTAGTGCAATTTACTCACAAGAATCAATGGATGCAAACAAAAGATTAGGAAAAAGCACACAAATGAGGCAAGAGAAATTAACAAAAAGGTAAATCCCCTACTTTCTTTCATGAATTCTTACATCTTTCATATTTACATGGAAAATGAACTAATAGAAATTTCATTCTAGGAAAAAAGTGTAAACTATTGGTTGCATTTCAATTAAAGAATTGAATGGAACAAAAGGAGGCAACACATTTGAAGGAGATGTCTTAGTTGTCTATAAAAAAAACCTTGACAAGATCAACAAAACACATGACGTGCTACGAGAAGATCTAATAGATCATAAAGCAAAGATGATAATAATAATGATTGTCAATGCAAACCTAGTACATCCATATGAAGACAAAATAGTTCTTGGGAAGGGTGTTTGTATAAAAGGATTTGAAATTGCACCAAAAATAGACTATGATAGAGGATATTGTGATTACATTCTTCTACTAAAAGAGACAAGCACAGTGGAAACAATCAACCACATACACAATGACTATAATTTCATTCCCATCACTACAATAAGAGACCTCCTTAGGAGTTGTTGGTCATATTTTTTGCCCCATGCCTTTGTGAACATAACTTGCTATGAATTACTAGTTTTGTATGAAAATTAGGGTTTTGTCTTATCAAATATTGGTTAACCTTAAGAAAGAACCCTATTCTAAAAAAAATTTGTGCCCTAAACAAGCCTTTGAGGTCATAAGATTGACACCTCTTAATTGAGTGGGAGAAAATCATTTGAAAAAAGTTATAATTTGTGGGAACCTTTTAAGTTTTTTGTCTTGACTCCATAATTTTGCAAAAAATCCCACACCGTCATATCTTTTTAAGATCTATGGTGGTTGCTATATCATGATGAAAATTTTTGGTCACTTTATCTCATGCGACATAGTGACCAAATACAATGTTACACCTGGGACCTAGCTAATATTTAATATGATTTTAATGTGTTTCACCCATGCCATTGGATCCTCCAAAATCAATGGTGGTCATTATGTCACGACCAAAAAATGGAAGGGTTTCATCAGTGGCAACATGGCGACCTCCTACCAAAGTGAAACATTGCGGGCCCAAAAGTGGATACGGTGTCGATATCTTGCCTGTTGTAAATGAACTCTGCCAGTTTGGTGGGTTGTCAGATGTGTCAGGCATAGTAAAGGATGAACAAAAATAAGAATGTGGTATTTTCCTCTTCATGATGATAGTTTTTCTATAGAATCATGGGGGTCACTATGTGGTGACCAGGAAATTCATCATTTTGGTCAGTAATGACATAGTGTCTTTCCATGAAAACAAAACACCGTGGAACCTAAGTTTTAAAAAGTAGCACAAAAAATTAAGAATGTCTTGCTAGCATGTCAAAATGATGTCATGTCATGAGATACATGGATTTGATCTTGGAAGTAAGAAACATGTTTGTATATCATCAAATCAAAAGATACATCGATGGTGGGCACTAAGTTGCTATAAGAAGTTGCTTGATCTTTAGTGGTAGTGATGTGGAAACCAAAGGGAAAACAAAAGGACCCACCATAGTTTCATTATAGTACTTGTGAAATCCTCATTATTAGATCAGGGAAGAATCAATGATGGTTGCTATGTCGCATGCAGAAGTTGTTGCATGTTAATGCATGGCAACATAGCGAGAGTGTGACACATGTCTGTGAGTGATAGTGGGTCCAAAGAAAGTTCATAGTAGTAGAGGGAAAGGCTTACATAGATAAATTTTATTGGATTGACTACCAACCTGGGAAGAGGAAAATGAGTCATCCACAATTTCATTCCTAGATTGTCAATTTTTTTGGAACCAACGGTGTGATTTAAAAATAGAAGGTGATGCAACCCTATTTTTTTCCTTACGATTTATTTATGAAGATTGAAGGCTCCCCGTGTGAACCAAGAATAGAGTATATTGCAAAGATTTCTCCATTTCTTGTCTACACAAACAAATTTCAAACTTTCAAAAAGCTTAGAGCCATTGAAGAATTGTGCCTTATGTGATTAGAGTGCAAAAGAATTTCCAACATTCATAGTGTGTCATAGAATTGTAGTGAAAGAGTAGCGAAGAGCCAAGAAAGTTTCTCAATTCACCATATATATCAAAATTTTCTAGTATTTTACAAATTTTATCCATCATGCCTCCAAAGAAAGTATTCTCAAGACAAGTTGTAGTGCCTACCCTCGTTCACATCTTTTCTAGACTTATCGTTGCTATTATTATCAGACTTTGATGGACTAGTATTATGTTGATGGATTAGTGGTATTGTTTTGAGACTATCAAACATTATGTTATGGATTTAGTGGTTATATGATGAGATCATTTAGACTTTACATTTCATGCATAAATAATAATCATTATATTGTTTTCAGCTATTATTGATGATTAGTTGGATGGTTTATTATCTTATGTGTTTTATCATGGATACTTACCCCATACTTGCATGTGTATGGTGTGTGTGTTTTCTTATTGTATGGCATTTCTGATGTGGTTAAGGAAGGGAGTCGTAGTCACCTGCTTAGTCAGGATCTACATGATGCACCACTTTCTGCCATTGTCTGTTTAGCTTAGCATTATATATATTGTATGTACATGCATGGTTTTTTCTGCAGGTTGCAGGTACTAGGTATCGACTTCCCTAAATTGCCAGGATGAGCGTACCCTATTATAATATCTCAATGATAAGAGAAGGGAGATAAATTCTCAAGTCCAAATCCCAAACCTTTAAGCCAATTGTCCTAGTGAGGTAGGACAAGTATCTGGATATTTTACCCACCAAATGTGTCAGATGACATGATTCATGATTTTTAACCCTTTAGACTGATTTTGAGTAATTTTCTCTATGATGGGTTTTCATATTTTATCTTGGAGGTCTGTGGAGAATTTTCTATTAATTAAAGTCTTAATAAATAGATTTAATTAATAAATTAATTATTTGAGGAAATTAATATTAAATATCATGTTATTTGATATTTTGATTATAATTAATTAAATGTGAATTATTGAGGAAAAATGAATTAAATAAAAGAAAATTAGAAATTAAAATTAATAATAATAATAAAATAATAATAAAGTAATGAATAAATAAAATAATAAAAGTTACAAAAATTAAAATAAAAGTTATAAATATTTAAATAGAAATTATATAAAAAGTAAATTGGAGTTATAAGCTTGCATGGGAATTAACGCACTTCTCTATTTCTCATGTGTCAACAACATGGGGGTTAGTGCATCAATTAAGCACATGGTGTCTACAACCCTATGGCTCATCTTGAAGGTTGGAAAAGACCCATGCTTAGTTGGTGACACCTTCCAGCTATTTCTAGAAGCATTCTAGATGTTTCCTGAAAGCTCTTTATATTCAGGCATTCATAGAAGCTTAGAGAATGGCGTTGGGAGTGCAATTGGAGCATTGGAGGACTCAAGAATTCTGAAGAAGGGAGGAGCTTTCTCTATGGATTTTCTAAGGAAGAGTGATTTAGCATCAGAATCCGAGTAGATTCTTGTGATTTTAATTATGTTATTTTTGCATCATGCATTCCCTGTCTTCTTCGTGTCTTCCATATGTCTTCTGAGAAGTTTCATATTTATATGCATTCTCAATATGGCTAGATTAATTTATTAGAGAATTTTATATGCATTCTATAATGCAAATATTTTATTCTTAAATTGTAGATATAATTTTTGTGAAAAAAATAAAAAACATACATGGTTATATATTCAGATCTGCATACACACACACACACACACACACACACACACACACACACACACACACACACACACACACACACACACACATATATATATATATATATATATGCATATGTATACATTTATTATGAATCTATTATAAAATTCAAATATATATATATATATATATATATACATATATATAATACACCGAATGAGCGATTGATAAATCACAGTGGGAAAATTTAATAAATAGCATCGTGATTCATATCACATGAAACAATGTTTAAAAAATGTATATAACGAAATGCCATGGGCATGAATTGTACCCCATGCCTGCAGAAGGCAAAGGCCTGTTGTCGCAGGTCTGCAGTGATAGGGGTACTACGTACCCGCTGTCAGCGCAGTGCCTGCGACCACAGGTACTGCTTACCACAGCAAGAGAAAGGGGGGGTTATTTAATAATATTCTTATACCAAAAATGTTTTTGTTAAAACGTTTAAAACAATCGATATACATGAAATCAATTTTCATTGTTATTTCATATGATATATATGGTGTCAATCGAAATTGTTAAATCGATTTTATAAAATGTAATAACTATTTATATATTTACATATGTATATATATATATATATATATATATATATATATATATATATATATATATATATATATATATATATATGTATGTATATGTATATATATATGTATATATATATGTATATATATATATATGTATATGTATATGTATATGTATATGTATATGTATATGTATATGTATATGTATATGTATATGTATATATGTAATATGCAAATATGTTATCAATAAATTTAAGTTAATATTATTTGATAAATAAGTTATATTGAAGGTTTATTTTCATAATGGTGACTTTTTAATAATTTTCAACTATTAAGATTTAATTGTTTAAATAAATAGTTGATAGTTTGGTGGGGAATGTATCAAACAAATATTATAATTGGAAAATGGATTTTTAGTTTTGTTAAGGAAAATTTTTATTTATCCTAAACAATATATGTGTTCCTCCATTCATTCTTCAAACTTGGAAACCTAAACTGAGATCTCTATATTTAAATTTAAGTTGTAAACTTGGCAAAACCAAAACATGTGTTTGCATTATGAATTCTTTATGCTATTGTTTTAGGTTTTGGGTTGACTAGTGTTGACCAGTATAGGACGTCTACCAGAGGCTTGGGGGTTATGTGATTGTGGTAACATGATGATGTTTTAATCTCGATCTTTATAAACTCAACCATGGTTATGTGATGGAATGCTCTATGTATTGGTTGTGATTATTGATTGATTATAGTTGAGATTCTTATGTATGAGATACTTGACTTAACCATTATTTTTGGTCATCAATCAGTTAACCTTGATTATTTTCTAGTCGCCATGATGAGACTAAAATGTGGATTTATTCTTGATGATGTCATGAGGTGACATGTTTGACTCAACCATTTTTGGAGTCTTCGATCAGTTTGATTGAGATATTTTGGTTATTGAGAACCATTGGATACTTTGATTATCAGTGATACTTCAGTTGCCAATAGAGAGCTGTTGTGTTCATGATTTTCTATGGATGTTTTCTCATGGAGGATTGATGCTTTTATGCATATTTGATGATTTTATTATGGATTATCTTTTTTGATTTTGAGATTTACGAGTCCATGAGCATTAGGGTAGGATATCTACATGTAGTGACAGGAAGTGGCTTGCAATGGGGGTCAGGGCCCTAAGAGGCTGCCACGGTAACTCATTGTAAGTTGGATTGATAAGTGATAACATTCACACCTAATACTAACTGAATGAACCTAAAAAGATAAGTGTTTTGTTCTTGCCCATGCCTTGAGTGCTTGTACAGGTTAGGATGGGAGTAGTGAGATGCATGGTTGCGACCTTGCATTCCATAGTATGCCTCGTCAGTATGAGAGGATACTAGTGGCTGCATGAAATCAGTATGGACTTGTGGAGTTTAGCTAACTACCAAGGTAACTTGTACGTGATAATTGTGATGACACTTTCTCGCTTGCATAGTAGGTTCCTACATGTCATTGTGTGCCTCTGGGATTAGATGTCAAATTTTGTGTTTGGAACCTTTGAGTTAGTATACTTTTAGGATTCTTGGACTTGTGGAGATTTGTGCTATGTGATTTTGATAGCCTGTTTGGGACTTGAGATTATCTCCTCAGCACCGTGGGAGTGGACCACTTAGGTACCATGCGATCGGGTGGTAGTGTATTTTTCCACTCTTATCATTTTGAGATTCATTGAGACATCATGGTTGATGCGTCCTTCATGATGGTGGATATGTATCCTTTTTCATTGATGATTAGCATATGTTGGATGATGTTATCTTATGCTTTTATTTGCATGTTAGATTACTTTCTACATATGTTATTGTATATATTAGGAGTGACATTCCTACTATGTTAGTACCGATGATCTCTTTGGTGATTTGGAATGTTACACACGGAGGGATGGCTAGGATCCACGATGGTCTAATGATGCTATTAATGGTTGGGAGGAACCGTGCACTTAGTTTATTATGTTTGATCTTTATGATGGATGTACATGTTTTCTATGATGATGTATCATGAGTATCATGTGATTATCTCTACTTTGATGTATCATGGATTAGAATAGGATGATGTACCTTATTCTATGTATGTATATTCTTTTGAGCTTGTCATACCCTGTGACATGTACAATGAATGATTGAGTATTTGAAATGTAATGTATAAATATTGGACTTATCATTATTGTTTCATATGGATGTTGTACTAGATGGATTTATGTATGTAATTCAACGTTAAGGGATCTTAAAGAATGTAATATGTTATGTACGTTATGTTTACTTTCAAATGGACATTGCTATTGCTTCTGTTATTGTGAATTAGTTATACATGGTGTTTACTTTCATGAAGAAAAAAAAATGCTACTGAACTTAGTGAAATTCTAAGTTAATTCTTTGGATCCCTTGGCGGGGCATTACACAAGTAGATTCTCGAGGCAAGTAGATTATGCTAATAGAAACATACATGATGACATTCTTGAATTATTTCTTGAGTCTACAAATGAGTCTTCCCAGATGAAGAAGTTAATTTCTATAAACCCTAGGCTCAAGATTGTAGATAGTTTATATGATAGAGGGAATTGGATTAGGGATGCTACTACTACCAAATCAGGCCTTTTTCTTTTCAAGAAGTGGTTTTCAGAGAGAAGTTTGTTTTCTCCCCATGGAAACATTTGGAATTTTTATTTAGGAAAACTAGTGGCCCCTAGTGTATTCGTAGATGTTGACCTACTCATGGACATTGCCCAAAACTATGACCTTTCATCTAGAGTAGTAAGAAGATTGGATGGGGAATGCTTGATGAGTATAAGTGCTAAAGAAATTTGAAAAATCTTTGGTTTGGAACCCTTTTTAGATTACCATATACCCATTGACCTTCCAAGACTAGAAAAGGAATACTCATCAAAGAAGGACAAGGTTAGGCAAGGTGCACTAAGGACACACTGGCCTCAATTGGGAATCTTCCTTTGGTCATAACATCTAAAAAGGAGCCTTTTAAGAAGGAATTTTTCACTTCCAGAGCCCTAGAAATATATATGACTTTATGTAGAGTTTTTGGTGAGGATGAGCTAAGTTTTATGCTAGTTAAATGTATTTATATGATGGCTCAGATTTCTTCTTTTGGTGTGGATATTATTTATGATTTTGCATCCTACATAGCAAAATAAATCCATATAAGGCTAGTTGGAATTGCCAAAGGTAGGGTAGAGAAGACTTTTGGACATTACTCATTGTTGATGCATATGTTCTTGTTTAAGGGGGTGACATATTTTGGGAAGGAGATGGCTTTGAATAGAGAACATGAAGGAGAGGCTCTACCAGTCCAATTATGGAGTGCAAATATGATTGGGGATGCAGAAAAGGCCAATTTTGTTAACTTTTGATCGATATTTTGCCTCTAGATTGAGAAGCCTCTTATTAAGGGACAATCAAAAAATCCCTAGGGCATTAATGAATTTTATTAGACCAATGGATAATCCATTTTATTTAAAAATGTCACATAATTGGGCTGATATCATACCATACCCTATTTCAACAGTTTATAAGGTTTATGGTTTCTAAGGGACTCCCCATGTACTACCCTCCTAGGTGCCTTTGAAAGTAGGGATAGCTAAGATATTGTGGCTGCTAGGAGGATTGGAGGAAACATATTTTGTTAGAAGAAACAGAGGCTCAATTTTCCCCACTTGTACTGTACCCCACCATTTCATAATTAAAAAAGGTGGATGGTTATTTTTGTATAAATTCTTGGATCAGTACAATATGGTTGTGTCTCATCCCTATTTTTGTGATTCTGAGGGATTTTTTGACATCTTTAGATTAAGTGCTAAAGTTGGTTCCAAAAAAAATTAACCTTATTTCCATGAGGATATAATAATGAATGAGTTCTCTTTGCAAGAGCAAGAGATTAAGAAAGAAAAATGGAGAGTTTTTTCTAGAGTTCTGGAATTTATTCATTGTTTTGATAAAGATTACAAGCCTCTAGATGATGCAAAAATAGAGGCAGACAAAATAAATAAACTCATGATTACTTTTCTTGAAATCATGGAGGCTATTAATGAAATGAAAAAAAATTTCATCAATTATTTTCCAAAAAAAGCCAAAGAAGTCATGAGGAGATTCACATTTACTCCTATAGTAGGAATAGGGCAGTTGGTTGTCTAGAAGAGACCTAGCTATAATGTGATTCAAAATAAAAGGGCCACTATTTATAAAGGAAAATAGATAGTAGGGTCAACCGGTGTTGTCCTAGAAGAAATAACTGATGAGCCCTCACCAAAGAGGTAGAAAATAATAAGGGAACAGACACCTCCCATTGAGGAATATTCACCTACAGAGTTCCTATTATAGATAGGAGATGAGCTGCTCACCAAGGAGCTGATAGAGTAGTTAGGGTCCCAAGGGGGAATATTCATTACATAGGCTGAATTAGAAGAGGGAAATCTACAAGAACCTCCAATGCCAAACTTAGAGTTAATAGTAGCAGATTACAGAGGAAAGGAGCTAGGTCCTGTAATTGAATAGGCTAGTCATGAGTTCATATCTAATGACAATTTTGTGAAAACTAGAGCCTTCTACCAATTTTCTAGGAGAGAAAACATGGGAAAGTTTGAGGAAAGGTGTAATATGATGAAATAAAAGCATCTAGGAATGGAGTATGCAGACGTACAAAATTAGATAAAAGAAGAAATGATCCCAGAATTCCAATGCATGACCCCTAAAGAGGGGAGACAAATGGTAAAAGCATCTACTGTTTTATTGCTATCTAATTGGGATATAGCAGATGCTTTAGTTTTTAATTCTATTGTAGATAAGATGAGTTTAAAAGATCAAGGGAAGAAAGAAATAAAAGGGTTCCAAATTCAATGAGGACCAAGCTACATTAGTTATTTGGTCATTGAAGAAACGATCTAGAACTGGCTCTTCATAGCCTGATAATACTGAATTAATAGGCAACCTAATTCTGAAGAGAGTAGAAGAAACTACTACTATAAAAGCTACACATCTGAGTGTTGGAACAACCCACTTTACTTTAGCCACTACTGAAAGAGACCAAAAAGAAAAGTTAGAATTGTAGGATAGATATGAAAAACTTTTGGCTGCATATAATAAAGAAGTTGAAAGAAGAATTGAACTTGAGAATAAAGTGATGGGACAATCCACTAGGCCACAAATCACTTATCCCCACCCATAAGTGGAATCTTCTAGATCCATTCCCTTCATTGAGATCTCTAATACTCCACAAAGGCCAAAATTTTATAATATTGAGGAGTTGAAGGAAGAAAAGGATAAGTCGAGGGCCTTGCAAGATGAATTAACTTATTAGTATAGAGAAAATCTTAGAAAAACAATCTTATATCTGGTAGATAAGATTCATTCGCCAACATTCTATGAAGAATTAGTAAACATATTGGATACATAGAGAGAAACCAAAGATGTTGAGGAGATTTTGAAACCTATAATAAGTAAATAGGATGGAAGAGATAAGGATATCACCCATTTATACATTTTAGTTATTGCCTTATCTTGTGAACAAATAGAAAAAACTTTTGATATAACTAGTAATCTATCTGATTTTGAAAATAAGAGGGAGGCAATGCAAAAAAGAACAATAATTTGTTTCTCAAAATATTTAGGTGAGAAATTTGATCTCTTTTCCCAGGCACTCAAAAAGATTGATATAATAAAAGAGAAAAAAGAGTGGGGAAAAGAATTAAATGATTTATTGTGCAAAAGAATAAATAAAGTTAGTAATCAAGGACATGTGTTATGGGCAAGGACAAATGAAGAATTTTTTAAAGTACAACTATTTTACAATTCCCTTAGAAAGGAATTTGTTGAAATAAATGAAATAAGGGATTGGGTAATTAAAAAGCAATGAGAAATCTTGAGCTTTGATTGGCCTAATGATATAGTCTTCAAAAAATGGATGGATGATTTTGTCCATTCAAAAAAAATGGACATAGCAGAAGATGATGCGGACCAAGATGAGGACCAAAGAGATGACACATCAGTGCATGCACAAGAAGATAGAGAAGAACAACCAACTCAAGAGGAAAGCATAGTGGTCCCAACTACTATTGTGGCAACCAAGGATTCAAAAATAACTACTATTTTAATAGTTCATGATGATGAAAGTGTAGAGCCTCAAGTTGAAGTGAGCTTACAGAGATCGGAGCTAGACACATCATTGACAAACCTGATGGCTTCATGTTTTGAGGATTCAAACCAATAAAAAAGCCAATCATGGAATTTATAGTATTTAAAAATATAACAAAAAATAGGCCCACCAAAAGAGAAAATATTATGATGTAAAGTTTTTTTGTTGCACAAAATTTTGTCTTTTATGACAATGACACTTGTAAATATCTTTATCTAAAGGACAATTGTTAGTTCTCTATGTCTGAAGCTTGTTGCATCTCACACTATATAAGTGAGATTCTAGGGCTACAAATAAGGTTTGAGTTATTTGCATGATTTTAGTTTTAACTATGTTTGTTCGATCTAATTTCTTGGTGTAAAACTATATGATGTATTTCTTTGCAAATATCTAAGAATACATTAATCTTGTAGGATCTTGAGGTCTTATCTTGAGTTCTTCTGAGTTTTGATTCAATTGTATCAATTTTCAAAGGAAATTAATGCAAAGATGAATTGTCCCCATATCTGTTCTTGCTAAATCTAGTCTCCATTTTTATTACCTAGTTATTTTGAAGTTGTATGAGAAAAGCTTGTTCAATTGAATGAAATTAAATCAATTTGTATGTCAATTCACTATTGCTTTTAATTCAATGAATTAAGTAAATGCTTCAGCAAGATTGATAGTGTTTCCATGATAATAGGAAGGATGTCTGTAAGAATAATTTTTAGTGAGAATTGTTGCTAGTATTGATTGTAATGTAGTCAATTAGATCAAGAAATTGAATGGACTCTGAATCCCAATGGATAAGATACTGATCTATTTATTCATTCTACATATGGAAAGATCATAAGCAAGCATCAAGTTTAAATTTGAAATCAATTTTTCTTTATTGTTTGAAGAATGCCAATACTAGTCAAAACTTGTTTGCATTTAATCTTTGTGTCTTAGTTAGCTGCTATTTACTAGAATTATATGTAAATCTAAGAATAATTGCGACCAAATCTACTATAAGGGATGTGTGTTATTGTGAAATGTCATGGAATGAATAAAATTTGTATGTAATATCAATTTGAGAAAAGCCTTCATCCATCAGATGCACCTGCCTTGGTTTTGCAAAACCTAAAGAGTAGAAAATCTCTTATGATTTTGTTGAAGTTGGGTTTAGATTTGAAGAACAAGTAACTATTTATAGGAGGTAGCTAATAATTAGGTTATTATATTCTTTATTATCTTGATATTAAGTATTTTGTTGCTTAATAGTTGAAAAACACCAACAAGAGCAAAAAACTATCCTATTGGAACAATAGGTGGTTGCAACACAAAAACAAGGTAATGTCAACATTCTAGAAATAAAAGCTAGCTATATAAAGCACGGGTAAAAGTAAAAATAGGAGAAAACAATTGTTACTTCAATTAGACTTATTAAATTTACAAACAATTATTACTTCAATTAGACTTACTACATTTACATTAATGGGTAAAAGTACAAAGGTGTGTCACCTTTTAGGGTGACTGATCAGAATGACTGAATTTGGTTATTACTATCTAAAAATCAATTTTTTTCAACCATATGATCTAGATAAATTATATATGGTCTCACACTTTTCCAATTAGAAATATCTATTAAATGCATGTTTTATACTAGTTTGTATCCAATTACTAAGAAAATATAATTATTTTAGAAAACTGGCATTTCAATAACTTTTACTATTTTTAATAATATTTTTAAATAACTTATAAACACCATTTTATAGAGCTCAAAGTCAAAAATATTATCATATAGAGTTTATAGCATTTTAATTAGATATAGTATATTATAATTGAAAAAAATTACAAGCACATATTTTAACACTTGAAAAGATGCCAATTTTGAGAAAGAAAAAATATTAAATCATATATAAAAAAATTGAAACTTATATGATGTTCTAGAGGAGAGAGTCATCTTCTAGAATGTATAATTTTTATTCTAGTCAAAATATATTTGTTTTGAAAAATGTGGTGGGAGATGAAAACTATCAATTTTAGCCGAGTTGAAATTTGAATCATTATAAAAGAGAAAATATAGATCTAAAGCGAATTTTTATTTTTGAATATTCTAGATATATATGTTATGTATAACATAGTTTGAGATCAAAGGGAAATAAGTTTATTTTCATATAGTTTTATGGTGGGAACTAGACCCTAATTTTTAGCACTTTTTAGCGGCTAGAAAATCCTCTATAAAAATTATGAAAATATATCAATTCTTATTCAAAATAATTGTTAAAAAATACAATCCTAAACTTAATCAATTTCTACACATTTTATTAGTTTACATCATTTTGAAATTCTAAATAATAATACTAGTTCTATATCATTGAAGGTGGCCAATTATTTTTTTGTTAGCCTTTTCTTTTACAAAAGGGTGACACAGATTTGTGCTTTTACCCTAACATTCATTTGCACATTTCTCTATCCAATATTTACTACTATGCATCTATTTAATTTTGGAAGCTAGAAATCCATCTCAATTTTCTCTAGCCCTATACCTCTACAGAAGAACAACTTGCTTTAAATGAAATTCCCGCAATGCTATTCAAAAATATTGTTGTAAAAACTGACTGACCAAAATGACCGGATTTGATTATTTCTATCTAAAAATCAATTTTGTTCAAACATATGATCTAGATAAATTAATTCTAGATAAGTTATATATGGTCTCACACTTTTACAATTAGAAATATCTATTAAATGCATGTTTTATACTAGTTTGTATCCAATTACTAAAGAAATATAATTATTTTAGAAAGCTGGCATTTCAATAACTCTTACTATTTCTTATAATATTTTTTTAATAACTTATAAACACCATTTTTTAGAGCTCAAAGTCAAGAATATTATCATATAAATTTTATAGTGTTTTAATTTGATATAGTATATTATAATTGAAAAAATCTACAAGCACGTATTTTAACACTCAAAAAGATGTCAATTTTGAGAAAGAAAAAAATATAAAATCATATCAAAAAATTTTGAAACTTGTATAAAGTTTTAGAGGAGAGAGTCCTCTTCTAGAATGTATAATTTTTATTTTGGTCAAAATATATTTGTTTTGAAAAATGTGGTGGGAGATGAAGACTATCAATTTCAACCCAGTTGAAATTTGAATCATTATAAAAGAGAAAATATAGATCTAAAGCCAATTTTTTATTTTTGAATATTCTAGATATATATGTTATGTATAATATAGTTTGAGATCAAAGGAAAATAAGTTTGTGTCCATATAGTTTTGTGGTGGGAACTAGACTCTAATTTTTAGCATTTTTCAATAGCTAAAAAATTCTCTATAAAAATTATGAAAATATATCAATTCTTATTCCAAATAATTGTTAAAATATAATCCTAAACTTGATCAATTTTTACACATTTTATTAGTTTACATCATTTTGAAATTCTAAATAATAATACCAGTTTTATATCATTGAAGGTGGCCAATTATACTTTTGTTAGACTTTTCCTTTACAAAAGGGTGACACAAGTTTGTGCTTCTATCCTAACATTCATTTACACATTTCTCCATCCAATATTTACTAGGGTGGATCTATTTATTTTTGGAAGCTAGAAATCCATCCTAGTTTTCTCTAGGACTACACCTCTAGAGAAGAACAACTTGCTTTAAATGAAATTCCCGCAATGCTATTCAAAAATATTGTTGTAAAAATAGACACTTCGCACAGGGTTGTCCACATTTATCTGCAAGCTAAATGACAAAGTGACATTGAAAGTATTACGTGAAATAATGTATAAAATAACAAAGATATTGTAAAAGCATTTTTTAAATTTTAAATAATTCACTATCAACTGAAACCAACACTTACAATTTACATACTGCAACAAGTACTTGGAATATTAAAGATCACAAATCCATTTTCTATTCCATTTAGTGCCTTCTGTCCAAATTGCCAACATAAATTTGAAGGCTATGGAGTCCTTGATGAAGATACCGCTCAATGCAATATATGTGAGAAGGATGTTAATTATGTACACAAGTCACACCTAAAGACACTTTTTTTACTGAAAATTAACAACCAATCGAATGCTTCATTGAAAGTTCATTGATTAATCAATTAATCCCAGCACTTCATAGCATCAACTATGAGGACTACATGCACAAAAAATCCAAGATTGTAGTAACACTAAGAGAGATTTCCATTGAAGGCAATTTTACACTTACCCAAGCCAATGTAATCTTGCATGTCAACCTAGTGCAAACCTCTCAAACAGGTCACAAAGTAAGCTAAACAATTCAATCAAGAAAGCAATACAAAGAGCAATTATTTTGAAAATGTTCAATATGTGAGAAAATGTTATATAACATGATTCTTATGCCAATTTTATAGGATAAATAAGAATAATAATGTGTGGACTACCTCAGGTCAACAAGTTCTAGTGGACAATTTCATGAAGCTATGATAAACATCTTGCTATATCAATGACATGCTTATAGACAATAATTTAGTAATAGCTTATCTTAAATATAAGACAAGACTTTGCTACATTATATGTAGACATAATAGTACTCTTATTTTTGGACATGTTTATTTATTGTTTCACATGTAATGTGGTAAGAACATTTTGTTGTCTTGGTTGTTATTTTCAACGCTATGGTTGCTCAAAATTTATTATCTCTATCCATTTATAAGTTGTACAAATGCTTAAAATTATGTGTATACAATTGCTACAAATATATTCCTTGTATGATGATCAATAATCCATTCTACTAGTTTAAAATTACTGTTAAACATATTGGATATGCCAATCATCAGATTAAAAAAACATATTACTATTTAATGTATTATAGTTACAACAAGAAAAACCTTCAAAGAAGATTCCACAAATTGAATACCAAGTCCACATGCTAGGGCTTTTTAATTTTGTATTATTGATTTTTTTTCATTTTGAAATAGATGGTGAAGTATTGCATTAACTTATTACAATCTATTTTGTCATCTGTACTAAATTAGTTGTGAATATTTTATTGTCATTCAATTCCTAAATTAGAAGAACCCTCTGTGCCTCTCTTCTTCAACAGTCCAATGCTCCTATTTTCATCAACTACCTCCCTAGGAATGCAACCCTGTAGGTTCTAGAATAACTCATTATTGACTTGTTTGTGATATTTTATATTTTTTTCACCTAATCAATGCTTTCTAACTGATATAGATGAGATGACATCATGACTGCTACTGATATGATGGTGAATGATTTATAAATGTTAATATTTTGAAAACTTCTATATGATACCTAAATATGTAAAACCCTTGGAGCTTTAAATATCTCACAAAATGGTCATGACCCAAGAGCACTTCCTTTCAATCTCTATTTCATCTGATAATTCTTCAACTTTACTTAGCATTAGGCAAATTGAGAGCAAGTACATAATTTTAGAAGTCTTTGTTAATTTAAGGGTTCAAATCTACTATATAATGTTGCTAAATGATGCTCTTCCATGAAGTAGTAGCCTCAAGATAAACATTTATATGCAACGACCTTCTAGGTGATAAAAATATCATTTAGAACTGTCGTTGCCTTAAGAACAGACAATGTCAAATGCTAGTACACTTCATTTAGGACACAAGATTTTCATGGACAATGAATCTATAAAAAGAAAGCTCTTTGAGTTACATTCAGTGATCCATACCAAGATGATAAAAAGATGTTATGACAGAGTGTGATCTAGATTGTTCATGCAAAATCTTGTAGATGATTTTTAAGAAGTATTCTTTTCTTAAATACAAGCTTCAGAATACTTTTATAGTATCTTAGGAAATTTATTCAATTGCTTTGTCATGGATCCTACCTTTAACCAGGTCACATTTTACTATGTAGAATGCAATCTATTTGGCAACATTAACAAAACCAAAAAATGAATTTTGTCATAGAAATATATGACTTGCCTATTGTGTGTAACTAGCAATTAGTTAAAAGAAAAAGCATTTCATTAATAAGCAATGCATAACTTGAACAAGAAATGTGTGACCTGCTTACAGTAATCAATATAAGAGCCAAACTATTCTTGAAAAATGGATAGCTTTCTCATTACATCATTACTGGTCAACATTGCACCATAACGAGTATCAAAATATGTACTAATATTTCTAATACAGTCAAAGGAATTAGGTTTTTTAAAAAAAAAATTGTAAAATTTCAGGCCTCCTACTCTATAGTTGGAAAACAATCTCCATCTCTCCACTAAAGGAACTTGGGTGTAAAATTGATCATATAATTCAAGCCTTTGATTATTTGCTTCTCTCTCTTACACACACATGAAATGGATGACTTATTACTAATACACATCAAACCAAAAAAATTGAATTAGACACAAGAAAAGTTGCTTCTATCCTCTCTTTAATTATGATTGCAACATTGTATTCACTCGCATATCATCTACCACAATATTTCTCAATCTCCTCAGCACTTCTACCTAGAATTCACACACCTATCAAAGCCCGCCTATTTCCATATCCATTAATAAAAAATAAATAAAGAATCCCAAATGTACCTCAAGCCAAGTAGATTGTACAATATTTTCTAGATTTGGGATTCTTTATATCATGAAAGAAATGTTATTTAGATTTTGTACTTGTTAATTATATTTGTTAAAGGATATGTTGTGGTAATGGACGTTAGTTCATACCTCTTACGAATTTTTGTCATCAATAAATTATTCAAATTATTACTTATATTTATCTGAATAAAATTGTTTTATAGAATCTCTAATAAATTAGACAATATATTGTTTAGGAAAATATATATATATTATTAACTATTGTGCATAGGTTATAAATGGTTACTCAATTTTATTAAATGATTGTGCATTACTGTCTTTAATTGCTTTAAAAAAAAGATAAACTAGAATAAGTATCCCTCAAGTTCCATTAATTGTACTAAACAAAGTATATAGAAAAACAAACATTAATTAAATCCATTATTTAAAAAATTCAACAATTAAGGCAAATGACTTCACTTACTATTCCATACTATTGCAAATATAACTGTTAGTTAAATTAACTAGATCAAATTGCAACTACATAAAATTAAAAAAAGTAAATAAAACTTTTAGCATGAACTAGATGCTTTGCGTCCTTGTTCAAATAATCTTTCATGATTATGTTTACTTGAATCTTGAGCAAGGAGATTTGGTGATACTAGTAGTGGAGTACAAACTCTTAAAATCATCGATTGTTGAGTCAGTGATGATTTCCACAAATAGAGTGCCCTCATCATTGCACTCGACAATACCTTTGCTAGAGGTATCAACAATCAGTTTGTCCACTAGTGGATAAACATTCACCACAATCTTAGAAAGTGAGTCTCTAAGTATCTCAACTGCATCAGGAGGCATTATTTAAGTATAAGAGATTGCATAATGGAATCAAACCATAATTAAATCACATATTTGAGAGCCAAGACAATGTGTAGTAGATCTTTTAGGCATCACAAGCACTTTTGTAGGACTCTGATGAAGTGGACACAATAGAGTGAAGATAGGCACATGTAGACACAAAGAATGACACATTTATTACTAATAGGTACATGCAGACATAGTTAATGACACCTAGTATTCTCTCAATTAACATACTTCCATTTCTCTATCTTTAATTTATGTGGATTTTTTCACATTAAAAATAGAAAAGACTACCCCTAAAAAGTTTAGAACTAATAAGAAAGCACAAATACAAAACTTTAATTTTATTTTAATAGGAAAAATTATTCAAACTATAGAATAAGAAAAATAATTTGAAGTTTGCACATTGTCCAAGGACTCAACTAATAGTGAAAAGAGCTATTGAAAACTATAGTCTCCCACCTTAATGACAAGGACTAATAAGTTAATCTATTTTGAATTCATATTCCTTCTAATTACAACTATCTCTAATTCAAAGTCGTTATGTCTTTAAACAAGAGACACAAGCGTCATAGTTCCTGCCATTTAAATTTTTAGTTTAAACAAATAGAAGTAGCAATGTTCCCATTCAAGATATAGTAAATGGTAACTTTCAAAAGAATTTTAGGTGCTCAAAAAGTACTGACTATATAGAAGTTAACATACATTACATCAGTACATGCCTATAATGTATGCAATCAAAATCTTAATTCAAATATTTCATCAATGACATTGATAAATTTTGTATGATACAATCTATGTTAAATCTTGACGTAAGGGACTTGCTATTGTTTGAACAATGTAAAACTAACTTACTTGCATTCGATACAATGTCTTATTGCAATCACAATCTTAATTCAAATATTTCATCAATGGCATTGATAATTACATGAGATAGTCTATGTTAAATCTTGATGTGAGTGACTTGTATGGTTTGAACAGTGTAAAACTAGCTTATTTGCATTAGATATAAAATCTTGCTTCAGATAAGATGGTGCCCTAGTATATTGGTACCAAATTCACCTTATAATACAAGAAATATAAAAGATAAATAAGTTATAAGAAAATGATGTAAGAATAGAGAAAAATAGACAATTCACATAGTTCAAAACAACTAGGTGAATTAAAAGTCATCTTCAACTTTCTTATTTACAAAATTTATTGTGTATGAATACAATGTGAGAATAATTAGATTATTCATTGATAATAAGTACATAGAATCGAAAAATAGAAAAAATGTAAGCCTTCTATATTGCGCACCCTTACAATATAACTATAAAAAAAGAAAATAATTTAGAAACTTAATAAATATATTATCGAATCATTTACTATTTATTATTAAAAATAAAGAAATTATTTATCTACAAGTTCCTTGTGGATAGTTTATAGAGTATAAAAATAGGGATGTAGACTCTTTATATGATTATTCTGTATTCATAACAAACTATTTCAATTGTTGGTCTTTATATTGTTTAAAATTTACTACTATAACTTCAAATGTAACAATTGCTATATTTTTATTTTTATTTCTTTGATATTTTAGAATGTAAAAGTGTAATTCTTAAAGTTTTTATAATGTTTTTAAATAAAATTTAATATATTTATATTAAATTATTGTCATTAAATATTTATATAAATATTCTAGAACTCAAAATCAATAATTGAAAAAGTAAAATAGAAAATTAACATAATAATATACAATACTAAAAATAAAATAAAAACTATATTGAAAAATATTAAGATTTAAGTTGTATTTCTTATATAAAGAAAATAGTCAACATGTCATGTCATTGATATAATTACTATTTGATCTTTATGTTTAAAATAGTTCTAAAGATGACATAAGCTATCATTAATGCATAAAAAATAGAGTGTACAAAATATCTTAATTTTTTATGAAGAAAATTAATTTTACTCCTTACTATTATTGTTCTAAGCCAATCAAAGAAGAGATAAATAATTTTGTTTAAATCATTTAAATAGATGGAAAACTTAAAACTATAGTTTATAGAAATATGTTTTAAAAATTCTTGATTTTGTTTGGCTATTTAAAACTTACTATTGCATCTAATGGATGCAATAGTATCCTATCATGGGAGGAACTAATAAGTACTCATAAATTATCTATATTCTTAAGAAATTAATATTAAAATTAATATAGAAGTAAAATTAGAGATAAGAAAGGTACAACAAAGAAATTTTAACCATATTTTTCTCAACAAACATTGTCTAATCGAAAGAACAAAAGTTGGGAGATTGGAAAATTTATTGGGCACAACTGAGAGTCAAACCTTTATAGCGAGGAAGCATTCAATAAGTCAAGGCCATTCAATAAAATCACCTTTACAATTATACAGTGATCTCATTTAGTTTGGCATCAAATTTTATCATCAAGTAATGACTTTCACATGTAGGGTGGCAAATTGTTTACATGAAAATAGTGTTGGATACAATTGTTAATTGTGTATTTTCTTTGATGTTACACAAATGTCATATTAGCCATCAAACAGAGTCTACCAAGATTAGATGATTAGCAAAGAAATTTATAGTGACTACCAAGCATTCCTGAACATTACACAGTAAGTTAGCTCTTACCGAGCTCACTTGGGCATCAAAGTATTTTGTAGTAGAAAGTTACTGTTAACCGAGCTCCCAAGGTTAACAAAGGGAAAGTCAATGTCTACCAAGTTCACTTGGTCATCAAAGAGAAAGTTAGCTTTTACCGAGCTCACTCGGTAAGTGAAGGAAGGTCAGTGTTTACCAAGTTAACTTGGTCTCCAAAGGAAGTTGCAAGGCTTGCGATGTTTACTGAGCTTCACTTGGTTAACATTGGGGAAATCATTCTGGAGCAGTGGTCACTGAGCTGGGTCAGGCAGTGAAGAATTTTATTGTTCTAAAGAATTAAGTTTAATTGTTTTGTGCAATGTTTGCAGCCAATTGATTTAATGTTTTTCAGTTGTTGTAACTTGTAATTGAGCTGACTTGACAATCTGTAAGGAATATATGAAAGGTCAAGTTGTGAATTCATGAAAATGTAAGAGTGTGGATGCATAAGAGTGTGAATGTATGGATGTAAATGGAATAAGCAAATATTGAATATATGAGCGAATATTGTGGAAGGATTAGATATCCTTATGGAGTTGCAAAGTTGTATTCGATCAGTGAGGATCTAGTGAAGCAGAACAAAGATCTGTATTTAGCAAAGATAAGTTGCATATATTTTAGATCACTTCATTGTTGCTTTCTAATCATTGTAACAGTGATTCAAAATCTCTTAACAGAGTTGGTTTAATAGCCATTTTGTAAATCCTCTAACAAGGTGACAATTTAGTTGAATTGTTCTCGAAGACCTCCAACCAGGCCACTCCTTACAGGGTGATTAAATCCTCTAACAGGGTCACACCTAACAATGTGTTTTGTAACCTTTAACAGGGTTGGCTCCTAATAGGGCTCACTTCAGAAGAGTGAAAATTGGTGACTAGTTACTTGGTGGTTTTTCCCATATTGGGTTTCCACGTTAAATTTGGTATCTCTTGTGTTCATGTTATTTCCTTTATGCATGCATGTTAATCACTTTAAATGCTTAATAAGTTAACAGAACATCTATCAAGTTTCAGCATTTATTTGTGTGATTACCGAGTGTCAGCAACAACTATATTTTAAGACATCTAAGGATCTGTGGATTTATTTTTGTGGTAACTGACTCACCCCTCCCCTCTCAGTTACTCCATTTCTATTTTCAACAAGTAGGTCACCATCAAGGGTGAGATTAAACCAGTAGCAAGGCAACAATTTTGAGCCCATAAGAACATATTTAAAAATCTGATATTGGGGTGATCAAGTTCGCAAATAAGTGAAACATTTCTACAGATAATATACATGATAAGTTGTGAAATACTTACATAATTTATTATTCCTTAATATAGTTAATATTTGAGTAGGTCAAGGTGGCTATTCTAGTCATTTATTAGATATATATATATATATATATATATATATATATATATATATATATATATATATCACTAGAGTGATAATAAATTATCAAGGAAATATACTTTTTCCTTGGTAGAATGTCATATGCAATCAAACATATTAAATATTGCAATTTGATTAGTGAATCAAAGAGATTAACTTATTTTATTACTTTTTATATCAAATATTGCTATTTGTAGTTGGTGGTCATGTTTCACACGAAGCCTAAAATATTTGGCCCCTATATAATTTCTTTACAAAATTTCATACTTGGGCTTTTCACCTATTTTTTAGGCTTCAAAAGTTATCCAAAGTAAAAACCTTAAATAAACTCTTCGTCCTTGTATTTTATCATTACCTTTTTTTTTCACTTAAAAGGAACAGTTTATTTTTATGTTTGTTAGGGCTACATTTCCTCATCTCATAATTTAAGTTGTCCCCCAAAGATTAATTTTCTCTTCCTAAGTTTGAACTTGTTACCCATGGTCATTTTGGTCTTTTTGTCATCTTAAAGGCTTGATCCGAAAATTCTCACACTCTCATATTTTGAGCTTGTCATATCTCTAAACCATTGTGAGAGGGAAGCATCTACACAGCCAAAAAAATAATGTGTTTAACAGTTTGTTATTATTTATTATTTAATTTAAAATTAGAATACTACTATTTTACAAATTTTAAATAATTAGTTGATAGGCTATTATAAGAGGGGACTTCAATAGAAACTTGTCCATTCGTAGAAATCGAATACCAAAAATTGCAATATGAGAAATCAAGGTATTTGAGAAATTAATACGATTATGGAATGAATCTTTCAACACTTACCATATTTATTGTCATATTTGAGATGTTTAGATTTTATATATCTGAATAGATTTGGCGTGATCTATAAAATCTATGCATTGAATCCTTAATGATTTATGAGATTTGTTATTGATTTCTTTCATGTTGATATCTACTGTAGTTATTTCTCAATAGATATTTCTAACTGCCTCCACCTTCTATAAATAACATCTATGAACAACATAAACAATATCATCTGTGAATGGCATAAAAAATCTCCATTTGAAATCGAAGGTAGAAGCTGGAATATGGGGCAGATTTGCAAATGGTCCTCATCAATCAGGCAACAATCTCATCTTTAAATGACTACTTCCCATTTAAAATATCAATAGACTTTCCAATAATCCATGGCCCATAAATCTTTGAAGCCCAAGAGGTCGCCATGATGTCCATGTCATTTAGCCTGCTCCATTAAAAGTACACTTCATCGAGCCCATCATGTTGTTCATGGTCTACGTTGAGACACTGGAATTTGTTGATTTTCCCTTGTGAGGTACTAGATCTAGATCTAGGGTCTTCATATTTTGTTTTAGGGGGTAAATGTTTAGGGTGGAGTTGTACCTATAACATTTGTTTGGATTTTGTGTCTGTTTTGAAATTCAAAGCAAGGGCGGAGTTCTTCTAGTAACATTTGTTTGGAATTTTTTATCTATTTTGAAATTTAAAGAAGGGGCAGATTTCTTCCAGTAACATTTTTTTGCATTTTGTGTCTATTTTGAAATTCAAAGCAAGGGAAAAGTTCTTCCAATAGCATTTGTTCAGATTTTGTGTCTATTTTGATATTCAAAGCAAGTATTAATTATCAATCAAGTAACAATAGCCTTTAGTTATTTAGGTTAAAAAATTTGAATTCACGTGTGTGGGTTTTGATTGTTCGAGATGTATTTTGTTCTTTTCATTCAAAATTTTGCATCTTTTCAGCATCATTTGTATAACAAACTTAAATGACTTGTAGGGTTTGGTCTTACATGTTCCTAGTTTTTCTTTAGGTTTAGGAGGGTTGGAGAAGCACACAATGTTCCTATTCATTTCATGTCATTACTCCTAATGTATTGGCATGAGATAGATCTTGATCTTTTTCTAAAGAAAATTATATATAAGATGTTCAAAAGATAGTACAAACTTGATTGTTTATTGAGAGGTATATATCAGCATCATTTACATCGCGAGCTCAAAATTTCTCCTACCTAATACAAAATAGAAATTATGATTGCCCATTATGTCCAATACACCATGCTAAGATAAGAGTTCCTATTCAATTGTAGCTTGTGTGTCATGTAAACGAACTTTTGATAATTTGTTTTAGTTGCAACAGTATTAGAAGATTCTATATCTATTCCTCATTGCCTCTTCGTTTAATCCATGTGACCCAACTGGATTGTCCATTCATCTATCTCAACATCCTATCATACTAGATTTGCTGAGTATAGGGATGCAAAACCCATTTTGTAACTGGGACAATCACAGCCAATGGTATCTCTACCAGTGGCACCACAATTTTTGAAACCTTATTTTGCACATCATCCCTACCCTACTGTTGTCTTAACTCAGCTGTGAAGTTATGTAAGGCTATTTCAAATGGATATCTAGCTTTAGAGCTTCATGTCCACATGTGACCATTCCAAATCAATCCAACTTGCTTTTTCCAAAAAAAATTTGGAGTTGTATCAATCCAACTTGTTTTTTCCAAAATTGTTTGGAGTTGTTTTTGACTTTTTTTGAAAGAGCATTTGTTTAATAATGAGGGAATGCATCAACAGTTAGTTACTTGTAACAATAGTTTGAATGCTCCAAAAAATGTCTATTGTTTCATATATTGGATTTTAAAACAAGCATTTTCTAACGTATTGGCATGAGATTAGTTTTTATTTTCCTTATTTATTTGTTATGAACTACTCAATCCCCATTGCCCTTTCTCAAATTTAAATATTTAATTGATTGTTTTTAGTTATATATTGGAAAAACATAAAATTCTATGGATGTTATTGCAATAAGTAGTGCAATGCACCCCTTGTGTTTCCAAATGAGTCACCACCATCAATTAATTAGATTGGTTTTCCAACGAACAATATTCTAAAGTTTTCAACTAGAGTTGCACTCAGTTGCATTAAAATACTAGAGCATGCAAAGGCCACATGCTCAACAATTCATGGTGTGCACGATACCGATGTCATGATGATGGAGGCTAGAGTGCTAGAATTCCACACAATTTGTGATATGCTGAGTAGTTATTGCAACTTCCTACATGACATGCATGCTGATGAGTATTATGCCCTTGGTTGCACTTCTAGTATCAAATTTAAGTTTTAGAGTTATCTCAGTAATCTATAGTGCATACAATCTATACTTGTAAATATATTGTGACTAGTATCATAAAATAGTGAACTTGATCAAGTGTATGCCTTTTCTGTGTTTTTTTTTGAAGAATTGGCCGCTAGCACCTACTTCTTGTTAGATAAATTTGCTGAAATGGGCCTTATTTTGTGTACAACTAAGTAACTATGACTGGGTGTACACCATTTTGTGTGGTTTTTATGCACTAGCCTCCTACATATATGTAAAGGAGTCGTACATGTTGTTATTACGATGTATACCAAAAAGTTGTACATGTTGTATATTGTTTAATACATATGTCACTAAATCATATATGTTGTGTACTATGCTTTTGGTGTCTAAATGTTTATGTCAATACAAATAACTGTAAATGTTTCCAAATCTTTTTATGGACTAGTACATGGACCGGTATCAATGAATGAGTATATAGTTCTTCTAAAGTTGAATATCAATGTGACAACCATATTTTCCTTGCTAAAATGATGGATTACTACTTGAAATGATATTACTGTTTATGACTTGTTCTCAGCTTTGAAATGATTTTAAATGTACTAAAGCAGCTACATGAATATAATGAATTTCCTATTTACTTTGTTTTGCAATCTAAATATTTGCCCCTTCTATATTTGCTATTCAACTATTTAGACATTGCAATTAAACTTAATATAAGGCTTCACTTGGTAAAGCTTAATTTATTATGCTCCTCAAATCTATCAAGTTTTCACTCTTAATGTACTTTTCCAATTAATTCAAAATTTTAAAAGTATGGTTTTTAATTTTATAAAAAGTCGTGTTTGAGAAGCTACACTAAGAATGCAATTTGCATATCATGAATGCATTTGTGAGCTAATAATGTAGAACTAGGTTGGAGAAAGTATTTTCTAGATTTAGTTTTGTTCTCATGCATGCTATGGTAAGAAGTTTTTGTCTCATGGGATTCTTTCTGGCAATCTTTCATGTTTTGAGAAATACTTGTGAGCTACTTAAAATAATTTATTCTTTAGCATTTTTTTGGCCTGTCTTCCATGATATGATCCATATATATCCCTACCTAAATATATTAATAGAGGCCTTTTGGTAACTAGATAGAGATTAAATAATAGAGAAACTATTTTTTGTTGTAGTACTCTCATATCTGTGCATCCATATAACATATATATGTTGATTTGTGACTAAGCATTCGGTCATATTTATCATATATTAACAGGAGGATAAGTGGTATAACACAAGGTGGGAACTTGGATTTCATACCAAATTTAAGAAACCTGAGGACATTGTAAGTAGAAGAACATCCTCAATAACCCCTCTCTTCTGAGGTATACATGCTATTTTCAATGATTATTTGCTTGACTTTTACTATTCTGAGTGACTTATTATAGCTAGGCATGTTGCAGAGTTTTGAGGAACAACAACATCACTGGAACTATTCCTGACATAAGCTTATTATACAAGCTGAAAACTTTGTAAGAATTTCAATAATGCTTTTCTTACCTAGTCTTTGGTCCATAGGAGTAGCTATAATTCATTTTTATTAGGTGTGATGTGATAAATAGAATCTGTACATTACATTCAAAATATTTAATTTGATTACTAGAAACTCTCTTTTTAGAATATAGTAAAATCTACTACTATAATATATATTGAATTTTTTTTTAGGAAACAAATTAGCTCAGGTTATTTTATGCTTTACAATAACAAATATGCTTTACAACTAAGTAGATGTTGTTTATATCGCTTATGACATTAAATGTAAAATGAAATTCATAAATTACTTATGACTATAAATATTTATTATTATTAATGAATTTTTAAAATAATAATGTTTTAATAAATATTGTTATTTTGATATTAATGATAATGTAAAAGAGATAAGAGAAAGGAAATGATCAAACTTCGATAATGACTATATTCATATGCTCCAACGTATTTGTTATTGAGAGTTGTGATTATTATTTTATTTTTAAGTGAAAAACATCATTTATGTTGTTTCCATGATGAAATCATTGTTTTTTTTCTGAGCTAACTTTTATGTTTCACATTCTCAGGTTCCTTCAAAAAAAGAATAAATCTTTAGAAGAAAAGAAACAGATTAAGGTATTCCCCACGCTGAAAGAGCATATTGTATTGCATCTAAATTATTTTTAATCTAGAACGAACTTTTTTATTTTGCATGGTCAAGTGCCTTCCAAATAAAAATAATTGTTGTTAAGTATATCTATACTCTCACTGACCTACCCATAAAAAGGTTTAGCATTCATAATGAGATATTGACACGTATATGTAGAGTGCATTTATGAACAAATTGATAAATATAGTATCATCTATAGTATTTACGTGGTATGGTAGAAAGTAATATTATACATTTGCAAGGAGAAAATTTTAATGCACGTGTTTTGTCATAGATAGAGCTAAATTACCTCCTACGACTAAAAATGTCTCGCTTTATTGAATCTGCAATTACAATGATTAATGATGGGAATGTATGATTGCAACCATACCTCCAAGTAGCAGACATTGTTGAGTTGGGTTTGAATTGCAAGCGACACCTCAATACAGAATGGACCTCTTCGATGGAGTTTCAAACAAAGAGCAACCATTCCAAAGAAGTATAATGATTGTGTTGGCTCTGGTGAAATTGTAAAGGGGTCTATAGTGTTACTTAAAGGGTATAGTCACCCTGCTATTTGTAAATCTAGGTATGCAATTCTAAAAAGTTATCCAGTAATTTCTAGCTATGAATACCAAAATATCTGTACATCCAACCTCATTTTATAATCCAATCTTTTTTTGGTATGTTACAATTTATAATTTACTTGGACTTAATGTGCTAGTGCGGGTGGATTTTTGGTTCTGAAATAGACAGCACTTGTTTGAATCATGATATTATTAGTGAACCCATATACATATGCAAGGAACAAGGCCTAGAATTACATACATGGGACTTGGGTTCTGCATCGGTAGGTGTACTTGAAAATAATGATGTTTCACAACTACTTTCCCAAAAATTGGTATCTAGGGTATCATCTCCATTAAAGAATAAAGAAATCAACCCTACTATTTCTCCAATTAAAAACTTGAACCCATATCAAACAAGGTGGCTAATAAAGGGTCACGTTACATCCAAAAAAGAGATTCACCCATTCAAGACCCGAAATGCAAAAGGTAAAGTCTTCTCCTTTGATATTATAGATTGTGAGAAAACTGAGGTGCGTATCACTTGCTTCAACAAAATTGTAGATCTTCATTATGTAAATATTGAAGTAGGATCTACATATACAATAGTAGGTGGTACTATGAAGATAGAAAATAAGTTGTACAATAAACTTAATAGCCAACTTGAAATTTGTTTGGAAGACAACTCAAGGGTTTCACTCTTAGATGATGACTTGTCAATTCCAAAACATCAATTTTTATTCACCCCTCTTGATCAAATTTTGGACATGACCAATGATTGCCTTGTTGATGTTATCAACATACTTTTTTGTGTGGATCTGTGTACCACAATAAGGAGGTTTGATGAGACAATAGTTCTTAGGAGAAGTATCCAATTGATGGATATGTCTTTGTGTACTATAAATGTAATTTTATGGGGACCAACCACTCAAAAAGAGGGGACATGCCTACAAGAAATGTACCATTTACATAATGTATTTGTTCTTGCAATTAAAATTGTAAAAGTTACAGAATACAATGGAAAGGTCATAGGCACTTTAGCTAGTACTCAACTCTTCATAAACCCAGACATAGAGGAGGCAAAAAAAATCAAGTTATGGTTTGTCGATAATGGGAAGGATATGTTACCATCATCAACACAAGCAATAGATGTACCCCTAAAAATACCAAGGAAAACAATTATTGAGATTGAGGGAGAAACTATGAATGTCTCCCAACCTTTTCTTTACATTATAAAGGCAACAATTCAATTCATTAAACTAATTCAGTTTACTATCCATCTTGGCCCCTTCACTTGAATGGAAAACAATGTAAGAAAAAAATTATTAGAAATGCTGATGAAACATGGACTTGTGCAAAATGCAAAGACACATTTGCAGATTGTATTTATAGGTACATACTTCAAGTAAAGCTAGCATATCATACAGGCACACTCTAGGCTACTGCTTTTGATGAACCTATGACCTACCTTTTGGGTATGTTAGCTCATGAACTATACATGCTCCAGTTTAGTCAAGATAAAAATATTGATGCAGATATAGTAATTCAACAAATATGTTTGAAATAGTTCTTCTTCACTATCTCAGTTCTATATGACTCAAGTTCTAGTCAAGGTCGTTTGAAGTTGACAATCACCAAAGTTGACTCTCTAAATCTTGAAGAAGAAAATGCTTCCTTGATCGAAAAAATTGATGTTGTCAAAGGCAATAGTGCTTAAATGTATTTGTATTGCTTCTTCTTAGTTCCTCTTCACTATCTCAGTTCTGTGTGACTCAAGTGATGCTAAAGGTCATTTGAAGACTACAATCACCAAAGTTGACACTCTAAATCTTGTAGAAGAAAATGTTTTCTTGATCAATGCAATCGATGCTATTGAAGGAAAAAATGCTTAAATATATTTGTATTGCTTCTTCACTCATAATACACATACATAATTGTACTCCCAATGTTCATTTATGCTTTTTTTTTTGTCTTAGTGACTAAATACTAATGAATGGTTACCTTGGCAATAATATTTTTCAAAGTTAGCAATTTTTTTGTGTCCTTAGCCCATGAAAATATTTGGTGGTCAATTTTAAATGTACTCCCAACGTTCATTTATGCTTTTGTTTTGTCTTAGTGACTAAATGCTAATGAATGGTTACCTTGGCAATAATATTTTTCAAAGTTAGCAATTTTTTTGTGTCCTTAGCCCATGAAAATATTTGGTGGTCAATTTTAAATGTTTATGATTGTATCTAGTTCAATCCAATGAAGATCTTTATCACCGACTAAATTATTTATGATATACTTTTCGTGAATTAAATATTTGGTGTTTGAATCTAAAAATGGTGCTTCTAGTACTTTGCAAAATCTATTGTTTACACTACATATTTGAATATGCAAGTATTTTTTTTTTTAACAATAATATTATGTGCATCTTATTTCATGCATCATTCTGAATATGATATTTATTGTGCAATGTGTAATGTTTTTTTTTAGAAGATGAACTCTTCCTCTGGAAATTGTGAAACATTGCAATCATTAGATCAAAATAAAAATTATCAACATCACAAAAGGGATCATGAGTACTATGCTTGCCACAAAGAAGAAATCAGTATTCATCGTCATAAGCAACAAAAATAAAAAAGGAAAACATGCAGCATAGATGTAGGGATGAGTGTTCAGATATCAACTATTAATTCAAGCAATCTCATGCCCCAAAGTGATGTAGAATTTGCAATAGCTTCTAAAAACTTTCACACTAGGATAGATGCATTGGCAAAAACAAAAAAATGCAAAGTATGCAATGAATGTTACCTTGGCATGCACACCTCTTCAACAATTTATGTCATAATTTGTAGTAGATGTTCTCGTGAAAAGGGGAGACATCACTTTGCAACATCAAATAATATGGACCTAGGAAAACAACCAGATGAATTCAAAAATCCAAACCAAGTTGAAGAGATGCTCATAGCACATGTAAATATGATAGTGCAAGTAACCCATGCTCGTGGTGGACTATACAAATATTATGGTCATACAATTAGCTTCCCACAAGACATTAGAACAATAGCAAAGTACCTCCCATACAAAATTTCAGATTTAGATATCTTAATAGTTCGCAGACTACAGATCCATGGAATGTACTATGATTTCTATGTAAGTAAAGCTTGAGTCTAGGCTGCACAAAAATATAAGATCAAATATGGTCCATACTATAAGGATGTTCTAATATCTAATGAGTGTCTATAGGAACTCCCAGATACAAGTATGGATGTTTCACACTTGCTTCATATGATTGATGTAGACAATGAACATGATCTCTCAATTGAATTTGAACATCCATGTGGTGAGGATGAAAATGAAAGTGACATGACATACATATCATCTTTTGTGGCTAACTTACCAAATAGACAACATGAGATAGATATCATCAAAGAAAAAATGCAAATGATGCTCTTATTCATTGGCCAAAGCTCAATCCCTCTCTAGTAAATGAATACAATACTGAATATGGCTTTCCCCACACTTTTCCCAAATGGTGTTGCATTAACAATGCAACCTTGCTATCAAGAAGTTAAGATACATAAATATGTGTTGTACTTAATGAGATATCATGATAGTAGATTTGGTAGCCACCCAAGGTTTTGCTATTTTGTACTCAATCTAATGATGCGACATCGAACTCAAGGCCTCTCTTCTATGTTTGTGAAGAAAAATCTAGAGGACTCCATCCCAACCACCATTGAAAACCTTCGATTACACATACAACAGATGCCAAACACTCAATTGGCTCAAGAATTGATGCACTTTAGATCTTCCTTGAGGGGAGCTCATGTGTATTGGAGTAAGCATCATGGTGAACTTACAAATATGATCAACCAAATAGGAACCCCTACTATTTTCTTCACTTTAGTGCTACAGATACTAAATGGCCTAAATTACAATGACTTTTTCTAGATGGCCTTCCATCAATGCTTCGAAACAACAAAGAATGCACAAACAATGTTATCAATAACCCACATATGACTTCTCTATTCTTGCATGAAAGTTTCACAATACTCTATAAGAATTAATAGAGAAACTCTTTTGTGTGATAGATTATTGGTATAGGTATGAATAGCAACATTGAGGATCAGGACATATACATGGATTCATCTAGATTCCAAGTGCACCTGATATGGAGAAGCTTGACTAGAATAATCATGTAGAGGTAGAATGAGTGAGATTTTTCTTTGACAAATATGTGAGTGCATGGAATCCATGCACTCCATATTTTAAATGCAACACACAACATCGATCATTGGAAGAGGATCCTTGTTTGTTGGAAACAAATACTATCTTCTCTAGAGATATGTGTGTTGACTATGAGGAATTGATCAACCGCATTCACCAACACACACAATGTACTGAAGCAACATGCTTACAAAAATGAGGTAGTATTTTAGAGTGTTACTACAAAGCCTCTTGGTTAGAAAGTGTTAATTCATCCTTGGCTTATGATGAGTCTGGAAAAAAAACTATGCTCCAACTCAAAATGATGATAGGTTGAATACACACAACCCAGATATGATTTCAACATGGAGGGCCAATATGGATTTCCAACCAGTTGTATCAAAGATAATTGTTCTTAAATATATAGCAAAATACGCATTAAAGGCAAAGAGGAAATCAAAGAGTTGTATTGATATGCTAACGTGCATATGCAAGCAACAAGTGGGTAAAGACCATGCACTATCAACATATCATAGATTTCTATCTGAGCTAATTGTAGATTGTGATATTGGTGCATAGGAGACATGCCATATGCTACAAAAGTTACCACTTGTTGTTATTAGTCACTCTTTTATAACACTGAATGTTGGATGTAAAGTTTTGCATTGGACTAGCAAAAAACTAGGTGATAATACAGTACTAGTGAGTTATTTATACTCCTACATAGAATGACCTACTGGTATGGAACTAATGTCACTGATCGAAACTACTAGATTATTTTCATTTTTAGCTACTCACAAAGGATGCAAGTGGATGGTTAGGAAACAAAAGGCAATTGTTAATGTTTTTCCTCATTTCTATAGTACCCCTGATGAGGAATCTGAACGATTCAATTTGTTTCATTGGAGTGAGCTACTTTTGTACAAGTATTATCACAACATCATTATAGATATTGGTCTCACTAAAAATGTGATTGTTGCAAATTGGAAATAATTAAAATTAAATAACTACCATGTCTAGCATGTGGACCACCTAATAGTTACAGAAGATGACCATGAAGATGATTCCTTTGATACAAGTGAGGTGGATCCAATAAAGACAAGTGACCTTAATGAATGGGAGATGATATCATAGATGGGATTTGGTGGTGGTGAGAACTTGAATGCCCTTGAAATGCTAGGAAGACGAGACTTTGATAATATCAAAAATTGGGGTGAATGTTCTATACCTCCCCATTTGCACAATATTGTAGAACATTTCATAAGTACAAACAAGACATCCGAGAGAGATGAACACTCCATATTATAAGAACATGCTCCACTATATCCATTATCATCCAAACAAGAACTATAACTTACTGTTATAAAAGAGCATTATAATAAAATTTCCTCCAAACAACCCCTCTATATGATCATACAAGGAACAACAGGCACAGGTAAATCATACTTGATAAATTGCATTAGACATGCACTTTGGGTTTTAGCATTTAAAATTAATGGTCCACTCCTTATTGTTGCACCTACAGGATTTGTGGCATTCAACATAAATGCCTCAACCATACATACTACCCTTAGAATACTAATAAGAGAAATGTACCCACTACATGGATAGTCACTACTAGTCTTTCAAGAAGAGATGAGATATGTGAAATACCTCCTTATTGATGAATTTAGCTTCATAGGGCCAAAGTTGCTTTTGAAAATAAATAGTAGATTGCATGAGGCTTTCTCTCATCAACAAAAATAATGCTTTGGTGGCACATCTATAATTCTTGTTGGTGACTTAGCACAACTACCCCCTTTCATGGATAAACTAATTTATACATTGCACTCAAATGCCATATACCTTTGGGATAAATTTACAAAGGTCATCACATTGACAACCATATTTTTCCAACAAGGTGACACTCAAGCTCAAATCGACTTTCATCACATGTTGTACAATATGCAAAATGAAAATCCAATTGAGAAAGATTAGGAATTACTCATGAAACATACAAATAAAATGATATCTGCTTCTGAATGAAGGTCATTTGATCAGTTGATGTATCTTTACTCTACAAACAATTTAGTCAGGATACACAATCGACAAATGCTTAAATTACTCAATCTTCCTGTTGCACTCAGTATTGCTATAAAAATACACTTACAACCAAACCTTGATAGTGATGTCGATCGACTTCCAAAAGAACTATTGCTATGTAAAGGCCAATGAAAATGTTAATGACAAACCTTTTGATTCAAATGGGCCTTGTAAATGGATCACTTGGAGAGGTGGTAGATATTGTTTATACACCAGGATGTAAGCCCCCTGACCTACCTCTATATGTGGTTATCTGATTTGATAATTATATTGGCCCACCTTGGGGCCAAAATGCTCCAAACAGTCTACCTATAACACCTATAACCTTGGGTAATTATAGACAGATCCCACTATCTATGTCATGGACACTTACCATACATAAATCCCAAGGATTAACACTTCAAAGGGTAACAATTGATATTGGTAAAACAGAATGACGGGGTTTAACTTTTACAACTATATCAAGAGTTAAATCACTCAAAAACCTCCATATAGAGTCATCATTCTCTTTTGATCGATATTCAAGAATGACAGATAATCCATATAGCATTATCAGAAAAAAGGAAGAGTCATGATTGCAACAACTCTCCCTATAGACTGGATAAGTAACAAATATATTACTTTCCTCTAATTTATATGACTATGTTTGTGCTTACATCATTAATTTTGAAATTGGCTAAATTTATGCATTTCAATCTCATTGTATGCTAATGTATATAATTGTTGTGATACAGGTATGGTGCATAAAAAAAACCCCTTTTGGTGATCTGTTGAAATTTACTTATATATGGATAGTTGCATGTATCCAGTATGATCTATAAGTTGTCTTGTTTAGTATATCTCTATTGTATCTAACATGTAATATAATCTCCATGTCTATTTTGTTAATGTATGGTGCAATTGAATAATAAATATGTTGTCTTTGTAGAGAAACTATTGGTATCATTCTTCATCTACACAACTTTAATTACATATATGTTACTTGTATCTTGCATGGCTTTCAATGGGTCCATATTTATGGAGGCTCCAAGACTGTGTACTTTCAAATATTGTAGATTATTAATGGTTTTAATTTTTAAATGGTGTACTTCAAAATTTTATATGTGCATGTACATTCTCAAAGATGTGCTCTTTAGGTGATGTACAAATAGTATCGTTCATCATACATTTTAAATAATAATAAATAAATAAAAATAATTGTATTCGAATATGTTTTGATTTGTAAGATATTAAAAAAATGGTCATCAGCATGCAAAGTTTGAAATAAAGTTATAGATTCCTTTCATGAAATTTTTTTTGATTGTCAAAATAACAACTTTCAACCCAGCAATTTTTATTTGTTTATATTCCTTTACCATTTTATTATATGTATGGCACAAACTAGATGTAGTCATTTATCTTACATGTAAACTACCACCTTTTCTCACTATCGGGGTATCCCTTACTCCTTCGGGTGTAAGTGCTAGTTAATTAATTTCCATATATAACCATTCTATCAACTGTATAGGAATGCAAAACACCATGGTGAGAAATCAGTAGTTCTCACATTGAAATCAATAAGACTAGGGTTTGTTTGCTAACCATTGCAAGAATGCAAAATCATTACATGTATCGCTACATTTTGTCTGTGGTTCGTCGAGCTTGTTTTAATTTTGGTTTGTGTTGATTTTTTTATGAGTTTCTTTCTCATTTCTTATTGGTTGGGAGGTGTACCCAAAATGTTGAGTTGGGTTTCAATGCCAGTCAAAAAATTTTATGACCGTTGAACTAGTGATGATAAAGATCGACAATTATTATATTTTAAAAGGTGAACAAATCTACACCAAGTAGCCATTCTATTCCATAAATATGAATTTAACACACATGCTTCATGATATTGTTGAGTTTTGTGATGTGGTTTAAAGAATTTCTTTCTATTTTTTCAAAGCATAAAAGAGATTGGCCCTGCATTTCAGAGCTCTATGAGTCAGAATTGTAAGGAAGTTAAGAGAACTGTAAATTCTATTATGCAAAAAATTTCAAGGAACATTCCCTAATTATGAATTGATAAACTTTAGGGTTTCTTATATCTATGGTAGGGTTTTGATTTTTTTAAAGTTTGTATCCAATTATGGTAGAGGTGACGTGGGAACTTAAATTGTGACATTTTGTTTAAGTAAGAACCCTAGATTGGTTGTGAGAATTGTGACTTGTCAAAATAACACCTAAAAAGGAATTTTGAGGGAGTTTTGTTTATGATGATAGAAACATTTTTGATGATCTTCTTGACCAGTTACCCAAGTTGTCTAGGAATATGGTACCCACTCCCCTGTTATTAAAATTTGGAAGTGAAATGTTCTCTAATCTAAGGGAAAAAAAATTGTTGGGTTCGAGACTCTTTTATGCCTATTCCATGGTTAGAGATTTTTAGGCAATGGTATGGAAAATGGATATAGGTGATCCTCCATGGAATGCATAGAAATATGATTTGCAAAAAATAGTTATACCCATGGTTTTCTTGAGGGTTGACTTTCTACTGAAGCTAGTTGAAGGATATGATCCCATCACCAAAGATATCAATGCTTTAAAGGGAGAGGTTTTATTCAAAATTAGTGTTGATGAAATTAGGGAATGATTTAACTTAAATGCAACATCTGGTAATTTTGAGGAGATTGACTTAGGAAAGTTTAGAAGTATATATACTCATACCCCTCTTGAAATTTTAAAGAATATTGTTCTCGTCAACTTAGGGGCTATGGATGGGGTATGTTAAATTTTTTTCAATTAGATTTAAATTCACTAATTTGAATATATATGTACAAGGCTCTCAACTCTTTCAATAAAATTATAATTGAAAATATAATATGTAAGAACTCTTATATATAAATTCAAACTTGTGAAGCACTTGTAAACAATATACATAAATCTCCTTACATGATGGTGACTTTAGACTCTGACTTTATCGACCTTTGAGTACATTGGACTTATTGCTTGCTTGACCTTACAAATGAAGGACTCAATTAATATATACCATTCATGATGAGTGGACGTGACCTTTTAAGAAGAACTACATCCAAACATTACAATACCCTAAGACAGTCAAATAAAATAAACACCAAGGAACAAATTCATATGAATATTTGTCAACATGGGCATGCCAACACAATGAGACATAGAAGAAACTTGATCACCTGTTGGCTAACACAACCATGAGAATATCTCGATGTCACATTCACAACAACAAGAAAAGAACAAGCCTACAGATGGGTATATGCTCAATCACCTAGGGCATAACAATAAACGTCTTAATGAAAACATATGAAGGGAAACATACAAATAATTAATCCTCGAATCATATGGGAATATTATAGATAGCATAGGTAGTTACACACACACACACACATCTATAGATATACATATACATATACATATATGTATACAAACACTATGTATATGTATATGTATATATACATACACACACACACACATATATATACATATAGATATATATACACATATTTATACACATATATATACATATGTATATGTATATATATACATGTATACATACATCTACATATGTATCTATATGTATATATGTACATGTATATATATGCATACATACATATATATACATATATATATACATACATATATATACATACATATATATATACATACATATATATCTATATATATACATACATATATATATATACATATATATATACATACATACATATATATATATATATATACATACATATATATATATATATATATACATGCATACATATATATATATATATAGACACACACACACACACACACACATGTGTGTGTGTGTGTGTGTGTGTGTATTTATATATATACACATACATACATATATAATAATTAATCAAAGAGATATTCTTTATGTATAATCTTTATTTTTTATCCAAAAATGGCTATAAAACATTAACACTCCCTCTTAGCTAAGGAGGATAAACATAGACAATTTTAAAGATCTCTCATTTGATATCTCAAATTATTTCCATCATATGACATCACAGTCAATATTAGGAGTATTTTTCAAGTAAAATATACTTTGAGATATTTAAAGAAAGAACCATATGAAGTGAAGTATTTCAAGAGAGATACTAGTGGCACACATACATCTCTATGCCAAGTCCTAGGAAGAAACATAATCAAAGATTCACTAAGAAATTTTGTGGATGTCTATTGAAATTCAAACTCCAAATCATGTTGTAATATTTGATTATCCTACTTGTCTGGAAAAGAAGATAAATAAGGGATTGCCAATGGTTAAAAAAGGTTATTTTGTCATGTTTAAATAGTATTCTCTATTGATGCACATTATTTTATACAATAATATGAAAAACTTTAGGAAGTTTAAGGATTTGTGTCTAGAGGAGCAGAGTGAGAGTTTACTAGTCAAACTACAATCTACATTTATATCTCTAGATTGGGGTAAAGGTAATTATATATTTTTTGATAATAGGTTTTCTAAAGAATTATGGTCAAAGTTGATGACATTTTTAGAAAGAATCCCTTGGCCTTTGATACACTTTCTAATACCCATTGATGTAAATTTTAAACCCAAGATTTATCACAACTGGGGGGGATGCCATCCCTCATCCTACTGGTACTTTTTTCATACTTTTGGTTTTTTTGGTTTTCCTTTGGTTTTTCCTTACCATGTTTCATTGAGAATAGGATTTTTAGAAATAATGAGGCAATTGGGTGAAGTAAAAGAGAGCGACTTTCCACCTGAGGATAAAAAGAGTTCCAACTTTTTTCTAAAATGACTATGTTTGATAACTTCATTATGCTCAAAGGAGGGTGGAATAAAATTGAGGAAGTACTTGAACCATATAGAATCAGGGTAAGGGAGAAAATATTTAATGACATAGAAGGCTTCTATCAAATAATTATGAAAATGGTGAAGAACTATCACAAAGAAGTTCACATGTTTTTCATTTTCCTAATTAGAAATGAATTAAATTTGAAGATGCAAGATGAGAACAAGAGGTGTTGGCTCACTTTAAAAAAAAATTTAATGAGATCCATAAGTTTTATTGTAAGTATGAGGCTTTTTATATTAAAATAACTATAGCTTGTTGCATGAAAATTTTGTTTGAGACTTTTGGTGAAATTTACACCAGGTTGAGAAAAAATTAGGAAAATCCAAAAAGGCCAAGGTTGTATTTATATGTCTTTTAAAGATCTTGAAGAAATAGAATAGGATGATGACCAAGTAATTCTCGAGGATGAGAAAAAGATAAGAGGAATAGAATGACAAATAATTAGGGAGAAAGGGAAAGGAAAGGAGATTGTAGTATACCAAAGAGCCCCAAAGGAGAGGTGACTAACTAGTATAGTTATCCATGAAGCATCAGACTGACCAAGGAGATCTACTTCTCCTCAATCCCTACCACTTCCTTATATTTGTTCACCCACATAGGAATGTCATGATATGATCCCCAATGAAGACCCTGATACTAGAACAATGATGGTTGATGCATCAACTCCAAACTGGTCACTATTCTAGGAGGATAAGAAGAAAATATAAATGAAAATGCACCTCAAATCCACCTTGAGCAAGAAGAAGGAGATATTGCCCTAGAGATATTAATGTAGTCTCATTAGTTGAAGAGGAGGGTACAAGTCAAATAAGTGATAAGAGTAAGGAAAAGCCTCCTCAATTAAGTTTGGTTCCTAAATATGATGATGAGGATGATGAGGAGCAAGAGGATACTATTATTATTCTTGATGAGTTAATGAGAGAAGGGATTCCTTCTTCACCCATTTCTCAAGTCCTTGACTTGACAATGTAATAAATAAAGGGAAGATGCCTAGAAATTTGAGAATTCAAGCTTGTAAACAATTTTTATCTAATGAATTTTTTTTGAAATCTATTTCTTTCCAACAATTTTGGTGGTAATAACATATGCACAAATACACCCAGAGGCTTAAGAAGAGACAAACTCAACTCCTAGGGTTCGAAAAGAAGTCATAGAGAAAGAAGTTAAAGATGGGTTTAATTAGAGTCTCCAAATCATTACACTAGAAGAAAGAAGACAAATGGTTAAAAATGTAGGGGGTACTAATTTTGCAAGTTTAAGACCTCATGTATGTAGTGACATTTGATGAAATAAGAAATAGTTTGAAGATGTATAACATGGAGCCTAATAAAATTGATCAAGAAATTAAGAGAATACATCATAGTAAGTATCATTCCACCCTAGCCATATGGTCTTTATATACTACTAAAGGTGATATATATATATATATATATATATATATATATATATATATATATATATATATATATATATATATATATATATATATATATATATATATATATAATGATACGAGATTGAGAGGAAGTGTCATTGTGCAAATAGTTTGTGAAAAGTGCATGGGTGATGTTGCTGGTAGATTGAAACAATATGCTCAATATGTTGAAGGTTTTACAAAAAAGTTATATCAATATTATGATCACCTTTTTTTAAAGTATAGGCATGTTTATAGAGAATATGAGAACAATTTGAAGTTATGCAATGACCTAGAAACTCAAGTTAGAGAATTAAGAGAAAGGCTAGCAGAAATAGAAGTTGCCAGTCCAGTTGATCAAGGTACTGCTCTTGGAAAATTGAGAATCATGCCTATGATAAAAAAAAATGTGGAGACTTCACCCATCCATAGAATAATTGACAATGACACAGATAGAACATTAGGTGAGTTGCAACATAAAGTTTTTATGTTAGGGAAAAATACTAAGCAAAATAAAGAGAACTCTAAGATGGAGAAAATAGGTATTATCCAAAAAACTTTACTATATTTGCATAAAAAATTAAATTCCAACTTAACATCAATATATGAGGGATATTCTTTATTATATCAAGGAATAAGAAAGTTTGATAGAGATAAACAAGTGGCCAAACCAACTTATGATAAGTGGGTACAAAGGATTGAAAAGATGAAAACAATTAAATTAACATCTAGTTTTGATACCAAGAGATCATCATTAATCAAACCTACTAGCAGGTTGCTTAAAACCTTGGCCAACTTTTCTATGTTACCAAAGTATATTGAGGCTAGAATGTTTGAATTACAAAGAAGGTTTGACACCCTGGAAAGTACATTGTTATCTCCCATCTTGGATGTGTTGGAAACTATAATTAAAACAATTGTTACATTGTCATTGATTTCAAACCTTACTATTAAGACATTTACTAACAATGTAGAGTGCCATTCAGTTGATTGATGAAGAGGTTTTGAAAAGAGAGATAACTATATAAATGTGAGGCCCCGCCTCGACCCATCCTAGCCTCGATGATACTATATATTATTTTTTTTTATGGCTCGATATGTCAGAGCATTATTTGTGGCACTGAACATTATTTTGCTAATTATGATGTATGATGCTTTATTTCAGATATTTGATTTTTGTAGTTTAATGTTTGATAACGTATATGCTGATAAAATGAATGAATGCAAACTAACACTTTGAATCTCCAATTTTAATGAGTAGAATGAGATGAATGAATAGATTATGGAAGAATGGATGTTTTAAATTTCATGAAATTGTTCATGCGTATTTTTATATATATATATATACATGTGCTTCTCGAATTACTGACATGTGCAATGAGTGTGCAGGAAATTTAGCCGGGAAATCCAATGGGAAGACAAAAGCTGAACCCCATGTTTATTTTGTGCTATATTCTTTTTTACCTAGTCCATCTTTAAGGTGTATTTCTTTTGGTAGTTTGTTTCCCCTAGTTTTATTGTCCTTATTAAATCCTTAAGTCTTAAAACTTCAAAATTAATTACCCTAAGGGTAAGGGTTTGGGTTGGGAGTGTTTTCCACTCCCCAAGTCTCCTTGGTTGACCTTTATGGTCACTCAAACACTCCATCTTTGCTTGAATTCGAAATTGGTTGTCACTTCATAGGTTGGTGACCTTGACTCCACCAAGGGGTTACCCTAAGCCTAGTTAAGTAGATTCTTATTTAGAGGCACTTGGGAAGTAGTGAAGGGGGTTACCCAATCTCTAGTTTTTAGAGAGCAAGCTTGAAGATTGAAGGAAGGATAAAGGAAAGAAGCTCTTCTCAAAAACTTCCATTGTTGCCATAACACTTGTGGAGGTAGGAATTTCTCTCTCATGGGCTTAGCTTTCCTTTTTGTTGATCATGTGTGAATCTTGTTATAGTATTGTGAAGGTTCTTGTCCTTTTATGTTGTGTGTATTGGGAGGATATTGGAGGGAATTTTACCTTGTTTTGGATTTCATTTCTTGCTTTGTTGAGACCTTGTTCTTTGAGTTTTCATGGGGATTGTGATGGCATCACTCACCCTTGGATAGGGAAGAAGTGGCCATGTATGGGGGTAGGGCTTTAGTTGGACCTCATTGGTGAGAGTCTCCTTTCATGGTGAGAGGAAGGAAAAAAGGGTAGGGTGTATGGGCCCCTACTTGTCATCACCTTCCTTATTGATGTTGTGAAATCATGTGTATGAAGAGAAAATGAGTATCCTTGTGATTGGAGCCCCGAAAGGGCCTTATATAGAATGGAAATTCTTAAAATTCAAGCCTCGAAAGGGCCATGTAATGGAATGGTGATTGACTTCTCCCATTGGGAAAATCCACCTCCCCCCTTGTTTTGATTCCATGTATAGATCTATTGTGCAAACCAGGTTTGGAGTGTATGTTTGATTTGATGTTGTTGTGATTATCCACCTTGTTTTAGTTTTGTCTTCCCCATTATCCTTTATTGTGATTTTGAAGTTATTTGGAAGATAGCACATGTTGGAAGTTTGTAGAGATTTATGTGAGTTGTAAAATGATGTAAAATGGATTGGAAACTTGGAAGTATTGGGCAATGACCTCGGGTTTTCTTACTGGTTCTTTCTCGAGTGGAGCCTTTGAACCAGGATGAATAATACAAAAAAAAAGAGATTATGAGAATTTCCTTGCATTGCTCCCATGTTCTTTGGAAAATTTGCGTAATGTATGTTAAATGGTCTTCTCATTTTGTGAAACTTGTTATAGCAAATTCAACCACCTTTTTGTTCATGCATATTATTGTGATGGATGTATAACAAAAAAAAAAATGGATATGTAAGGGAGAATTGTTGGTTGTGTGAAACTATATTAATTACTCTCAAACCTTGGGATGTATTGAAGAAAGAAAGGAAAGAGGTATTGAGTTATCTTATATCTTGTATGATGGATTGAGAATGTTGAATGTTAATCTTGTATATGAAGGAATTATGTTAGGAAAGGCTGAGTTCAAATAGACATTAGAATGGTATGGAGAAAATATATGCATATGAAATTTTAGAGAATTTAAACATCCATTGTGATCTTTCTATTTTCCATTCCCATAGAGTAATTAGTTGCATTATGTATAAAATTGGATTCATATGCAGTTGTTGCATTTGTATGTGAAAGAAAATAGAATTGTATTGATCCAACAACAAAGGAAGAGGAACTAAAGTTAGTTTTAAAAAAAAATGTTATAAGCATATCATTTGATTAATGTATGGTTGTGTTCATGATGTAATATGCAATGTATAGATTCACCAATCTATTGACACCCATGTCTCAAGATCAATGGAGAAATTTGATAAAGACTTAATCTCCAAAAAAAAAAGAGGCCTGTAGGTGCTCAAACTTGCTGGAAAATGTATGGGCAAAAAAAAAAAGGGGAGACCCCTCTATTACAGTCAATAAATTATAGTAAATCACCCTCCTATTATAAGGCTTCAAAGGGTGGGCGACCTACCTTATTTAATACAACCCATCAAAAAAAAATTTAAAAAAAAAAAAACCAAAAAAAGAAATTCGAATTTCGGGCAGAGCCTGCGGCTCGTACCCGGCGGCCAATCCCCGTATGCGTGGAAGACCCCACGCATACCCATGCATGAGGACCACGCATTTAAATGCGTGGGATCCCCACGCATGTGTATGCGTGAGGCCCACGCATATATTGCGTGGGATCCCCCACGCATATATATGCGTGGGGCGGCGTTTTAAAAAAAAATTTTTTTTATTTTTTTAAAATTTTTTTTTTAGTTTAGTTAAAATTAAATTTTCATTTATATAGTTTAGTTTAAATTAAATTTTCGTTTATATAGATTAATTAAAAATAGTTGTTAGTAGTTTTTATTTTTATTTTATTTAATTATTAGTTTAAATTATAATGTGTATTAATGAAGTTCATTAACAACTTATAAATTTAATAATTTTAGCTTAGCGAATTTAATAATTAATGAATATTATTAATTAAAGAATCGTTCTAAAATAGTTTTATCTGTTTATTTATTAATTGTTAATTTGTAACGTTAATTATTAAATTCTGTGAATGCAATATAGTTATTATTTAATGTAGTTAAGGATAACTTAATTAAGTTTAATTAGTCGATTAGCAGTTCTTAATGGGAAGTTTTATTTTCGGGATTAGTAAAATGTGGTTTAAATTTATAAGTCTTAAACATTAGAATTTTATAGTTTAAAATTGATCTATGTCTATTGGAGGGTCATGCAATCCAGATTAACTCATAAAATGAATGATAATTTTAGTTTTACTCCTTGTCGAAGTTGACGACAAATTCATATGTAAAATTGAAATAAAATTGTATTTAAGAAATTTACTAATGTTCTTAGAGTGTAAATCTTTTAAAGGGATTTATTAAATCTATCAATTAATTGGGTCTTCTAATTAAATAAGAGGGGTTGTTAACTGAATCAATTGATTGTTAAGAGTTCGTGTAACCGCCTTCTTGGCATCCTTGTTTCATGTGAACTTACTGTATCAACTTAGTGCACTTAAGTTTAAATAAATACATTTAAATAAAAAAAATTTTTTAAAAAATAAAATAAAAAAATTTGGTGTGTTTTTTTTTGGCCATAATTCTTGGGCATGACATTTTGGTATCAGAGCCTAGTTTCAACACTAGGAACCTTAACCACTATGCTTCTGAAATTAATTAAAAACTTTCATTGTGTAGGATGCCTCCTGTTACACGGAACAACCGCCGAGGTAGAGGTCGTAGCGCGAGAGGTAGTGGAGTCAGACAGGAGGATGGACCACCACCACCACCACCACCACCACCACCACCACCTCAGAACCCGAATCAGGACATTTTGGATACCCTTCAGACTCTGATTGGTGTAGTTCAGCAGAGACTACCCCCACCTGTAGCAGAGCCAGTTCAGCAGGTTCCCGAAAGGGAAGCACAGGATCCTGGTGGTAGAGAGAGGAGTAGGAGTCCCCCACCGAGGCAGGATGAGGGACAAGGTGAGCACGAGGGGGAATCCATTCATCAGAGAGTACCACCACCCGAGAGACCTCCTAGACACATAGGAGATGACATCAGAGAGCTGATACGTCTTGGACCCCCACTTTTTGCCAGTTCCACAGAAGGGACAGTGGCAGAGGCTTGGTTGCAGAGCCTCCAGCGGTGTTTTGGATTATGTTCCTATGGGAGTAATCTGAAGGCACGTGTTGCAGTCCATCAGTTGAGAGGAGATGCCTCCAATTGGTGGCATCAGGAGGAGACAATCGGAGGGATGAGCATGGATACCCTCACGTGGGAGACCTTTTTGGAGAGATTCAGAGAGAGATTCCTGTCTGAGCATTTCAGGCAGAAGCAGATAGAGGAGTTTCATTCTCTTCATCAGAGAGGTCTCACTGTAGCTCAGTATGAGAGCAGGTTTCTCGAGCTCCTTCCATATGTCGAGTACATGAAGGACGAGAAGCAGCGTGTGCATAGATTTATCATGGGCCTAAATTTCTCTCTTCAGGGTCCAGTGTGTATGGCTTTTCCTACTACTTTCAGACAGGTAGTTGAGATGGCCTTGGTTGCAGAGGATACTCGGAGTAGACAGGAGTCACAAGATCGATCTCAGAACCGAAACTCTACCCAGCAGAAACCCCCTTGGAAGGGGAATCAGAACTACTCAGCAGGGTCCTCTAAGGGCCAACAGTCTCAACAACAGAAACCTCAGCAGCAGTAGCACCAGAAACCCTCACAGGGTTATCAGGGCTCCAAGCCCAAGCAGTGGTACTCACAGGGACCGAGGCAGGATCAGAAAGTACAGGCTCCACAATCTCAGCCAGCGAAGTCTCAGCAGTCTTCTAGGGGTGGTTTCAGTGGGTCTAGCGGGTCAGGAGGGCCACAGCAGACTAGTTCACAGGGTGCATGGCCTTATGCACGGGGACCATGCTACACTTGTGGTGGCATGGGTCACATAGCTAGAGAGTGTCCACAGGGACAACCCTCCAGTGGTCAGGGAGGGGCTTTTTCAGAGCCGACAGTTGGTGATGTAGGTAGATCACACAGAGTATTCGCAGCGGTTGACAACCGCCAGGCCGAGCATCAGGCTACAGTCATTGAGGCTACAGGTATCATTCAGGGTAGCATGGTTACAGTTTTATTTGATTCAGGAGCTACTGACTCCTTTATATCTCCTTTTGCTGTGGAGCGTTGCGGGCTGGTGGCAGTTAGACAAGATGTCGGTTGGGAGGTAGAGTTAGCCTCAGGAGCTAGAGTGTCAGTTAGTTCCATGGTGCATAGTTGCCCGATTCAGATGGGAGCCACATTCACGGTGTCTGATCTACGCATTACCCCACTAGGTTCTTATGATGTTGTTCTTGGCATAGATTGGCTTTATTCCCACAGTGCCAAGATGGATTGTCGACAGAAGACAGTGGAATGTGTGGATGATGATGGTATCGGTAGAGTGATTCTTGGGGTTAAGAGACCCATATCCCTTCGTATGATATCCGCTATGCAGCTTAGGCGATGCATGCGAAAGGGGTGTCAGCTGTTTGCAATCACCATTAGTGACAGAGAGGAAGGCTCAGAAGGGGAACCATCCCTTGATGACTTTCCTATATTGCAGGAGTTTGCAGATGTTTTTCCTTCAGAGCTCCCTGGTAGACCCCCACCTAGGGCAGTAGACTTTCATATTGATCTTGTGCCAGGCACGGAACCAGTATCGAGAGCACCATACAGGATGACTACACATGAGCTTAGTGAACTAAAGGTTCAGTTGGAGGAACTCCTAGAGAAGGGGCATATTCGACCTAGTGTGTCACCTTGGGGTGCACCAGTGATCTTCGTTAAGAAGAAGGATGGATCACTTAAGTTATGCATTGATTATCGGCAATTGAACAAAGTAACCATCAAGAACCGATATCCCCTTCCCAGAATTGATGACCTATTTGATTAGTTGCAGGGTGCTCATGTATTTTCAAAAATTGATCTTAAGTCAGGTTACCACCAGTTGAGGATTGTGGGGAGTGATATCCCTAAGACCGCTTTCCGTACTAGGTATGGACACTATGAGTTCACAGTGGTGCCATTCGGTCTCACAAATGCTCCAGCTGTATTCATGAGCCTCATGAACGGAGTATTTTGTACCTTCTTGGATAAGTTCGTAGTTGTGTTCCTGGATGACATCCTGATATATTCCCATGATGAGGAAGAGCACGAGGAACACCTGAGGCAGGTGTTGCAGAAGCTGAGAGAGAATCAGTTGTTTGGTAGCTTATCGAAGTGTGCATTCTTCCGATCAGAGATCCATTATTTGGGCCATATCATATCAGGCGAGGGTATCTCAGTAGACCCATCGAAGATTAGAGCCATCATGGATTGGCCTGCACCTACTAGTGTCACTGAGGTGAGGAGCTTTATGGGATTAGCAGGCTATTATCGACGCTTCATTGCAGGATTTTCTAGATTGGCACACCCCATTACATCGCTGCAGAGGAAAGGAAAGAAGTTTGAATGGACAGAGAAGTGCGAGAGAGCTTTTCTAGAGCTCAAGAGAGCCCTCACGAGTGCACCTATTCTTGCAGTACCAGACCCATTGGCGGACTTTGTGGTGTGCACTGATGCATCTTTGGATGGCATTGGGGCAGTGCTTATGCAGGATGGTCGGCCTATTTCCTTCGAGTCTAGGAAGTTGAAGACTCATGAACTCAACTACCCTACTCATGACCTGGAGCTTGCAGCTGTGGTTCATGCATTAGTGAAGTGGCGACACTTCCTACTAGGTCACAGATTTGAACTTCATTCCGACCATCAGAGCTTGTAGTACCTATTCACGCAGCCAAACCTGAATGCTAGACAGAGAAGGTGGATGGAGTTCCTTTGCGAGTACGATTTTGATGTACATTACATCAAGGGAAAGGAGAATGTAGTTGCAGATGCCTTAAGTAGAAGGCGCCATGAGCTCTCATCTATGACTACGTGCACTGATTTGAGAGAGCAAATTTTACAGCACTTGCCAGCAGATGAGCTTTTTACAGAGGTTAGTCAGGTTGTGCATTCTCAGAGACCCTTGGAGGGGAAGTATTCAGAGTATTCCTTGGAGTCTGATGGACTCTTGCGTCATAGAGGACGTGTGTATGTACCTTCCATCGGGGGTTTGCGTGAGCTCATCATACTTGAGGCTCACAGAGCACCTTATGCGGCACACCCTGGTGTTAAGAAGTTGCATGCAGATTTGAGGCAGTTGTACCATTGGCCAGGCATGAGAGCGCAGATTGCCGACATAGTGGCGAGATGCCTCGAGTGTCAGATGGTGAAGGCAGAACATCGTCATCCCGGTGGGCTCCTTCAGCCTCATGAGATTCCAGAGTGGAATTGGGATGTTATATCGATGGACTTTATTGTTGGTCTTCCTTTGTCTTCTCGTCGTCATGATGCCATTATGGTGACAGTTGACACATTGACCAAGGTTGCTCACTTCTCACCTGTGCGTACTACGTACACAGCCTGAGACATAGCTCAGGTGTTTTTGCGAGACACTGTCAGACTTCATGGCATTCCCCGTAAGATTATCTCTGATAGGGACTCACTATTCACCTCATCTTTTTGGAGAGAGTTGCAGTCAGCTTTGGGCACTAGGCTCAATTTCAGTACAGCGTACCACCCTCAGACTGATGGGCAGACTGAGCGTGTGAATCAAGTGTTGGAGGACATGTTGCGTATGTACGTGATGGATCATCAGGTCAAGTGGGAGGAATACCTCCACCTAGTTGAGTTTGCCTATAACAATGGGCACCATTCCTCCATAGGTATGCCGCCTTATGAGGCCCTGTATGGGAGACCTTGCAGGACGCCTTTGAGTTGGGACAGGATCGAGGATCGAGTTTCCATTGGACCTCAGTTAGTTAGAGATATGGAGCAGCAGGTGATTCTGATTAGGCAGCGCCTGAAAGAGGCACAGGATCGACAGAAGAAGTATGCTGATGCAAATAGGATGGATCGAGAGTATCAGGTTGGGGATAGAGTTTTCTTGAGGGTGCGGCCACACAAGAGTCCGATTCGATTCGGAAAGGGCTCTAAGTTGGCACCCCGTTTCGTTGGGCCATTCAAGATCCTAGAGAGGATAGGACCAGTTGCCTACCGTCTAGCTTTGCCACCTAGCCTGTCACGCATCCACGATGTGTTTCACATTTCAGTACTTAGAAGATATATCTATGATGAGTCTCATATTATAGATTGGGATGCTTTGCAGGTGGAGTCGGACGGCCAGTTAGCGCTGGAGCCCATCTGTATTATTTCCCGACGGACCCTCACACTTCGAGGTCGAGAGCTGGACCAGGTTAGGGTCCAGTGGGATTGCTACGATGAGATCATGGCCACATGGGAGGATACGACGCAGATGCGATCTCAGTACCCATACCTTTTTGATGAACTCCAGGAGGAAGTTCATGCCTAGTGGGGGAGGATGTGAGGCCCCGCCTCGACCCATCCTAGCCTCGATGATACTATATATTATTTTTTTTTATGGCTCGATATGTCAGAGCATTATTTGTGGCACTGAACATTATTTTGCTAATTATGATGTATGATGCTTTATTTCAGATATTTGATTTCTGTAGTTTAATGTTTGATAACGTATATGCTGATAAAATGAATGAATGCAAACTAACACTTTGAATCTCCAATTTTAATGAGTAGAATGAGATGAATGAATAGATTATGGAAGAATGGATGTTTTAAATTTCATGAAATTTTTCATGCGTATTTATATATATATATATATATATACATGTGCTTCTCGAATTACTGACGTGTGCAATGAGTGTGCAGGAAATTTAGCCGGGAAATCCAATGGGAAGACAAAAGCTGAACCCCATGTTTATTTTGTGCTATATTCTTTTTTACCTAGTCCATCTTTAAGGTGTATTTCTTTTGGTAGTTTGTTTCCCCTAGTTTTATTGTCCTTATTAAATCCTTAAGTCTTAAAACTTCAAAATTAATTACCCTAAGGGTAAGGGTTTGGGTTGGGAGTGTTTTCCACTCCCCAAGTCTCCTTGGTTGACCTTTATGGTCACTCAAACACTCCATCTTTGCTTGAATTCGAAATTGGTTGTCACTTCATAGGTTGGTGACCTTGACTCCACCAAGGGGTTACCCTAAGCCTAGTTAAGTAGATTCTTATTTAGAGGCACTTGGGAAGTAGTGAAGGGGGTTACCCAATCTCTAGTTTTTAGAGAGCAAGCTTGAAGATTGAAGGAAGGAGAAAGGAAAGAAGCTCTTCTCAAAAACTTCCATTGTTGCCATAACACTTGTGGAGGTAGGAATTTCTCTCTCATGGGCTTAGCTTTCCTTTTTGTTGATCATGTGTGAATCTTGTTATAGTATTGTGAAGGTTCTTGTCCTTTTATGTTGTGTGTATTGGGAGGATATTGGAGGGAATTTTACCTTGTTTTGGATTTCATTTCTTGCTTTGTTGAGACCTTGTTCTTTGAGTTTTCATGGGGATTGTGATGGCATCACTCACCCTTGGATAGGGAAGAAGTGGCCATCTATGGGGGTAGGGCTTTAGTTGGACCTCATTGGTGAGAGTCTCCTTTCATGGTGAGAGGAAGGAAAAAAGGGTAGGGTGTATGGGCCCCTACTTGTCATCACCTTCCTTATTGATGTTGTGAAATCATGTGTATGAAGAGAAAATGAGTATCCTTGTGATTGGAGCCCCGAAAGGGCCTTATATAGAATGGAAATTCTTAAAATTCAAGCCTCGAAAGGGCCATGTAATGGAATGGTGATTGACTTCTCCCATTGGGAAAATCCACCTCCCCCCTTGTTTTGATTCCATGTATAGATCTATTGTGCAAACCGGGTTTGGAGTGTATGTTTGATTTGATGTTGTTGTGATTATCCACCTTGTTTTAGTTTTGTCTTCCCCATTATCCTTTATTGTGATTTTGAAGTTATTTGGAAGATAGCACATGTTGGAAGTTTGTAGAGATTTATGTGAGTTGTAAAATGATGTAAAATGGATTGGAAACTTGGAAGTATTGGGCAATGACCTCGGGTTTTCTTACTGGTTCTTTCTCGAGTGGAGCCTTTGAACCAGGATGAATAATACAAAAAAAAAGAGATTATGAGAATTTCCTTGCATTGCTCCCATGTTCTTTGGAAAATTTGCGTAATGTATGTTAAATGGTCTTCTCATTTTGTGAAACTTGTTATAGCAAATTCAACCACCTTTTTGTTCATGCATATTATTGTGATGGATGTATAACAAAAAAAAAAATGGATATGTAAGGGAGAATTGTTGGTTGTGTGAAACTATATTAATTACTCTCAAACCTTGGGATGTATTGAAGAAAGAAAGGAAAGAGGTATTGAGTTATCTTATATCTTGTATGATGGATTGAGAATGTTGAATGTTAATCTTGTATATGAAGGAATTATGTTAGGAAAGGCTGAGTTCAAATAGACATTAGAATGGTATGGAGAAAATATATGCATATGAAATTTTAGAGAATTTAAACATCCATTGTGATCTTTCTATTTTCCATTCCCATAGAGTAATTAGTTGCATTATGTATAAAATTGGATTCATATGCAGTTGTTGCATTTGTATGTGAAAGAAAATAGAATTGTATTGATCCAACAACAAAGGAAGAGGAACTAAAGTTAGTTTTAAAAAAAAATGTTATAAGCATATCATTTGATTAATGTATGGTTGTGTTCATGATGTAATATGCAATGTATAGATTCACCAATCTATTGACACCCATGTCTCAAGATCAATGGAGAAATTTGATAAAGACTTAATCTCCAAAAAAAAAAGAGGCCTGTAGGTGCTCAAACTTGCTGGAAAATGTATGGGCAAAAAAAAAAAGGGGAGACCCCTCTATTACAGTCAATAAATTATAGTAAATCACCCTCCTATTATAAGGCTTCAAAGGGTGGGCGACCTACCTTATTTAATACAACCCATCAAAAAAAAATTTAAAAAAAAAAAAAACAAAAAAAAAAAAATTCGAATTTCGGGCAGAGCCTGCGGCTCGTATCCAGCGGCCAGTCCCCGTACGCGTGGAAGACCCCACGCATACCCATGCGTAAGGACCACGCATTTAAATGCGTGGGATCCCCACGCATGTGTATGCGTGAGGCCCACGCATATATTGCGTGGGATCCCCCACGCATATATATGCGTGGGGCGGCGTTTTAAAAAAAAAAATTTATTATTTTTTTAAAATTTTTTTTTTAGTTTATTTAAAATTAAATTTTCATTTATATAGTTTAGTTTAAATTAAATTTTCGTTTATATAGATTAGTTAAAAATAGTTGTTAGTAGTTTTTATTTTTATTTTATTTAATTATTAGTTTAAATTATAATGTGTATTAATGAAGTTCATTAACAACTTATAAATTTAATAATTTTAGCTTAGCGAATTTAATAATTAATGAATATTATTAATTAAAGAATCGTTCTAAAATAGTTTTATCTGTTTATTTATTAATTGTTAATTTGTAACGTTAATTATTAAATTCTGTGAATGCAATATAGTTATTATTTAATGTAGTTAAGGATAACTTAATTAAGTTTAATTAGTCGATTAGCAGTTCTTAATGGGAAGTTTTATTTTCGGGATTAGTAAAATGTGGTTTAAATTTATAAGTCTTAAACATTAGAATTTTATAGTTTAAAATTGATCTATGTCTATTGGAGGGTCATGCAATCCAGATTAACTCATAAAATGAATGATAATTTTAGTTTTACTCCTTGTCGAAGTTGACGACAAATTCATATGTAAAATTGAAATAAAATTGTATTTAAGAAATTTACTAATGTTCTTAGAGTGTAAATCTTTTAAAGGGATTTATTAAATCTATCAATTAATTGGGTCTTCTAATTAAATAAGAGGGGTTGTTAACTGAATCAATTGATTGTTAAGAGTTCGTGTAACCGCCTTCTTGGCATCCTTGTTTCATGTGAACTTACTGTATCAACTTAGTGCACTTAAGTTTAAATAAATACATTTAAATAAAAAAATTTAAAAAAAAAATTAAAAAAAAAAAATTTGGTGTGTTTTTTTTTGGCCATAATTCTTGGGCATGACAATAAACTAGTGAAGTTATTGAGTAAAGAGGACCAAGTATGTTGGAATTAAAATGGGCACTTGTTCAGTTGATATTTGACAAGATAATGAGTTGTTTAATCATTACATGAAGTGAAGAAGATAATTGAGTTGATTTATAGAAGAGAAGAGAAGAAGTTGAGTAAAACACTAAGCTTGACCGAGTGATTGTTTCACTAGGTCAATGTAGTAAAAAATTAAGGAACTTACAAGATAGACGAGAAAATAACATCAACCGAGTGATAGTTATGATCGAGAAAGATGAAGGAGAAAATGTAGTGTCAATCAAGCATAGTGAAGATCGAAAAAGCTAATGAAAGATGAGTGAGATAGAACAATAGATCAAGCTACATAGTGTTGGATGAGTAGAAGAAAACAATGGTGACCAAGTGTCAAAAAAATCATAGTTTGTGAAAGAATCGAGTCTGAGGCCAACATAGCTAAATTTTTGAATTGCTCAAAATATTTGAATGACAAGGATTGATGAGATGGTATATTTAATGCACAAATTGAGTTTGTTAAGTGATCAAAGGAAAGGATTTATAGAGAAGTTTCAAAAAAATTCAAGAAAGGAGAAGAAGGAATAAACGATGAACAAATACAATGAATCTAATAAAACCCTAAGATCTACGATGATGTTTAAGAGTCAAAAGATTAAAGCTACCTATTTAAGGAGGCATAAGGGATTTTTTATAAGGTTGATTTGTTATTATTTATTGGTGATTTTGTGAAGGACCATGAAGAATAGAGTGGCAAAGGAAAAGTGAGGAGATTGGTGAAGTGTGATTGCTTGAAGGGTTGCAAAGTGAGTTGTATAGATTAATAGATCAAACCAAGTTATTACTTTCTAACCATTGCAATATTAAAATCCTTTAATTTGTAAATTCTTTAATCAAGGTAAAATTCTAATGGAATGACCGAAAGACCTCTAACCATGGCACTCCTAATAGGGTGATTAAATCATTTAATAGGGTCACACCTAATAGTGTGTTTTGTAACCTTTAACAAGGTTGGCTCAAAATCGAGCTCACTTCAGAAGAGTGAAAAGTGGTAGCATGTTACTTGGTGGTTTTTCCCAAATTGGGTTTCCATATTAAGTCCTAGTGTCATACATGTGTGAATTTTATTTTCATGATGCATGATATTTACTATTGTTTATATCTATTAGTCAACATATAGTGAACAAAGTGTTAAGTGATGAATGAATAAGTTAAGTTTCTAATGAGTTGTTATATTGGCCGAGTGGTATTATAAGTTTGAATAAGTTGCTTGAAGTTAGTAAAAGTTGAATCAATACATCTAAATTTGAGGATAACTAATTCACAGCTACTCTCATTTATTCTGATCATTATAACAATTGGTATCGAATCTTAGGTTGTTGTAAGGATAGTTCAAAGGGATTTAAGTTAAAGATGAAGATGTACAAGAGAGAGGTACCCAAGTTGAACAAAGAGAACTTCCCAACATGACAACGATTGATGAGATTGCATCTATATGGAATTGAAACTTTTGCATTGTACTACTTGGGAAATGAATATATTGAAGCTCCTAGACCCATGAAATTTGAGAAAATAAAGGAGAAGGATGAGCACAATCAAATGATGATAGATTAGGAATCTTCCCTAAGTTATGCTAAATTTGATGATGTTAAGGAGTGCACTGATGCAAAGAAAGTCTGGGACAAGATGGCATAAATCCATGGATGAGACAAAAATGTGTTAAGGGCTAAAGTAGAAAGTTTGAGAGAAAATTTTGATTACATGAGAATGAAAGAAGGATAAACTATTATAGATTATTGTGGCCAAATAAAAGAAGTTGTGAATGCCATTAGAGGAGATGAAGCAAACATATTTGATGAGACTATAATAAGCAAGGTATTAAGAACTTTACTTCCTATCTATGCAATTAGAGTATCTACAATTCAAGAACTGGGATGTAAACTTGGTAATGATTTGACATTAGATAGTCTAATTGATAGACTCACTGCATAGGGTAAAACCACAAACTTGTGTCACCATTTGTGATATCTAGAAGGGTTACGACTGAAACATTTATGACCATACAGGTTATGACCAAATATGTTCTAACCGTGCAAACATGGTAGGTTTCTCCATCGATGTGGCATTAACGATTATGACTGAAACCCTTTCAATGGAAAGGGTTTTAGCCGTAACCTCGATGCTTTATATAAATGTCAAAAATCACTTTTCAGCTATCATTTTCATTGTAGCAGTTACGAGATTCTTGGAGAGTAGTTAAGGTGTTTCAGTCATAATAGTTTAGTGGTTTTTTTTTTTTAATTTTATTAATTATTTTTTGATTAGTAAATGTTAATGGTAGTCAAATTAATTATTTTTTACGTGTTTTATCAAAGAATTATTTAGATTTGTTAATTTTTTTTAAATATTTGAATTGTTTTTTAGATTTGTTAGTAAATTATTTAAAACATAAGCAAGGATGTAGTCAAACATTGGGTAAAAATGTAGAAAAATATTAGGTAAAATGTAGTCAAACATTAGGTTTAAATGTAGAAAAACATTAGGTAAAATGTAGTCAAACATAAATTATTTAGTAGTAAAGTGTAGTCAAACATAAATTATTTAGTAGTAAAGTGTAGTCAAACATTAGGTAAAAATAAATAAAATTATCTTTTTTATATTCAAATTTGAAATTAAAACCTATCATTAATTTCTAAAAAATTATACAACACTTGTACATTTATATGAAACTTAGAAAAAATGTTTAACCCTGTAGCTAAATCAAAAATCTAATTTAGTAAAAAACTTAAGTTACATGTGTACACTTAGCTATAATTTAATCAAGAATTTTATTTTATTTATTGCATATACATGTACATGTATGAACATTTATTTTTCACATTTGCATGAGCACGTTAAAATACATTAGATATGGTCTCTAAGATAATTTGTTTTAAAATACATGTACATAATTGAATAGCACCATACATTTAATGTTGTGTATTTATATACATTTTTTTCAAATTAAATTTAACTTTTAATAATTTTAATTTATACACTTGTATGTTTATGTGTGTGTGTGTGTGTGTGTGTGTGTGTGTGTGTGTGTGTGTGTGTGTGTGCACATGCAGATCTCTAGATATTTATTAGATTTTGTCTCTTGTAGCTTCACACTCATATCCTCATACATTATATACATATATAGATTATGGCATCTAGTTTAGGGAATCGTACTCCTGCATCCTTAGGGGATGCTAGTGTCCATAGAGGGGGTCAAAGTGTTGAGTCTGGCACAACACACACATCCACATCCTCCACTGAGGATAGACAATAGTTATTTAGAGATACAATTGCCAGATTATCTCATGCTATAGAGGTTCTAGAATCCTCACTTTCCTCTTCTACCACCCTCCCTAATAGGGAGAAGATTATAGCGATGTAAGAGGAGTTTTTTCTTATGATTCATACCATTGAATCATACAACCCTTTTGATTATATTAGTATTGAGACATTTTATTCTTCTCTATCTTGCGGTGTCACTGGCACTGTGAAGTATAGATAGGTTGACACTGAGGTCTCCACTACCATGGTGAAGACCATGTTTCTATTTTATATAGATAAAGCTAGAGTTAGAGGCTACTCTATGACGAAGTGTACTCATGAGCTCATTGCACCATTTATATATATTCGTTGGTTGGCTACTCATCATAGATGGTCATTGAAGGATGAGTTCACTCTATATTTCTGCAAACAATTATTTGTAGAATTTCATTTACAGCATGATGTTGATTACACAAATTATCTAGGTCATTTTGGGCAGGGCTTGGGTAGACTTTCAGAGAGATTTAGACCCATGAACACTCTTGCATCTATTAATAAATGGGAAATGGTGGGTCCAAACCTTTTGGTTATGCCAAGAGGTCTAGAGATGATTGTTACAGGCCTGAGTGTTTCTGATGACACAATCAAGACATAGATTTATTTGAGAATTGCCACTGTCACTACATAATTGTGGGATATTTTTTCTTATCAGTGTGGTAGATATATGTTATGATCTCGAGGTATCATTCCCATAGCTACATCATCTAGTATAGGTGTTGATGATGCATATGGGGTAGCAAACATACCTTTTCCACTAGAGGTTTTTGCAGTCTCAGATGTGGATGCATTGCGTCATTTGGGATCTTTTTTAGCATTTGATCTTTTGGATTTAGATCAAGAATTATCTACAATCACAGGGATTCCACTTCATGAAATAGGCACTTAGATCAGTCATATTCTATCACGTACAGCAAGATCACAGGGTTCACAGAGGTAGGAGGATATTCCTACAACTTCTACTACACGTACTGCTACACAGGCCCCTACAACACTAGCCCTAGTTGCCCAGGACCCTATAGCACCATTCCTAGCTACTCAAGACCCTACAACACCCCCCTCCCCACTTAGGATTCCACTGCTAGACAACCTAGTCTATTTACCTCTATGCTTTCAGATGACATTATCAACTTGGATGTTAATAATGTTTTATCATTGCATCATTCAAATATCAGTCAAATTGATAGAGCATTACATGATGCTATGGTAAATATGTCTATATGTTTAAATTTATTTTAATTCTGGTAAAATTTACGCTTAAACATATATGAACAAACATATATTCTTAATACAATCTAACTTGTTTGTACATATATATGTGTGCTTGTGTATGTGTGTTATAGGGTCTGAGTGATAGTATGTTACGTTTTAGTGATCTCCAAACATCGACATATCCTACACATCATGAGTTTTAGGTATGTTACAATTTAAATATATATTTAATTTATATGTAAGATATAATTTGTTTGTACATAATTTGACACTGTCATTTGACATAGGGTTCAGACACAGTTGATAGACCCTTTTGGGGATATGGATCAGGAGGGGGATGTAGCTAATTAGATGGCCTTTTATTTTATATATATGTTATTTTGGAGACATTAGATATAATTTTTTTGATGTACATGTTTATATGGACACTTTGATGTTGTATATGTTATTTGGATACATGTTTATATGGAGACTTTAATGTTTTACATATGTTATTGGATACATGCTTGATATGATATTTTAAGACATTTGATACATTATATTTTTATACATTTGATATGGGTACATTATTCTTTATATATATTTTATTATATATATATATGTACATGTCTCAGATGTTATTTCATAGATGTATATGTACATATGTTCATGTTGAATGTGCATGCATGTTTTCAATATTCATATTTTTATTAATGTTTATGTACATGTTATTGATCTTTTAATGTCTTAATCTTTTATGTTTATGTATGTGGTATTCATGTTTCTATATATGTTATTCATCTTAATGCCTTAATCTAAGTGTAATTAACTATATTTAATGACATGTCTTAAGGGGAGATCCTAAATTATACATAAGAATGTACAGATTAAAATATACATATTTTATTTCATAGATATATGTATATATGTTCATCTTAAATGTAGACATGTATGTTTTTGATATTCATGTTTATGTATATGTTATTCACCTTAATGCCTTAATCTAAGTGTAATTAAATGACATGTCTTAAGGGGAGATCCTAAATTATACATAAGAATGTAGATTTAAAAAAAAAAAAATTCATAGATGTATGTATATATGTTCATGTTAAAAGTAGACACGTATGTTTTCAATATTTATATTTTTATGTATATGTTATTGATCTTAATGTCTTTATCTAAGTGTAGTTAACTATATTTAATTACATGTCTTAAGGAAAGATCCTAAATTATACATAAGAATTTAGATTAATGTATATTTTATTTCATAGATATATGTAAATATGTTCATGTTAATTGTAGACATGTATGTTTTCAATATTCATGTTTATGTATATGTTATTGTTTTTAATGCCTTAATTTAAGTATAATTAACTATATTTAATGACATGTCTTAAGGGGAGATCCTAAATTATACATATATAAGAATGTAGATTAATGCACAGGTAAGAATATAACATATACATGTACATAAGAACATATAAAGAGTATGACCTAAAGAATACATGTTTTTGATTAGGTAAAACAGGTTTTACAGGGATCCTGAAATCCAAAGTTTTACAGTGAAAAGAGTGAGATGAAATAGACTAAACAAACAAAAAACTGCCACAAAAGGCCAAAGACAAAAGAAAGCCCGAAGCCAAAGTACAAAAGCCAGTGACAGAAAAGAAAAGTCAGGCGAACAGGCTAGTGGCCATCTGTGTCCATGGCCTGCAGGGTTTCTGCAGCATCATTGTCCTTCTGACTAGCCGCGCCCTCCTAAATCCTAGTAGGAGTGTTCATCTAGTTCTCCTAATTCACCTGGTCACTGGCCTCTTTCTGAAATTCATCCCGGTTGAATCCTTGCTCTGTGTTCTACTCCACATCCCTTTCAAGGCCAGTTATAGTCAGATAGTCCCCCAGATTGACAATATTCTCATTCAAGGTGTGAAAGGTGTCCACTATCTGTTTGGTGATTATCTGGTGGATAGAATCTAGCCTTTGGACCTTTTACTCAAACTGGGTGAGTCTATCATCCTGATGGTCTCTGGAGACCTAGCCTCTGTCTTTCTCCTGGCCACCCACCTGGTCCTTGCTTCCTCTGGCTTCTTAGTCCTTGTCAGAATCCTAGTTGTTGGGTTGGTTGCTCCTATCCTTTAGAGCCTCAATTTCCTGAAAAAGCCACTTGATGGAACGAAAGTTTTCAATTAGGCTATTCTTTGCATTGTTCGAAAATTTGAAACCAGTTTCTCGCACATTTTCAAAGATAACCAAAAGAGCTAGGTCAATGAGCTCGTCGTAGTGGGTACTTTTGTCAAGGTCCTCCAACACCTGGATTTTAGCAGGTTCTCTAACAATACCCAAACTTACCTTGTCCCCATAGAAGTTCCTCTAGGCCCTCCTCTTGTTCTTTCTGATTACCTCCCCCCCTTTTTCAACCATGATTTCAATCATCTCCTTCGAGGGAAAAATTGAAACCTCCTGAGGCGAATTGGGCAAGGTGGGGTTGGGCAGCACATCAACAGGGTCACTGGGATGATCTTGGGGTAGGGCTTGGTTCACTTTTCTTTTCTTGGGGTTAACCTTGGGGTCCATAGGGGTCACCACCTCCTTGTCATTTTCTATCCCCTTATCTTCTTCCATCTCACTTTCCTTCCCCATCTCTGAGTCCTCCTCCTCAGACTCCGTATCCAACTCCACATCATCATCACTGGCCTCTTTCACCTCCTTAGGATGAGGAGAGGGGGGGATGGGGGAAGACATCTAGGGCTCTTCTTGCTAGGGATGTGGGGATCACAGGTAATAGGGATAGCTATGCTCAAGGTGTCAATTTTCTCTGATTTCACTACAAGCTCATCCCTAGAATCAAAACTAGTAGTGTCCTCCGAGACACTACCCAAAACCCCAATGGTTTTAAATCTAGTTTGGGTTTTCAAGAACTCATAAATCAGAAGCAGGAGACCCTCATGGAGGGCAAGATTTTTGACAAGGCATTTCTTGAACCCCTCTATATTCTTGGCCATGGAGGTGAAATTGTAAAAAGGAAAAGAAATTTTCACTTTGTGTCTAAAATGATTTAATAGAACAAAATGATGAGTCCTTATTCTCTTAAACTTGGGGTCAAGAGTGACATATTCAATGATAATCCTGAGAACATACCTCTAGAATTTTTTGATGGAATCAATGTCATAGTAGGTGTCAATCTTGACCAATTTTCTTTTCTCCTTATCATCCTTGACAAAGTCATTGACAGTGTTGGCAGACATCTTCTTGTCCTTGTAGAAGTTCAAGCCATCCTAATAAAATCCAGTCACCTCCGCAATAAGAACCTCAGTGATTTGGTGGGAAACACCATCAATTTTGACCCTGCCATTTTGTCAGGAATCAACCATAGCTTTAGTAACCTCCGCATCAAATCCATGAAGCTTCTCTATGAATTTGGTTATACCTCCCTTCTAGAGCTTTCTCTAGACCTTCCTCTTGTCTTTCCATCTCTCTGCTTCGCCCCATGGCTCTCTTCTGATCCTTTCACCCACCATTGTAGTTTTTGGCTCAACTAACCCTAAACCACTAGTAGCATTGTTGAGTTCAAAGTAGCAAAAGGCGCTGAGACTGAAAATCATTATGCGCATGTTTAGGGGTTTATTTATGGCTTCCTTTAGCTCATGTCTTCCGTACATGTGATTATGGAGTGAAGGGGGTTCCATATAACTCCAAATAATTTCCTTTTTGAAGTACAATTTTGCAAATCCTATCATCATTAAAAGGACGTTATGTTGGTGTCATGGATTTTCTCCTTTCAGATTAGCTCAGTCGCCGCCGTCAAAAAGTCATTGTTTCTTCCCCACGTCATCACCAAGTTGCTAGCAACCCCTTCATTGGTGAACCAGTCAGCGACTGTGTTTTCTTTACGATAAACATGGCTGACATGGTATTTTTTAAATTTCCTTAAGTCCGATTTTAGGTCCTCAATAATGCTTTCAATGGTCCAAGAGGGTTTTGTGACTCCTAAAATGCAACTTATTGTATTTAAGGAGTCACCTTCAAGCCATAGTTGCTCAATCCCTAAGGCCATGGCCAACTTAACAGTGAACCTAGCAACACTGGCTTCAGCTAGATGATTGGTTTGATGGCCAATAGGGGAAGAGATAGCAGTAATGCCACCTCCCAAACTATTTCTTATGATACCTCCGCATCTAGCTGGACTTGGATTCCCCTTGGCTGCCCCATCAAAATTGGCTTTATGCTAGTTCTTAGGGGGAAAAGACCAAGTAGCCTCCTATCTTCTTTTGATCCTATCTTCTTTCCTGGCTTTACTATTCCCTCCAATCTTAATGTCTCCTTCTCTAGTTATGGCATAGTTCTCTATCATAAGGTTTTTGATTTTCTTAGCTATTATAATCTCAGGGGCTTCTCTATCTCTAAATATCCTGTTGTTGCACTCCTTCCAGATTCCCTAGCAGAAGTGTGGGAGGATCCAGGAGCTCAATAACTGAGAATTCAAACCTTGGTGGTGGCTTCTCCACTGACTAAAGAAATCCTAGATGCAAGTTGGAGGGCACCAGTTGAAGTCCAGGTTAGTAGTCAGATGGCTCCACACCCTGGGGGAGAAGGGGTAGTGGATGAACAGATGATTAACCATTTCCAGATCTTGCTTATAGAGGTAGCATCTTTTAGGTAAGATTTGGCTTCTCTCTACTAAATTATCCTGGGTGAGGATTTTATCTTAAAGGAGGAGCCAAAAGAAAAAAATTATCTTAGGCGTAAGCCCAGGGATCCAGGCTTTGGCCCAGATAGGTTTCTCCTCTTTACTCACAAGGGATAGATAGTTGGTGGCCACAGAGTAAAGGCCCCCTGAAGAATCTCCCCAAACTAAAGAGTCACCATTCTGGTTGATGAAGATGGCATTCAAAGAGGACATTAAAGGCTTGAGGTCCTACAAAATTTCAGCCAAATTGTGCCATTCATTACCATTTTTGTAGTTCCTTACCATCAAACCGTATCTGCCAATACACTGATCAGCCCACCTACTAAATATGGGGTGATTAATGAGGGGTCCCTGACACAGCCAGCTATCCTGCCAAAAAAGGATTTTGTCTCCCATTCCAACTTTCCATTTAGCTTTGGATTTAGTAAGGGGGAGGGCCTTCAAGATCCCATTCCAAATATGGGATCCCATTGGTAGCTCAGCCCCTTGAAATATGGAGTTACGAGACAGTCTACCTAGATATTTCTCAACCAGAATATCCATCCAAACACCTGTGCTTTGGAAGATGCACCAAGGATGTTTAGCTAAAAGGGATTGTTTGAGGTGAAAAAAAATTCTAATACCAAGACCACCTTGGCTTTTGGGCTGGCAAACTAGGTCCCAAGCAACCAGGTGGTATCTCTTGTGGTCATCAGTCCCTGTCCAGAGAAAATCCCTCTGAATCCTCTCCATTCTTTCCACAAACTTAACTGGAATCCTAAAAAGACTAAGGGCATAGGTAGGGAGGTTTTTGAGAATAGAATACATGTTACAACATTTAATTGATAAAATTTAATACATATAAGAACATAAAGATTATATACAAACATAAATAATGTATATAAATACATAGAAATACTAAAGGGGTTGTCTTAAGGAGAGGTCCTAAAAAGTGGTGCTAAGGGGATGTCCTAATAGGTGGTCTTAAGGGGAGGTTAGGTAATAGGTGGTCCTAAGGGGAGGTCCTAAGAGGTTTTCTTAAGGGGAGGTTTTAAGAGGTTATCTTAAATGAGATATCCATGTCTAATTTAAATAAAAATAACAAAACATGTCTAATTTCGCATATCCAAGATAAATGATCCAATGTATACAAATTTATTAAGCAAATATCCTATCAACATTAAATGTGAAAGTTTAAGAACTATATAGACATAGCTGAACTAGAGCTTCACAATAAGTACATAGGTAAACTCGAGCTCTACAAACATTGTATTGTTAGGATCCTCTCTAATTTTTATGATCTCTAGAAGCTTTTTATGTTTTTCAATAGATAGTTTCCACTTTTGACTTCCACAATTTCCTCTTCTTTATATTGCTTCAAATTGTAACTAGGTTGCTATAACATGGTTACAATAATGTAAAACTTTTCCTCCAGGCTTGTATTCAACAAATTCAATACCACTATCAATTACCCTTCTTTTTTGATAATATGTTCCTTCAATAACAATTTATCCAATTGGATATGATTGTTCATCAACATCTATAATTCCTTCTAGCAACTTGTGTTTTGCTTTTGTGCATCTTAAAAGATAATAGTCCACATTTTTAGCATTATCTGCTAAGGCTTGAATTGAGAAAATATCTCCTATATGTATATAAAAATAGATAAATATAAATTAATTTTAAAATGCATATACGTGTGTGTGTGTGTGTGTGTGTGTGTGTGTGTGTGTGTGTGTGTGTGTGTGTGTGTGTGTGTGTGTGTGTGTGTGTGTGTGTGTGTGTTGTAGACACTTAAAATTGTCCTAAACACTATATTAATTGATTAATATCTCCCTTGACACTATAATTATTTATTTATTAATTAATTATATTTTTCATATTATTCTACTTATTTAATTAAATAGGTTCATGTATTTAAATTTAATTTAAATGCATCCCCTCTAATGTATTAATTATTTAATACATAGTGCTCCATAAATCCCCTTTTAAATAAATTATAATTTATTTAATTCCCTCCACTTTATTAAATTCTTTAATCATATGGTTAAGTTAAATCCTATTTAATTTAATCCTAATCTCATCCTCAAACCTAGTCTACACCCATCACTCTCATCCTTCTAAGCCTACCCACTACTTAATCCCACTTTATTATCCTAAACCTCTTTAAATCACCTTTTTAGCTCCTAAGTTTTTTCTCACACATGTGTGAGAAGCTCATGATCCAATTAAAATTCCACTTCATTTACACCTCTTACACATTTGTCCCCCACTCCTTCCTCCAAGGTTTCTCACACATGTGTAAGCACACCTTGAGCCTCTCAACCATTAAAGGTACTTTTTGAATTTTACATGGCTTGTCCTTTAGCCCATGTGTCTCCCTTGTGGCATCTATGTGGATGCCACATAGATGCCATCTACCAAAGAATTTTTGATCTACCTCATTTGCATTGTTATCATGCTAGTATAGTTCTAGAGCTTTTAGAGATTTCCTTACGCATTCTTACTAACCCTTTGGTAGTTGTTTATTTCTTGCATTATTTTTCATAGTCATGATAGTATTGCACTCTTAGTTTTGCTTATTACATCCATCTCCATTACCCATTGAAGTCTCTTAAGAATGGTTGCTTCCATAGCCATCTTTTGAAGATTTCTTCATCATTTAGTTTAGTTTCATGTTCATCATTCCATTTCATCATCAAGAGATTCAATAGTTGTGTTTTGAGAGAGCACATCTACATCCCTCACACTTAAGCACACCAAAAAAGCCTCTTATGGGTTCCCTTGTTGAGTTTCTTTGAGGTTGTGTGAGGACTCTAATTTGTTGGTTTCAGAGTTTATTTTAAAACTCAAGTAGACTTAGTAGTTTATCAATCTTATTTGTATCTTGAATGCACATGCTATTAATGTGTGCTTATTTACACGTGCTCCTAATAAGTTAGGTTTTTGTATATACATTTTGGCATGCCTAGTGGGACCCACATCCCTTTTTCATTTCAGAAGAATCAGTAAAAAATGTGGCATTTTCAATAAAAAATTGCACACTATCATCTTCGTTAGGATGCAATGTTGTTTGTGCAGATGGTTTGTTGTCTCCATAGATTGTTTTCTCCACATTTTGGTGTCTCCGCAAGACTCAACCCATAGAAATTCCATTAAAAAAAAATGATTTTTTTTGTTTTGTCGTCTTCGCATATTGTCATCTCTATGTATTGTCATCTCCGCAATTTGGCGTCTTCGCCTGTTTAAATTTTTTTTTTTTTAAATCTATTCTTTCATCTTTGTAGTTTTGTCATCTATGATTTATAATCTATCATCTCCGCAATTTCATTACTTTGTCGTCTGCGTTGTGGGTAGCCAAAAACTAGTCATTTTTATAGACTATCGTCTCCATAGTTTTCATACTCTGTCATCTCTAATTTTTGAAGTCTATGATCCTATCTTGTCATCTGCGATCTGCGAATGTAAGTAATAGGTATATCATACTTTCTTTGCATTCTGTCTTCTATAATTTTTGTCATCTTTGTTGTTTATCATCTCTGCCTACATTCTGTCATCTACAATTTTTATTTTAAAAAAGAAAAAAATAGTATTAATCAAATTTTGACTTTTTTTGGTTCCATAGGATTGGAGTCATTCTAATATTATTTACGTATAGAAAAAATAACAAAATAATTTAAAATATTTTTTCTCATAATTAGCTTTCATTTTTTTGAAATTTTATTGAAGCTAATCAACTTGTTTATTATAGAATTGCAGATAGGAGCATTTTAGAAACACCTAACCATATTTTCTTGCAGGTATTCCTTAATATTTTATTGCTCTTGGAAATGAACTTGAATGCTTAATCATTTGTCTTTAAATGAATGTTGCACTTAATGGGATAAATCAAACACACTCTTGAATGACTAAACATAAAACAAACAAATCCAATCTTGAATGCATAATCAATTGAACAAAACCTTTCATTTGGATGAATGTTGTTAAAACACAATCTTGAGTGCCTTAAGGAAATTCACAAACATTTTTTGGAATGAATGCTTAGAAGTCAAATACACTCTTGGATTCATAAAGATCAAAGAAAAATGCTATGATACACATTTCAATTTGGGTTTAAAATGAATCTCATCAAGTCTCAAATGCTTAAGGATCAAAGAACAATGCAATGAACCTTTGGATTTGGTGCTTTAAAAAAACACTCACTCAATCTTGAATTCATAAAGGAATTGACTCTTTTTCTTATCGAATTTCTTATGTTGACAATGCTTGATTTTTTTATGTTGGCAAACTCTCAATTTTATTATGTTAATGACGTTCTCAAGTTGGAAAGAACATTGTATCCTATAAAAACGAGTGCCTTCAAAAGTAGATAGAAAACTTAAAGCTTCATCAAAAAAGAACAAGTGTCTTTTAATCCCAAGGCCACTTATGTATTCACTCCTTTTGGGCCTTTGGGTGATCTTGAGTGCATAAGAAATAAGTGGCCTTGTTTTACATTTTTTTTGGGAGGCCTACTTGGGGATTTCGTCACCCCTTGGGATGACCTCAACTCTAGAATTCTAGTAGAGTATAAATATTGGGAGGTGAATTGAAAGACACCTCTCTTAGAAGTAAAATCTTGTCACTCTTGGCTAAGCCCCAAAGAACTTTATACATTTAGGAAGTGAAGGTGGAGATTTTGGTTGCTGTCTCCTCCTGACTATGTGACATTATTTTCTTTCATCTACAAATTTAGGCCTCACGTACCTTGCGTATATTGAGGAAACCCCTAGTTGAGCTTGTATATCCTACTCAAAACCTTATAGGATTATTGGTGTGTTTTACATGCTAAGTGTTTAAAAACCTCCCCATTTGAAGGGTACACATGCCATCTAAACTATTCTTGTATGCTTTGCAGGTTATGTTTCAAAAAATCCAAAAACATCATAAGAGTTCAAATCCAAAAACATTTCAAAAAACAACAAAATAAAAAAAAAAGGCTATTATTTTCCCCATCACTTCTTCTATCCATTCATCCCATCATCATCATACATATCTTGTCTTAATCACCATCTTAATCATTAAAATCATTCCTCAAGACCTTAATGATCTCTAATCATCCCAATCATTTCCTCATCTTCTTAATCATTTAATCAAATTCCTAATCTTCATCCTAGTCATGATTCGTAATCCACATCAAGATCCAATTCCCTCATTCAATGAGTCATCCTCATGATTCTTAATCCAATCCCTTGTCAAATTCATTTCTTTCTAATCAATTCCTAATTCAATCCATTTACATCTTCAATTCAAAATCAATCAATCTTTCTTCATCTATTCAAATATTCTTCTAATTCAATTTTCATAAAATCTTCTACTTTGGACATAGGAGCACCATCATAAACCTTGAACTTTAATTCAAATCCAACATTCACTTGTTTGCAATATCATAAGTTTTTTATTTACATCAAATCAATTCTAATCCAAATCAAACACAAAGTCCAAAATTGCTCCTAGTCCCAATTTTATATTTCATTTCTCATCAAATCTCTCACCATTCCTCATCAAATCTCAATGGATAAGAATTGGCTTAACCAAATGGTTGGGGACCTTCAAAGGCAATATGGAGTCACACCTCCAGCACAAATCCCATATCAAATCAATCCTCAAAATTGTATGTCCAATCCTAATCCATCTCAGATTCCTTTTTCCTCTACCTTTGATAAGGGAAATCCACCTCATTATCCTTCAACCATATATGATTCCATTCATAGCCCACACAATTCCTCAAGTAGAAATGTCATGGCCAAAGAAATTGAAGAACTCAAGAATTCTATCTTGAGTCTTGCAAATCAAAAGTCAAAATCTACCTTCCAAGACATATGTTCTCTTCCCCCATGTTTCGAAGACCATAATCCTCATGTCCCATCCAACCTAAATCCTCCATGTAATTGCCCATACTTTGAGCTTAATATCCAAAACCATCATCCCAATCCCCTACCGATGCCTCAACCTCCACACAATCCTAATTCTCGAAAATCAACATCATTGCCACCTTGTAATAAGTATGTCTTTGTCCCACAATCATTGGTAGAAATATTTTCTAAATACAAAACTAAAAATGAAGTGATCCAATCACCCAAATTCATACATGCAATGCCATCTCAAGAACTTGTTCCAAAGCATGTCATTATAGATTCCTCTTCTCCTCTAGATTCGAGCATTTCTCCATCCCATTATTCCCGTATCGCTCTTATTCCATGTCATTATCCCCTTCCTAATCAAGATCAAGACATTCCATGTACCATGCATATTACTAATTCCATTCTGTCTCAAGAGTTAGTATCTATAGATCCTCCACTCTATGAAGATTCTCCTTCCACTCCATCCACTAGCTCTCCTCCATGTCAAAATCCAAATGTTCCATCTCATAATTTCATTCCATCCACTCCATTATATGATTCTATTCCATTATATGATCCAATCATTCCTTCCATTCCACTACATGATCCTCTTTTAAGTCAAGATCAAAGTACCACTTCATTTTCCTTTCATGATCCCACTCCATCTCAAGATCCTATTATCCCTCATAATCCCCCTCATGATCCTAATCCTCCACATGATCCTATCACACCTATCCAATCCACTCATGAACCCCATATACATGGACTTGCATCTTGTATTGAAAATAACAAATATCCCATTCAAGAAATAATGTCTCAAGATGTTGGTACACCTTCCACTCCTTCAAAATCTAAAATTCCTCCATCCAAACCCAAATGTTCCTAGCATCCATATTTCAAGTCCATTTTGGGACCTTATATCCATAATCTACATCCTTCCTCATTTCCATCCATTTTGGGTCCTTATGTTCCACATCCAAACCCTTCATCCCTTCCATCAATTTTACATCCTTACATACATCCATCCACCATATCCAATTCTTCCACTTCATCCCCTCATATACCTATTAAAGATCAACAAAGGCATACATCCTTGAATTCCTTCCAATGTTCACCATCCATAAGCTTTCCATACCATTTATCCTCATACACCCCTGCCAAAGATAAAGTGAATCAAGCCAAATATCCACAAAAAACCAAGGATCAACATGTCCCCTCTAAAAGACATGTTTAAGAAAAGAAAAATATGATCCAAAACAAAATTAGAAGGCCAAAAAGGCTGAAAATAAAAAACACAAAAATCATGTGGATCCCAAAGCTACTTAATAAAGCAATGCATCTCAAAGAAAAGTCCAACATGGCATCCAATTTCGCTAATCCAAAGGCTTCCCTCATTCATAAATCATCCAAACTTCCATCTTCCATCTCCATTTTGGGTCCTTATGCCCCAAGATCCACCATCCTAAATCCATCATCTCCTTCATCCATTTTGGGTCCCTATATCCCAAAATTCAAACTTTCTCCTACATATCCTCCAAAATTTCCTCCTTTCCATCACTTTTCAAGGTGTGTGTCAATTATGATCTTTCCACCTCCTTCATCCACTCATTCACAAGTCTTCCAACATAGCATCCACCAACCATGTCTTCCACCCAACCACTCCACCCCCTTAATCTAAACCTTTTCATAAGTCCTTGACCTACATTTCCCAATCCATTTCACCCTTCTTTTCACTATCCTAACAACATCTATGAGAAAATGGTATAAACTCCTAGAAAATAATAAATAAAGAGAAACAAATATCAAGAAATACCATCCATGTAACTAGATGCTTGAGTCCTCTCTTTTTTTCCTTATCATGTATCCATTATCTTCCAATTCCACTTATCCTTCCATTCACTTATCCTCTTCCACTTGCACTCTACGCTAAGGGCAAGCTCCATCCATACTGCATTTCCTTATATATCTTCCATATTCCTATCTACCATTCCTCATCCTTTTCCATCTTTGATTTTGACTATCCTATTCTTTTCATCCATTCATGCTCACTTTCCATATCCCTTGCACATTATCCACACACTATCCTACATACTCCCACCATCCATTAACATATTTGATCTTGACATCCTATCAATATCTTTCATCCCATAGTCCTTGGCATTTTCATTTCCTCATTATCCTCCATCCATAATCCTACATGCTTACATCCTTCTTTCATATGTCCTTGGTCTTGGTTATCTTGGATCCATTTTACTCATTTCATGCCCTGCATTTCATCCATACTCTTCATATCATTATCCCTATTTCATACCCTCCCTCCCATATCCCTTATTCATTCCACTTTCATGCCTATTCTCATGATCAATACTAGAGGCACAATAAGAAAATGTTCATATATTCTTTGGAAATACACATGCCTTCCCTTCATACAATAGGCTTCACACCATCTTTCCACTTCCACACATCTTTCCCCACCTTTTTTCCTTCCATTTTTCCTATCCTTTGTATGGGGCATTTTTGGTCACTCCTGTGAAACATGGTCCTTGGCTCCCCATTTTCTGATACCATATCCTTTGGTCTACCATATTCTTTCACCTTCCATTTTATCCATACATCCTCCCATCCATAAAAGTCTCCCCACCCTTCCCATTCATTTATGATTCCTTGGTTCTCCCTTGTCAGTGGTCTCAATCTAGTCATTTTCATCACTTCAATGAATTTATTTATCCTCTAATCTAATCAAATTCCATTCTTCCAATCATTTCCTACAAATCAATTAACATCTTATCGAAGTCTCCTTTTTCTTCTCATCAACATCATTCCACTTCCATTCCAATTCAATTCATTAGCTTCAACCCATCAAACTAAGCTTATCAAAATAGTGATTGCAAACAAAACTTACACAAATTCACATTGAGACTAAATGATTTGAGAACCTTGTTCCTTTCACACAATTGCCAGCAAACAATCACAAACATTTCAATACAATTCAACCAAACACTCATTTTTTTCCTTATAGGATGAATCCTTTCTACATAGGCTTTAAAAACTTCACTATCAGAATAAATTTCATGGCAAGAACTGTGGATTGAATGACTACTTGGTCATAAGGTCTTTTATTGATTTATCTTTGTGGACCAGTAATAGCCTTCTCAACTGTGCCTTGATCTTCAATATCTTGGTATCATTTGAATGACTTAACTTGATTACACATGTCATTTTGCGATATGATCTACTTTCATGATTCTTTAGCACATCTTTGTTGGTTTTTTGAGTTATGGTTATGCATTGCTCACTGGGTGCAATGGGTTAGCACACTTTCCACCAAGATCCCTAACAAGAATTTGGGTGTTCCCAGACCTCTCTAGTTCATATATGTCATATTTTCCATCATGACTATGAAGCCTACATCTATGTTCCTAAAGTTTCTATTTTGTTGAGAGTCTAGTCCACGCAAAGGAATCTTGTCATCTATGCTTTTATAGCATTTGATGCATAACTCCTCTTGCAATATCAAACTAGGTTGTGCTCTCTTATATGAACACAATTGAATCTCATGCATTCATGTAGTTAAGTTGCATTTAGATTAATCATTATCCAATTCACCCTGCTCCATTCCAATCTTACCAACAAGTCATGCAAGGTCATCTTTTAAGCCCTTTCTCTTTCCCTTTTCCTTCCCATCTCTATTTTTGAGAAAATGGGCAAAAATATATCCCTTTTCACCCCATTTCCTCGAGGGGGCACCCTCCTCCCTTGTCGTCACTTTAACAGGACTCTTTCCATTCCTCTCCTCACTAGGGCAACCTATATTTTCTTTTCTTTGATATAATGTCATCCCAACATCACATCAAAGAGGGGCAAAATGTAGACACTTAAAATTGCCTAAACACTCTATTAATTGATTTAATATCTCCCTTGACACTATAATTAATTATTTATTAATTAGTTATATTTTTCATATTCTTCTACTTATTTAATTAAATAGGTTCATGTATTTAAATTTAATTTAAATGCATCCCCTCTAATGTATTAAATTTATTTAATACATAGTGCTCCATAAATCCCCTTTTAAATAAATTCTAATTTATTTAATTTACTTCACTTTGTTAAATTCTTTAATCCTATGATTAAGTTAAATCTTATTTAATTTAATCCTAATCTCATCCTAAAACCTAGTCTACACCCATCATTCTCATCCATCTAAGCCTACCCACTACTTAATCCCACTTTATTATCCTAAACTTCTTTAAATCACCTTTTTAGCTCCTATGTTTTTTCTCACACATGTGAGAGAATTTGATGATCTAATAAAGCTTCCACTTCATTTACAACTATTACACCTCTTACACATTTGTTCCCCACTCCTTCCCTCAAGGTTGCTCACACATGTGTGAGCACACCTTGAGCCTCTCAACCATTAAAGGCTCTTGTTAACTTTTGTATGGATTGTCCTTTAGCCCATGTGTCTCCCTTGTGGCACCTATGTGGATGCCACATAGATGCCACCTCTCAAGCCCTCTCTCAAACTTATAAATAGAGCGCTTGTCTCAAGCATTTTTGATCTCCCTCATTTGCATTGTTATCATGCTAGTATAGTTCTAGAGCTTTTAGAGATTTCTTTATGCATTGTTACTAACCCTTTGGTAGTTTTTTATTTCTTGCATTGTTTTTCATATTCATGGTAGTATTGCACTCTTAGTTTTTCTTATTACATCCATCTCCATTATCCATTGAAGTGATCTCAAAAATAGCTGCTTCCATAGCCATCTCTTAAAACATTCTTCATCATTTAGTTTAGTTGCATGTTCATCATTCCATTTCATCATCAAGAGATTCAATAGTTGTGTTTTGAGAGAGCACATCTACATCCCTCACATTTAAGCACACCAAAAATGCCTCTTATGGGTACCTTTGTTGAGCTACTTTGAGGTTGTGTGAGGACTCTAATTTGTTGGTTGCATAGTTTGTTATAAAACTCAAGTAGACTTAGTAGTTTATCAATCTTATTTGTATCTTGAATGCACATGCTACTAACATTTACTTGTTTATGTATACTCCCTATAAATTAGGTTTTTTCATATACATGTATATGCACACAAACATGCCATAATTAAATCAGAAATGTGCTCATAATCAGCTAAATATATAGGATCATGAATTTCAATGTCAATGTCAACATCTTCAAAAGGAGGCTTTCTAACTATCTCCTTCAAATTCCAATGTGAAACATATCCATCCACAATATTTTCACATACACTCGCTGGATTGTTCTTAATGCAATCATCACAAAAAATATGTTTTCTCTCTTACTTTAATTACTGGAGGTTTATGGTTTCCTGTGGTCATCACTTGATGTAAACTTCTAATCGTTGACAATTGTAAGGATTAGATCGATCTATATCTATTACAAATACAAAAAATAATTGTCATATTTCAAAATAAATATTTAATAAAAAAACTTGAATTTAAAAAATACATTAAAAATAAATATAAAGTTCCTCTTTCACTTTCCAAAAGTAACGCTTATTATATTCAGTATCTCGAGTAGCAAAATGAACTTTGCACCATTCAACAATTTAATTTGCATTCTCTATCATATTCCCTATATGTACATACAACATATATATATATATATATTACTAGTATTAAACATGCACATTAAATGCATATTTACCTACAAGTTCATGTTGTCGAAGCACACACTTTATACATGCTCCTACTCCATCATGCTCCCCTTTTCCATGTCCACTTTCAAAGAAATTCCATAAAAACCTAACATTGGTTCTAGCATGTTGCATTGCTAACCAATTAAATACTTTTGTAGATTTGAATTGTCCTATGGACAAGAAATGATAAGTAGAAATAATTATCTGTGTACATGTATCAAATCAAAATAGGTATGTACAAATAAATATTAGTTAAAATAAAGTTAAATAAATGTGTAAGTTCATGTATACTAACCTACGCAACCATCAGACCAAATCCAATCCTCTAAAATATTTATTCCATGATTTCTAAGATCTTAGAAGAACATTGCAAAACAATGAGCCACATAACACCTATCATGAACTCTGTCATCACTAAAATAGAAATGAACCTCTTTGGTGATGATTCATTCATTTTCATCCAACCTTTCTATCTCATCCACCTCAAATTGTGCATGTCTGTAGGTCACTTCCACAAATATTGCAACTTGTTTAAAATGAAAATATTGCCCTTGAAGCTCTGTTTGAGGTGCAAATGTATAATTATCAGAAAAATCTACAACTGAAAGTATACAACTAGGTGGAAAACAATTTTTTGAATCACGAAACTATTTAGCTTGCCATCGTGCACCATGACAATGTTGGATATGTGGATATATTAATAGACAGAACTTGGTCATAAACTCATCATAAAAAAATTCACTCTCCTTCAATACAATTTTTTTGGATTCATGTCATGCCCTATTTTGGCATGTCTCATATTCATATCTCATCGATGAAACTGCTGTCGATTCATTAATATTCTCAATTTGCATTGAAAATTTACGTAAATCTTCATAATCTTCATACTAATTTTTGATGCATTGCATTTTGAACTCATCTGAATCTTCTAATTTATCACATAATATGGACTTCACAAATTGTGTTGTACTGCTAGGGATGACCAAGTTAGGATCAAGTATTACCATAACTTTTTTATATGATTGCAAGTGTAGACCAAATTCAACATGATTTTGACAACAAGTTTCACATATCTTATTTATGTGTACAAAGGAAGGACACAAAATCTCAAACATTCTCTAACATATTTTGATATTTGAAAATTCTTGCTTGAATGTTTGAAATAATTCACTTTGAGTTATATCTATGAAATATTTTGGATGTTCAATTTTGGCCCCTACCTCTTGATCTTTAATTTGTATAGTATCGCATCTGTTGGAAGAAACATGAGAACATGTGGTCCAAAATTCAATAACTTGTCTTTTTACATCTTCAGAAATTCTTTCTTTTCGAGGAACTCTACAAATATTCACCCAATTATTCTTAATGTTATCATCTAGCATATTTCTCCTCTTGATATATCTCTAAACAGTTCTTCTAGATATATGTAGTACATCAAAAATTGCACGTACCTATTTTCTATGTGTCAATTTTCTTATCAATTTTGTTGTAAGCATTTTGCAAGTTTTTAGCTATTGTTTTATTAATATTATGTGCATATTTTTTTTTGTTATCAACACTCAACAACTCCAAAACAGGTCTCATATATTTTCTCCTAAATAACTTGACAAATAATTGTGCATGTCCAAATATACTTTTATCTTTGTCATATTAATCCCACATGTTTTGACAATGCTTTCTAATAGTGTTATCATTTATCATATGTTTAGATGGAATTTGGTTAAAAAGTAGTTCCTCATCCAAATCCATCAAATTTGCTATGCCTTTTAATTTGTTTCTATCATTAGAACTTCCAATTTCTTCCTCGTCATTACTTTCATCCTCTTCATAAATCTCATCCTCTTCAAGAATTTCAGTAGGTTGGTTCCGGTTATGTTTTGTATGACCTTTCATTTTGTCATCTCTTATTCTATCATATTTCCTTGATCTTTTCCTTGCACTACCCATTGAATACTTTAATCTATAGAAAAAAAAATTATATTTCACTAAATACCAACTAATGCTTCAATATAGAATACATAAAAATAAGTAGATGGGAAAAAAACACCTTAAAAATATTTGATCCTTTGCAGTTGTGATTAAATCCACGAAATAGTTGCTAAAAATGGCTTCAAAAATTGTTGTCTTTTGAAAATGCTCTTTTTTTTTCATTGTTTTCTGTATTTATTATAAAAAAAAGGAAAAATGAAATTTTATTTTATATGAAATAGCCAAATTAATTGCTAGCAATTTGATAGGCTGACAAGGGTTCTGGCTGAAACATTTTTGTTTGGAAGTTTTTCGACCAGAAGGGTTTCAGCCGTAACTATCTAAGTGCCAAAACAGAAGCAAAAATAAGAACTTCTATAAACATCTCACTTTGAAGGCCAATTTGACCTACTAAAATGGAGTTTTTTTCTAAAACTAAAAATATACTTCTATAGGTCTCATATTGAAGATTATGATCATATAAATTTTTTATTATTTTGATTATGGATAATATGTTATAATTTGAAAATATTACAAGTAGGTATTTTAAGATTCAGGAATATGTCTATTCAAAAATAGAAAAAAAATAGTAAATCATGTTAAAAAATTATTATTTTTTAATGCTGCACTAGAGGAGAGAATCTTCTTCAAGAATATGTAATTTTAAAATATATATATATATATATATATATATATATATATATATATATATATATATATATTTGATGGAAAAAGTTTGACGGGAGAAAAAAACTATCAATTTTTGATAACTTTGACTTTGACTAATTATAACTTGAAAAATATTAGCTGAATTTCAATTTTTCTTTTTGGTGCACTAGGTATACATGTCAACTCTAACATATTTCATAATCAAACCAAAATATGATTATTTGCATATATTTGTTTGACGGGAAAAAAAAATCTATATTTTTAGCATTTTTTTAAAATTAAAAAATAGACTTTAAAAATTCAAAAATAATTTTTTTTTTTTAAATATTACAAACATACACTTCATCCAAGATTATACATTTCATTAGTTTACATCATCTTCAAATTCTAAACACAAATGTCACTTTTATGTCGTTAAAGTTGAAGAGTTTAAATTCTGATATCACTTTCCTTTATAAAAGGTGACACAGGTTTGTGCTTTTACCCCATATGAATTGTCAAAATTTGACAACTATACACCTTCTAGTGTATAATGTGCTTTCAAGTCTCAACTAACACTTGATGGATCTAAAAGAAAGAAGAAGAGTAAGCATTTGGACAATGATAGTTAACCAATTGATGACCTTAATGAGCTAGAAGCATTATTGTCAAGAAGGATACCAATATGTGCTAGTAACATTCGAGAAAGTTTGAATAGTTTTCCATCCCAAATAAAATTATAGAAGAACAAAGAGAGATTGTAATTGGTTGAGAAATTTTGTTTTAATCACTACTCATTGCCAGAGCCTTAGCAATAATTCTCCACCATGCAATGTCAAAAACTAAAAAACACTCTTGCGCATCACCCAACATATGCAAACAAAGAAACTCATACAATGGTTGTGGAATTTAACTTTACGCATGCCCATTACATTGCATCAAAGATTTATAAGCTATTTCAATTAATTAATTTTCTATTAACAATTCATGCTTTCGTATTTCTATAAGGGGTTTTTCAAAAGCATGCCACATGCATTGTCTATAGCTCCATATTTTATAGACGTATATTTTTCCTAAGGACAGGTTAGATGTTGAATCATAAACTATTCTTACATTCAATTAAATTTCAGAATTGTGACCAATAGTCTTACCATGTGATGCAAGGTGCAACACACATCCAAAACTTTGTCAATAAGGAGAAAGACAAATTGTAAAACCAATAAATAAAATCAGGGGTTTTTGAGTAAAAAATGACATGTCTAATTATATAGGTTACTAATTACAATCTTAGAGGATTAACCATGTCGTAGTTTACATGACAATAAACTCAGGTGGATATGAGTTGCTTAACATTGATGGGAGAGACTCTCCATTTGATGACAAAAAAACTTGTTATCCATATCCTAGGCCATGCAAACCCTCGTCACATTGCCGACATCTTGATGTCATGGAGTGGCCCGAGGCGGGAGACTAGGGTCATTAAGTAGAGTTCCAACTGGCTGTGTGAGACTTTTCTAGTGATCCATGGCCCTGGTGGAAAAGTCTATCATTATTTCAATACTACAGAGACAAATACATGTTAATTATTTTATTAATCTCAGAAAAGATAACAAAGACAATTCAATTTACAACTATCTTCTAATAAATAAGGTTATTACTACCACAAAAATAATGTAAAACAAATAACCCTTACAAAATACTATATGATTATATGGTTATGTATGGTCAATCCAAAATTCACCAATGCTACAATTGCCTCTATTTGCAATTAGACTGTTTGTCCAAGGTTCTTTCAATAGACCTCTCTATGTCACCATCTGATATGCCTTCTAACATCTAAATTACTTGGCTAATTCTTGGCCTCCCTTTGTCATCCTCATGAGTGCACTGAATGCTTACCATGGCTGCTTTTCTCACCTCTTCCATATCTACCTTCTCCAGAATCTTTTCATCCACGATGCCCATAATGTTTCCCTTCTTAGTTGTAGTTGTTGTCATGTTAGAAAGTATTGAGATTAGTTCAAGAAAGGTCATGCCAAAACTATAGATGTCCACCTTCACTATGATTAGCAACCTAGAGATCCACTTAGAAGCCAAATACCCTCTTGTTCCTCTTAATGTCATCAACACTCTGCCGACAAGTTTTTCTAGGCCAAAATCGACCACTTTTGGGGGGAAAATGTGAAACCAAAAGAATGTTCATTTAATTATAGAGAAATATATGTATCTCTAATGGTAAAATATGTTATTTTTTCTATAATCTAAATTTTTAAATTAAAAATGTGAAAACTCATTATTCCTTTAAAAAATTTATTTCAGTATGAAGGTGAAATGAATAGTTGAATATAAAAAATATAGAAAAAATTTTAAAATTATATAATATAAATCTATGATTATTAAAATATATCTACTAATACATCAATTCTATATTTAATTTTTTATTTTTAAAATGAAATTAAAATCCATCAAAAAAAACTTTATAAGTATAATCTATTGATTATGCATATGTCATTAGATTATACTTGAAATAATAGTCTGCTTTTCCCTCAAACAATCCGCCAAAGAAATGGTGTCTCCGCCAGCAACTAACAAATCGCCATTGCGCTGAAGAATGAGCAAAAATGAAACGATTCGAAAGGTTGAACGCTAATTTGATTTCCAGGAACCTACCCATTGCTTGGTGCACCCTTTCTCCTTGTTGAAGATTCCACGAAATGGAACAAATGAGTTTCTAATTGTAATAGTCAAATTGTTATCTTCAAAATGTCAACTGTTCAAAAACGTCCTGAGCTTTACTTTGTCATCACCAACTTCGATAGGTGAGAACTTAATCAGACATTTTTAATTGACACATATGACTTCTGGCTCAAACCATCAATTATATCGAAACACATCACTAATCACATAACCATATCAACATCAGCTTAGTCTCTAAGTATCCATGAGTATTTGTAATTAGATTAATCAATAATTGACTCAAAATGTAATAGTGAAAATGTTATAGAAAATGGTTTTCTTCGGTCAAACCTTTGTTTAGAAATCAATCTTGAAAATTAAAAATTAAAAAAGATTGCATGTAAAGGTAAATATTATATCTACTTTGTAATTAATGAATAGATTTTGAGATTTCACATATTCATGAAGATGCTTAAATTATAGTTGCTTATATTGAAACTTAGAAAGCACTCAATGATCACAAATGCAAAGATCTATGAATGTCACTTTTAGATCTTCAATGTTTTTATGCTTGAATGGACAGTTTCTATAAAAGAATGTATATGAATGGACAAAGGATATTCCTTATTTCTTGAGAACTCCTCTACTTGCCTATCATAGGAGATAATCTTGTTGCAATGGAAAATATTGCCTTCAAAATGCCTTGGATGCTTGGAAAGATGCTAGTTCTTAGATTCATTCTATTAAATCATAAATTTGCTTGATTACTTCTTCAATTCTTAAAATTGATCTTTGCTACAAAAATAAGATAGACAAGGTGTTTATATGTACATCCCACCCATTTTAGGATTCGAAATCAAACCACACTAACCATAGGATCTAATTTCCCACTAGAACACCCCAACATGGCTCCAATTCAAATTTGGGCCAATCCTTAAGGAACAAAAAGTTTGTATTTTTTGTTTCTAGGAAGCCTAGATGTCATGTACATGGGAGAAATAACTAGAATATAAATAGAAAGACGTGAAGATAATATAGACGCCATATCAAAGAGATATAGATAGCTAAATCAAACACACAAACATTAATCTTAAAATTGACAAAATTGGGCCTAACTGAGCATCCAATTATAGACTCTAAATGTTTAGGATAGTACACACAAAATCTACAATTTACTTCAAAGTTACAATGTCATTAATATAACTTCTAATTACTCATCTCTTACTTCTATTATTAATATCATTATAGAGATTGTAAGAAACTTGAAAGAAAATCTTATTTCATTCTTAAGAAAAGCTCAAAGATTCATAAAATGATTAATAGTTGTGTCACCTCTCTCATCCTTTCCATGAACCATCCCTAAATTGGTATATTATGTAGGTATTTATAGGTTCAGATCAATTGTCTTACCATAGAGTAAGGTTGTAATGAAATGTAGAGACTTCCAAACCTTTTCAAGATATAAGAAACATAATTATTGTCATATAAACTAAGAAAAACCCTTTAGACATTGTGACATTCTAATCTAGATAAAATAAGATAAGATAATAGTAATGTCCAACAAGAGACCACAACACAAGTCTATGGGATTGTGAGCTTACAACAAAAAAGATAGCCTTAAACGAAACACCAAACAGTGTCGATAAAAGAGCAAGCACAAACCTAAAATAGAAAATGAAGAAGAGAGAAAGAGTCACCCTGAACATGATTAGGGTTTAGGGATCCTTCCTCAAAGGAAAGAAAGAAAATAATGAATGATATGGACAAGGACGACCAGGGGCTCTATTCTTTTGCTAAGTGTTGCAGGAGGAGTGTCGCTGGCGAAGAGGAACACTACGAGGTTTCACTAATCTAGAGTGGTTGGTGTGAGGGAAACTATATCCAGTCGCTTCGTACCCCAGGCATGAGATAAGGGTGAGAAGGAGGTCATGATAAGTTGTACCTAGGTTTGACCCTTAGGGAAAGATAGCTACAAAGTGTGGTTGTGAAGCTACATGGATTCACGAAGATAGAGCGCAAGACAACGTTGATATGTGTACTTGAAGAAGTATGAGAGGGATCTACACTCTTTTAACAAACAATAGAATCTCCCTCTGATCTCATACTATATGGGGCATCTAAAAAGGAAATGGGTCTCAGATTCTACCTCCGCCATGGTACAAAGTCTACAAACCTAATCCTCTCTATCTATATGGTGGTTGATCTGAATCCAGAGTTAGTGAGAGCCCACCCTGAAGGAGCCAAGGTAGATATGTAGGGCATGGGTCCACTATCTATGTAAGTAGTCTAGGTGCCAAATGATCCCATCTCAAATATCCAAGAAGTGTTTGGCATAACATGTCATCCTCAGGCGTAAACCCCCCAAAGGATCAACCCAGCTCTGGATAATATATTGTATGTAGATGTCTAGTCTAACATATCTATTCAACTCCTCAAGAGAGGGGAGGAGGTGAGCTAGAGCATCTAGTGAAAACTGGTAGGGAGGGAGACAATTAATATCTATCCCAATTGATCTCAGTAGGATAGTAGCCTAAGTGTACCAATACCTGGCCCTAGAGGTTGGATCGGAGTTTGTAATAGCAACTAAAGAGTAGTATGCCAAGTGAGGGTATCATGTTAGCCTTCAGTCGAGTTTACAAAGCCATGAATATGGTGAAGGAACCAATAGAAGCATATACTAAGATCTGAGCTACATGTAGATCATGACAAAGACTACTAAGATGTGAGCTACATGTAGACCACGACAAAGATATCATGTCATCTCATTGAGTATAAAAAATCTTCAATATTTTTAGTGAATGCAAAAAATGTTGGGTATGCACAAGGCACAATTTTCTAATTTTTTTATAAACCTCCAATAAATTGCACTTACAAGTAAAAAAATGAAAATTGCAAACAATTGCAATGAGCATCAATAATTTTATAACTTATGTGGAGAAAAGCTTTCAAAAAGGTAGTTTTTCAAACATCAAAGCCTAATGTGAAAGTATAAGAACGTGGATTGTTCTTACCTATTTTTTTACATAAATATATTTGTCATAGAAATGAATTTTCTATTTATTTAATGTATTTAGATGATGTTCATAAAAAGATGAATAATTATGAAGCATTTAAATCCATAAGAACTCTTAACGCTTCAATATTGTTCATTTATATATTCTTGATTATAAATTTTTTTTCAATATCAAATAGTTTGTAATGACAAAAACAAAAAACATAACACATATTTTTTTTTATAACAGAGAGGCTTAAAATATAAATCTAAGTTAAATACATTGTAATGTTGAATTCCATAAAATGTATTAGTTATGTCAAATGCTTTGTTTAAAAAATATATTTGCAGGACAAGAAAGAATCCACATACCCATTAATTACAATGTGAATTTTTTTAGTGACCAATTTTTATCATACTAATTTAAATGATTTATAAGGCACATACCAAATAAAACTATCCCCAAACCTTTTGAAGACATGGGAAAGAGAAAATTGTCGCATGTAGAAAGTATTGACCAAGATGGGAGCTAGCAAATTTGTCATATCAATAGATGCAACGATTGTTGTGTTTGTACAAAGATTACAATGTGCAATTGTTGAAAAGGAAATTTATCACAATTAGATAGCTGTAAAGCCAAAGTTTGAATCATATGTGTGAACATGAGCTCTAAAATTCTTAATATTTAACAATCAAAGAAACTATGGAAGTATTGACAAAGTTTGTGAGCAATCTGATCGAATGGCTTGAAGACATTGGGACATCGAATGCAACTTATTTTATGATCTGGTAAAAATTGTGTAGTTTTTCAAACAAATTCATTATTTCATATTATATGAATGATTTATATAAATTCAATTTTAGTCCCTTCCTATAAGATAGCGACTTTACTAAATTCAATTAATTGATGTTTTGAAGAGTGTAATAAAAAATCATAATCTATGGCATGTTGTAATTTCTTTATTAATATCTTTTACAAATATTATATTATATGTGTGATAAATAAGTACAATCAAGGTTGTGTAGGTACGAGGTACTTGAATACTGGTATGTGTATGGGTATGGGTATGACTATTTTTCAAAATAAGGGATAGGGGTACATGGGTATGCCCAAATATATTTGTTAATATAATTTTGATATTTTATTAAAAAATTTAAAATAGGAAACATGAGTCATGACATTGAGCTTTCAAAATAAGAAATCTCAAAATGAGTCATGAATATAGTATAAATGATAAATATTTCAACTTTAGATGCATAAAAAAGAAGGAAAACTTTAAATATGAACAAGAAGATCATAAATCATATAATGACAAATCATCAAGGATAAACTTCTAGTTCTAATTTGAATAGTGAAAATTAGAAAAAGTTTAGTAGTTTAAAAATTATTGTTTATCAATATTGTATCAAGTTTCAAACTAATTACATATTTAATTAAGCTTGATAAGTAGCAAGTTGATATGCAAATGAAAAATTGAAACACAAATTATACATCTTAATCTACATGGCAATTTTCTTAATGTTTTGCAAGGGGGATGGGGGAGAGGGATTTATGAGATGATATGGTATTTATGGCTACATGGTACATACCAAAGCAAGTACCTGATATGGGATACATGTACCAGAACCCAGTACATGATACACATACCAAGGGTCTAGGTATGCGTACTTGCACAACCTTAATTATAATCTATGGTCTATTGTAACTAAAAACTATCATTTTTTATAAACAATATATTTCTTCTTTATAGTAGATAATACATGTCCGATTTCTAAATTTGAGCCTAGAACAATCAAAGATGCACTAGAGGATGAAGATTGGATTAACGTAATGAATGAAGACATTGATCAAATTGAGAAGAAAAACACATGGAAATTGGTACCAAGACCCAAGGATAAGAGTGTTATTGGAATAAAGTGGATTTTCAAAAACAAGATGAATGAAAATGGAGAAGTAACAAGGAACAAAGAAAGGAAAATCTATAAAGGATATGCATAGGAAGGAATTGACTATGGTGAGACTATTTCTCTTGTTGCTAGATTACAAAGTGTAGGAATATTGATTGCATATGCTTCTTACAAAGGATTCAAGATTTATCAAATGGCTGTGAAGTCTACTTTTCTGAATGGAATTCTAGAAGAAAAAGTCTATGTTGAGCAACTAGAAGGGTTTGTGGACCAAAATTAGAAAAATAAGGTATACAAACTACAAAAGGATTTATACATGGGTTGAAGCAAGCACCCTAAGAATGGTATAAAATATTACACACTTCTATTCAATGAGATATGGTTTTGTTATAACTAGTGAGAGTAGTAATCTATACTTGAAAAGTGAATTTGAAAATAAAATCTTAATAGCTAAAATATTTATTGATGATATCATATTTGGAGGACATGAACTGATGTGTAAGTCAAGTGTTACTGAATAGGAGATATAAACTAAGCATGGATGGTTATCAAGCGAGAATAGTGTTAACCAAGTGTAATGTTAACTAAGTAATGCAGTCGTTTGATGAAGAAATAACACAGTTTGATAAAGATGAACAATTTATGAAAGATAGAGTAAAGGATGACATCAATTGTAGATCACAACTATTCTAGAAGATTCTAGGATAAGGATGAACTCAGTGAGAAAGATAAACAATGAATTCGGAAAGGTAAAATCAAAAGGTGAAGATTAAAGACGTGTTTTCAGATCCAAGTAAATTTCAAGTTCCTAGGTGAAGATACAACTATAAAGATTCACAACATGTTTTACTTAGAGCCAAATTTATTGAACATGAGTTTATAATTGATCGTGTAGATGAGAGGAATTTATAGAAACCCTAATGAATGTGATGAAGCATGGATGGAGACATAAACTAAGCATGGATGGTAATTGAGTGAGAATAGTGTTAACCAAGTGTAATGTTAAGTAAGTAATGAAAGTGTTTGATGAAGAAATAACATAGTTTGATAAAGATGAACAATTTGTGAAATATAGAGTAAAGGATGACATCAAGTGTAGATCACGACTATTCTAGAAGATTCTAAGATAAGGATGAACTCAATGAGAAAGATAAATGGTGAAATTGGAAAGGTAAAATCAGATGGTGAAGATTAAAGATGTGTTTTCAATCCAAGTAAATTTCAAGTTCCTAGTTGAAGATTCAACTAGAAATATTCACAAAATGTTTTACCTAAAGCCAAATTCATTGAATATGAGTTGGTAATTGATCATGTAGATAAGAGGAATTTATAGAAACCCTAATGAATGTGATGAAGCCTGGATGGAGATATAAACCAAGCAGGGATGGTTATCGAGTGAGAGCACTGTTAACCAAGCATGATATTAACTAAGTAATGCAGGTGTTTGATGAAGAAATAACATAGTTTGATAAAGATGAACAATTTGTGAAAGATAGAGTAAAGGATGATATCAAGTGTAAATCATGACTATTCTAGAAGATTTTAAGATAAGGATGAACTCAATGAGAAAGATAAATTGTGAAATTGGAAAGGTTAAATCAGATGGCTAAGATTAAAGACGTGTTTTTAGATCCAAGTAAATTTCAAGTTCCTAGGTGAAGATACAACTAGAAAGATTTACAAAATATTTTACCTAGTGCCAAATTCATTGAATATGAGTTGGTAATTGATCATGTAGATGAGAGAGGAATTTATAGAAACCCTAATGAATGTGATGAAGTAGCAATATATATATATATATATATATATAAGGAGATGACAAGAAGACAAACATTTTTATTCTATAAGCCAATTGAGTTGTTGGTAAATTTTTAGAAAGAGATTGGAGAAGGGTATATCGAGCAAATATTAAGTGTGAAGTGAAGTAGATTGAAGGTGATTGCCTATGTATAGTTAGTAAGGAAATATATGAGTGAATATTTGAATAAGAAAATCTAGTTGCATATTTATTAGATCATTTTTTTATTACTCTCTACCTATTGTAGCATAAAATCTCTTAACTAAGTGGACTTAACGATTCTATTTGTAAATCCTTTTGTAAGGAGAAACTCTATTGAATATTTGTAAGTCCTTTAGATAGGCCACTAATTGAAGGGTGATAAGATCTAGATAATCATTGGTGAAAATCCCCTAGTAGGGTCATATCTAGTAAATGTGTACATGTAACCTTTGATAGGGTTGGCTCTTAACTGAGATAACTTTAGAAGAGTGAATTATTTTGGGTGATAAGTCCTAGGTGGTTTTTACCCTAATCAGGTTTCCACGTTAAAAATACTAGAGTTAATGTGTGCATGAATGTTTTACATGTTATTTACTGTTTAATTGTAAAAACTATTATTTACTATTGTGATTCAGTTGATTAAGTTTAATCTATTTACTAAGTAAATTTGTTGATAAGTCGAAGTTGGTAAAAGTTGGAAAATTATTTAAAGGCTGTGAGGATAATTGATTCAACCTCCTCTCAATTATCTAACACCCCATCCTATATTATTGAAACTATGATTGGAGTATCTTGTCCTTCCTCCTTCATCTGTATTCATATATCCATTTTTCCTTCTTTCTCTTGCTCTCTAATTTTGTCTTCCTCTTCTTTTTTTTGATAAAGTTTGAGCTGAAAAGGAATTCTTCAGAGATGAACCTTTATTTTTATAATCAAGGCTCATGAGATAAGTCTTTTGATTCTTCAATGGTGGATACAATTGAACCAAAATTATTAAGAAAACATTTAAGAATTTTTTTAACCATTTCTTTATCATAAATATTTCCCCCTTGTGTCCTCAATTGATTAACAGTGTTCATTACTTCAATAAATAAACTATCTATAGAATTTAATCCATTCATATGAAGATTTTAAAATTTTCTCCTTAATGTTTGTAATTTTTCTACATTTTCTTTTGGTGTACAATGATAAGCAATTTGTAAGGCCTCTAAAGTTTGTTTTAACCTAGTTTAACAAATTTTGGGAACTCCAAATCATCCAAAGCTTGTTATCTTAAACATCCTTCTTATTATCCTTCAACAAAGTCTTGGCATCCTTCTTCTTGTTATCCTCAAAAAATCTTTATTTTCTTGTGATAGTGCTTCGTAGACTATTTAATTGTGTGGTTTTAAAAAAAACATTTCTCTACCAAAATGTTCGTGTATCTTGGGGACAAAAAAAAGTCTTCATTTTTATTGACCAAATAATATAATTGTTAGCATAAAAAATGAGGATCTAAGACTAGGATATGTTATTATCTATAGTCATGTGTATAGAATAGTCTCTTCAAGGAACATATTTCATCAAATAATATACCCCTAAATTCCCAAACTTCAAAAATTGCAAAGCTTCAAATCTGCATAAACAATAAATACCAAGCTTTATATCATTTTGACATCAAAGAGCACCAAAAGATAAGACAAAACAAATAGAGTAGACTATATTTATTTATTTTCTATTAATTTTGTTACAACTTAAATCTATTTTTTAACTGATCGTCAATAATAACAAATTACATTAACATTTTATTTTTTATAGGGAAATTTTGGTGCACAAAAATTTAGAGATTGAAACAAAGCATACCCTTAATAGACATCACCAATCTATTAATTTGGGAGATGTGGAAACTATTTTAAAGAAATTACAAAATATTTATAGAACTAGACAACTATAAACTTGAGGATCTAGGTGAGTGGCAATTCCTATTTCTTGGGCACCATTTTTACTAACTATTTTTTGCATGTGTGAGCAATAGTCTTGTGCAGTTTTAATTATTGCAATATGGGAGAAATTAACATTTTGTTTAAGATAATAACAATAACTTTCAATCATTGGAGAGGCCAAAAAACACAAAAAGCTTACTGGTGTCAATGACAATACAATAGGTGAGCACTTATAGGAACATCTCACATTATTAGTTCCTTCCATTGTAGTAACTATTGTAATCAGTAGATGCAACAATATTTATTATTGTCCAATCAATATTTTGTATTTTTAGGTCTAATTGTATATTTTATAGTTGGATAATTTTAATATATTTAAGAGAATGTGATAATACCATTTATTTATACTTCCATTATCCCTAACATAAAATAACAATGAAAATATATTATTGTTTAATTTTAATTGGAAAAAAATACATCATAGGCACTTTGTGTCCTTCTCCCTCTTCCTACCATCATGTATAACCCATCTAAGTCATATTGTCAATTGTCCTCTAAGGACTGATGGAGCTGTGATTATAATATTTTCAATTGTCATATTAGTTTTTTAAAATTATAATATTTTTAAATCATAAGCATGGCCAAAGTATAAACCAAAATAATAGTATTAAAAGTTTAGAAAAAAATATTTTTTTAAGTTTAATGAATATTTTTAAATAGCTTGTTAATTTGTACATTAATAGATTTGTTTTGTAGTTTTAGATTTTCTATATATATAGACGAATCATTAATTATATTATTAATGTACTATAATAATTAAGAATTTATTAAAATAATTCATTATTAATTTATGAAATTTATTTTTTAAATAAAAGTAATGTTATATATCAAATTAACTTATTTTTAAATTTTGATACATGAATAAATTAACAATTTTTTAAAATTATAATTATAAGTATGATTGATCACCACTTACCATGGTTGTTATTTTTATAAGATAAATATGGTAAAATAAATTATGATTTATATATTAGTTAAATTTTACATTAGTTAATTAATTCATTTTACATAGTTAATTAAAGTTTAGACTGATATGACTTGTTCCATATCCATTCCACTGTATCTTTATGATGTTTCCATTCCATCGTAACTTATCTTTAAAAATGTTACATTATTGATAGTACTTATGACGCTTTGCATCTCTTGTTGTTCTTGATGGATAGCCAGAGGACAAAAAATAACAAAGAGACAGAACAATACAATGTGTTGCCGCACAATAAATTGTATTATATTTCATTCCACCATAATATCAAATGAGTACATACTGCCTTTTATAAGAAAGCATACAATATTCTAGAGAAATATACTATTAGCCGAGAAGACAAAACATCTACAAACTTCTGGAAAAATATTACAACTGACTCAACCTTTGGAACAAACCCTAAACCTAAACCTAGTAATCTAGAAGTATAGTTTAAAATGAGAGATCTAGAACTCTCGATGAGAAGACATCAATAAATAAAGTAGTTGGAGTAGGTAAGAGCAAGGAAGATTAGACAGATAGCTGGAAGCCTACATCACCAACACTCCCCCTTAATCTCCACTGCCATGTATGTCTGTAATACCAATACTTTCATGAAGATGTTCAAAGACATTCTTCGCAAGAGGCTTTGTGAAAATGTCTACTAGTTGTTCTTTGGACCTACAAAACTTAAGACATATGTCACCATTGTTCACTAATTCACGAATATAATGATATCTTATATCTATATGTTTACTACGTTGATGAAAGACATTATTTTTTGATAAAGCAATTGCGAAATTATTATCACAATATAATATTGTAGGTTCTTCTTGTGGATGCTTCAAATTTGAAAGTACTCTTCCCATCCATATTGCTTGACAAACTACTGATGTTGTTGCAACATATTCTACTTCAGCTGATGATAATGTCACAATTGGTTGCTTCTTTGATGCCCAAGAAATAGCTCCTGATCCTAGGTGAAAGATATGTCCTGAAGTGCTTCTTTTATCATCAAAGCTACCTCAGCTTGTAATGATCTGAATGTGCATATAAGATCCCAAAGTTCTTTGTTCTAGCTATATACCTCAAAATCCTCTTTCCAGCTTTTCAATGAGTTTCTTTTGGTTTGTCCATGAATCTAGAAATGAGACTAACTCCATGCATTATATCTGGTCTTCTAGCTATTAAATATAAAAGGCTGCCAACTAATCTTTTGAATAAAGTTTTGTCTACATTAGGACTTTCATCATTCTTGCTAAGTTTTATACCCAATGCAACTGGTGTAGGGGTTGAATTCACATTTGTCATTTTAAATCTTTTCAACAAATCAGTAGCATACTTACTTTGAAAAATGAAAATGCCTTGATCATTTTGATTTACTTGTATCCCAAGAAAATATCTCATGAGTCTCAAATCAGTAATATCAATTTCATTTTTCATGGCTGCCTTGAAATTGTTAATTGACATATTACCAATGAATATCAAATCATCTACATATAAGCAAATTGTTATTATTTCTCCTTCATTGTTCACTTTGACATGCAAAGTTGGTTCATAGCCACACATAATAAAACCATTATTCACAAAATAAGAGTCTATTCTGTTGTACCAAGCTCTAGGAGCTTGCTTCAAGCCATATAGTGCCTTCTTCAGCTTGTATACCTTATGTTCTTCTTCCAAAATTTCATATTCTAGTGGTTGTTTTATATACACTTCTTCTTCTAAAATGTCATTCAAGAATGCTGATTTCACGTCCATTTGATAAACCTTCAAATTATTTTGGGTTGTAATGGATAAAATCATTCTAATAGTGTCTAATCTTGCCACAGTTGCAAATGTCTCATTGTAGTCTATACCCAGTTGTTGTGTGAAGCCTTTGGCTACTAGTCTTGCCTTGTGTTTCTCTACTTTTCCATCAGCATTATATTTTTTTTGTATACCCACTTAACTCCAATCACATCCTTGCCTTTGGGAAGATCTACTAAGTCCCAAGTATCATTCTTTTCTATTGACTGAATTTCTTCATCCATGGTTGAAATTCATTTGTCATCTTTAATAGCTTCTCCAAAATAAATTGGATCAGCATGTGTTAAGAGTGCAAAATTAATGCATAAGTCATCATTTTCAGCCTCTTGTAATTCATCATATATGTCTCTAAGACTTTGTGTCTTCCTTGAAGTATTTATAAATCTTGATCATAATGAAGCAAGTATTGGATTAGATGATTCACTGCTATTAGTGCTTGCTATCTAAGTAGTAGTGTTTTGAGTGGTAGGTGCCCCTGTAGGTGTTTTAGGAACATTTGTTTGTGTTGTAGAATGCACATCTTGAGTTTCATTTTCTTGTGGAACACTAGCTACAACTGTAGTTGCCTTATCCAAGCTACCATCCCATGCTTCTTCTTCTACAAACTCAACATCACGACTTATTATTAACCTTTTTGTGATGGGATTGTATAGCCTATATGCCTTAGATTGTTCACTATATCCCACAAATATGCACTTCTCTCCTCTATCATCCAATTTTTGTCTCACTTCTTCAGGTACCAATGAGTATGCCACGCAACCAAATATTCTCAAATGTGCTATATTGTGCTTCCTTTTGCTCCAAAATTCTTCTGGTGTTTTATTTATTACTACTTTTTTTGGACATCTATTTAGTATGTATGCTGAAAATGCAACTGCTTCAGCCCAATACTCATTTGGCAAGTGTTTTTCCTTTAACATACTCATTGTCATCTCCATAATTGTTCTATGTTTTCTTTTCGCTACTCCATTTTGTTGTGGAGTGTACTTTGCTGTAATTTGTTTCCATATGCCATTTTCTTTGCAAAAATTTAGAAAATCATTTGATATGTATTCTTCGCCTTGATTGATTCTTAATATTTTAATAGAGTATCCACTTTCTTTCTCAACTTTTTCCTTGAATTCTTTAAAGACAAAAAATACTTCTGATTTATACTTCACAAAATAAACCCAAACTTTTATGCTAAAATCATTAATAAATGTCAAGAAATAAATTTTTCCACTTAAGGATGGTGTTTGCATTGGCCCACAAAGATCTGAATGGACTATTTCAAGTAGATGTTTTTCTCTATAAGACTTTCCAACTGAAAATTTTTCTCTATGTTGCTTTGCCAAAATACAACTCTCACATGTTGTCTTAAGTGGCTCTATTGATGGCAACCCATAGACCATTTGTTTCTTATATAAGAGTTATAACCCTTTAAAGTTTAAATGACCAAACCTTAAATGCCATTGCCAAGATTCATTTTTGTGTAAAGCTTTGAATGTAGATTTAGCTACTTTTTGCAATTCATTCGGCTCTAAGAATAATTCACTTTGAAATTTAAGTGGGAACATTCTATTTTGTGTCATTTCAACTTTTGCAATCAACCTATTACTTGGTCTTTTATCTAGAATCACACATTCACCATTTTCAAAATGTATTCTATATCCCTTTTGTATTAGTTGTCCAATGCTTATGAGATTGTGTTACAATTCGAGAACATAGTATACATTAGGAATTTCCTTTTCTTCACCTTTTTTAGTTCTTATGCTAATTGACCATTTTCCCATGACTGAGATTTGATGATCATTCCCCAACTTAACCTCTGATTTTACTGATTCATCTATTGTTGAGAATATCTCCTTAGACCCACTCATATGGTTACTACAACCACAATCTAAGAACCATACTTCTTTAGAACTCTCTTGTGCAACATTGCATGTTATCAAGATGGTGTTTTGCTCACTAGTGTTGGGCTGACTTTCATTTGTAAAATGTGCCTTTTGCCCATTCATGTCATATTGTCTTTTTCTACACTCAAACGCAAAATGCCCAAATTTATTACAATAATGACATTGGATGCTAGATTTTTCATACCTTTCTCCTTGATGATGGTTGGTCCCCCTTCCTCTTTTTGATGTGAAATTGGTTTGTGAGCTTGATGTTGGCCTTCTACTCTCAAACTGTTGATTTTCTCTTCCTCCTCTTGGTGTAAAACGTCCTCTACCTCTACTATGATCTGATCTTCCTCTTGTTCTTCCAAATGAAAGTTGAGTCTTGAAAGCATTCTCCAATGATGAAGTTCTCGAACGATTCAACCTTTTTTCACGTGATAAGAGAGAACCCATTAACTCATCTATCGATAGCAAGGAGAAATCCTTAGATTCTTCAATGGCTGCAACTCTTGAATCAAACTTATTCAGTAGACTTCTAAGTATTTTCTCTACAACTTTTTGATCCCCAAGAGTTTCTCCATATGATCTAATCTAATTTACTATCCCCATTGTTTGAGTGAAGAATGAATCTATTGAATCTGAATCTTTCATTTGCAAGTTTTCAAAATCTCTTCTAAGATTTTGTAACTTTGAAGTTTTTACCTTTCTTGTGCCCTGGTATGTTGATTGCAAATTGTCCCATGCTTGCTTTGAGCTTGCGATAGTAGCTACCTTTGGGAATATTGCTTCCTCCACTGCCTGCTGAATAAAGAACAGTGCCTTAGCATCCTTTTTCCTATTTTCCTTTAATAAATCTTTTTCAGCTTGTGAAAGAGCTTGATATGCCTACTGGTCTGCTGGTTCAAGGAACCCACTTTCAATTAAATCCCAAACATCCTGAGAAGAAAAAAGTTTTTTCATTTTGATGCTCCAATAATCATAATTTTTGCCATTAAAAGTTGGAATTTGCGGCTATGAAATACTTCCACTGGTTCCTGCCATGATTTAACGGTAAAACTTTCTGACTTGTAATCACTACAAACCCTTTCTCTTCCTTCTTCACATAGCAACTATAATCTCTTCCTTAGATCTTTTTGCTCTCATTTTCCCTTCACCCACAATGACATCTGCCTATAAAAATAATGCCCAAATTTTCTACAGCTCTGATACCAATTCGATGGATAGACAGAGGACAAAAAATAACAAAGACACAGAACAATACAATGTGTTGCCGCACAATAAACTATATTATATTTCATTCCGCTATAATATCAAATGAGTACATATTGCCTTTTATAAGAAAGCATACAATATTCTAGAGAAATCTACTATTAGCCGAGAAGACAAAACATCTACAAACTTCTGGAAAAATATTACAACCGACTCAACCTTTGGAACAAACCCTAAACCTAAACCTAATAATCTAAAAGTATAGTTTAAAATGAGAAATCTAGAACTCTCGATGAGAAAACAACAATAAATAAAGTAGTTGGATTAGGTAAGAATAGGGAAGATTAAACAGACAGCTGAAAGCCTACATCACCAATAGTTCTACATTAGACTCTGATATGCCTTCCAACTTTCGAATAACTTGGCTCATGCTCGGCCTTCCATACTCATCCTCCTCAATGCACTGAATGCTCACCATGGCCGCTTTTCTCACCTCTTCCACATCTGCCTTCTCTGCAATCTTTTCATCCACGATGCCCATAATGTTTCCCTTCTCAATTTCAACCGTTGCCCACGTCGAAAAGTATTGAGAGTCCGGCACACTCAAATCATTGTTTCGTCGGCCTGAGATGATCTCGAGCAGAGTCATGCCAAAACTGTAGACGTCCACCTTCACTGTGATCGGCAGACCAGAAATCCACTCGAGAGCCAAATACCCTCTCGTTCCTCTTATCGTTGTCAGCACTCTGCTCACATCTCTGCCCACAAGTTTTGCCAGCCCAAAATCAGCCACTTTGGGGGAAAAATCTGCATCTAGAAGAATGTTCTCTGGCTTGATATCATAGTGGATGATCTGGTCCCTACATTCCTCGTGCAGATAAGCCAACGCTCTTGCAGTCCCCAGGGCGATGCCAAATCTGGTTTTCCAGTCCAACACTGTTTGTCCCGGTTTAAACATGGGGGACAGGAAAGAGTCGAGAGACCCATTCTGCATGTAGTCATAAACAACCATTCTTTCAGACCCCTCTACGTAGAATCCCCGGAGCTTCACCAGATTCACATGATGTATGTTTCCCACGGTACTTGTTTCTGCATGGAATTATTTTTCTGATTGTGCGGAGCCCTCTAATTTTTTCACGGCCACAAGAGTTCCATCCGCCAGAGTTCCTTTGAAAACAGAGCCAAATGCTCCCTTTCCCAACCGATAGGAGAAATTGTTGGTCGCAGTTTTGAGCTCTTTGAAGCTGAACGTTCACAGAAATATTGTCGTGTCGCAGTCCTCCGCTTTTTCAGTCAGTTTTCCTCGCATGCGCCGAACGAGCCATGGAAACAGAGCACCCAAAAGAGCTACGGCCAAAGGAATTGATACGGAGAGCCCAATTATTCTCCTGCTCCTTCTTGCGTCGGGTGAGGGCTGGGGCACATCGGAAACAGCCAATCGGACGAATAAGGTCGACTGGGTGGTAGAAGAAGTTGCCTGCAGGCTCAACAGATCTCCAAACCACAATTTACAAACAGAATCAGTGAAAGAAAAGGCCGTGCAGGAGCAATTGTGGAGGCAGGCAGTTTTACATCGTAAAAGAGTGGGCTGTTGGCCATACTGAACAGGTTCTTCATCGGACAAGGTCGTATTACTGATTTAGACAAAACCATATGCTTTCGTGTGACTCGCACTGTCGTTGATGGTGGAGCAGTTTAGTGGAGTACGCCGAATACAGCCGCTTGACCACCACTCCTGAGAACGCCATGCAATTGAGTCTCTTGGCTGAAAACCTTGCACACATTCGCACAACTGAACGTTAATCTGGGTGAAGCAGAATCCATAAGCCCCGCATATGCCGTACATGCCGCAACTCGACATGGGTGCATTAAAGACCACGTTCCACGTTTTGTTGTTAAGCCAAAAGTGAGCGGTCAGCACTCCGTTGCTGTGGATAACTTGCCTCACCATCATGGTCGAACTAGCCGTGGGTGTGAGCCAGTATGTGTAGTACATTCTCGTTGGAGATTCTTCCACCAATCTCTGCTTAATCAAAGTATCTGATTCTGTCTGTGGCATGTTGGCAAAATATCTACCACTCCATTCTCCCGAGGTGTAATATGAAACACCATTTTTATACTGCAGCATATAATTTGTCACTCTGGGAGACGGATTCAGTTGCAACGAGAAAGGCTCGGGCGCTGGATCCTTGGAACTCTTCCAAGAAATCAATTTCAAACCTTTTGAAAGCTTCATGGTAGGCATAAAATGATCTGTGGGGTTCACAAAGTTGTCCCACACAACCTCGCAAGTCATGTTTTGGAAGCCAAAGAGAACTAAATTACCAGTGTCAAGTACAGACGCCATTGATGCCTTATTAGTTTGCTGAGTAGTATTAGTGGACCAAATGGCTTTTCCTTGCAAATCAGATACGGTGAGGTAACCAGACGTAGAGAGAGTCAAAACGCTCGACATGTCTTTGATGGGAGTTTCTCTGTTAGCCACCCAAATGATGGTCTTGACAGAGATCTGGGCATACCAGATGCCAACATACCAGTTGCTCGTTCCCTCAGGATTAAAAAATCCCAGTTCAAAAGTGTCATTTTTTGAAACAATAGTCTACTTTCCCCTCAGAGAATACCCCAAAGAGAGGGTGTCTCCACCAGCATAGACTAACAGATCACCTTTGCGCTGAAGAATGAGCAAAAGTACAAGAGCCAAAATAAAACGATTCAAAAGGTTGAATGCTAATTTGATTTTCATCAGGGACAAATCCAGTCCTTGGTGCACTCTTTCTGCTCGTTCAAGGTTCGGCGGAATGGAAAATATGAATTTCTAATTTTAATGGTAAGACTGTTATCTGGAAAAAATTGCCCATTTCAAATGTCTCACTGTTCAAAAATGTCCTGAGCTTTACTTTGTCATCACCAACTACGCACGTGCTGTTGAACTTTGACTCAAACATAAATAGGTGATTAATTAATCAGACATACTTAATTGTCTTTATTTTATTTATTTAGTCAAGGCACTAACCAAAGACCAACCTTTCGTAGAAAGAGATAATTTGTAAGGAGCTGAATTTTCCATGTAATTGTAGATACTGTAGGCATGACGACCATAGAAATATATCATTTATTAGTTTCTACTGAGTCACTTTACTCGTATTCGATAAATCACGAAACGTTTTCTCCATCTCTCACAAATTTGGTGTTCCTCGAAGTCTTGTCCTGCACGGTTTACACATCTTTTAGACGGCAAGGTCCACCATGTTAGTTTTGTTAGCTTGGACAGTTGTTTGTCCATATGCTATTATTTAGTATCTAATTGTTTTTGCTAACAACTTGGTTAGAGCAAGGACAACTATTTATTAAATAATTGACTTCTTTTAGAAGCAACTAGAAACCAATTTTGTTAGGGTTGGTAAGTTGTTTTATATCTCCACCGTCAATTGCAAATCAATCTCGGCCGTTGGTTTATCAACGAGAGTAGTATAAAAGGGGGTCTAGGGGGCATTTTGAGAACAAGAAGTTTGGAGAAATGCTTGCAGTGTTAGCAAACAGTCTTGCGGTGTTAGCAAGGGCGCAGTGTTAGCATGGGAATAGCAGTGGGGAATTTCAGCGGAATAAATTAGGAGGTTGTCGAAGTTCTGCCAGTAAGAGGCAAGGAATTTTGTATCTCTTGATTTGCTGAAGTTTAATATAATTTCTCATCTGTAGAACTGGTTTTCCCTTAGGGGTTTTTCCAGGGACAATTTGTCCAAAAATATTGTGTTCATTGTGTTGCGCATTTCTTTCCGTATTTTATAAGTGAAGTTGCAGTTGTGTTATTTTTTGATATTAGCTGAAATTTTATTTTCAGCAGTTTAATAATCGTTTATGATAGGAGATTAATAATCAGTGACTGCAATAGTTAAATTTTTCACATGGTATCAGAGCATTGTTAAGGGTAGAAGAGTTTTGCCCTAGGAAAGAAATTTTGATCTCTTTAGATTTATTATTTCTTTAAACCCTTGAGATGGCTTCAACTGGTTTGAGAGATCAGGATAGATTGGATGGTGCCTCAAATTTTGGTTTCTGGAAGGCTAGAATTTCTTTATTGTTGGAAGAGAATGGTATCAAGGATTATGCTACCAGTGTTGTACCTTTACCAACGGATGCAACACAGCTTGCAGCATATAGGAAGGATGATGCCAAAGCGAGGAGGATAATCCTTGATGGTGTCAAGGATCATATTGTTCCACATATCTCAGAGCTAGATACAGCGAAGAAGATGTGGGACGCCATTCTGAATCTATACCAAAATGCTACCACCAATAGGAAGTTGATTCTCAAAGAGAAGCTAAAGAATACCCGAATGAATCAGGGAGAAGACGTCACAAGTTACCTCACCAGGCTCAGACTTGTCAAGGATGAGTTAGCAGTTGTTGGAGATAGCCCTAGTGATGACGAGCTAGTGAGAATAGCCCTAAATGGTTTTACTAAACAATGGAGTGTCTTTGTTCAAGTTGTCAATGGACGAGATACTTTATTGAGTTGGGATCGACTATGGACTGATTTCACTCAGGAGGAGTTTAGACTAAGTCTTGTCAATGGGGCCAACAAGAGTCCGAAAAATGAGGTGGAACAAGAGAATGTTTCCCTAGTGGGTAAAGGGAAAGCAAAGAAGGGATCTAGAAAAGGATCAAATTCACAATGTGAGAAGAAGAAGAAGGACCTTTCTAAGGTCAAGTCCTTTGGATGTCACGAGTTTGGCCACTATGTCAGTGATTGCCCAGAGAGGAAGAAGGGTAAGAAGCAGGTGGCAGCTTCAGCAAGTGCGAAAGAACTCTCCAGTAGAATGGAAGATGATTTTGCACTCATAGCATGTATGGTTAGGTCAATCTCACAGTGTGTTTGGTATATAGATAGTGGGGCGTCATTTCATATAACAGGAGTTAGAGAGTACTTCTCCAATTATAAGGAGGAGGACACCAACATCCAAATTTTTGTGGGAAACTTGTCCAAACTCAACCCTGTTGGGAAAGGGACTGTTCAGTTTCAGAGGGAGAATGGAAAGATAATCCCACTTCATGATGTGTTATATGTGCCAGGCTTAGGTATGAATTTGATTTATGTATCTGTTCTTCAGGATAGGGGGTATAATGTACTCTTTAGAGGGAGACATGTGTTGATTAATCACAAGGATTGGAAATCACCCATAACTATTGGAGTTAGGAGTGGTCGCCTTTATAGATTGCAGTTTGATACTCCTAAGGCACTTATGAGCAATAGTAATCCTAGAGATCTTGGAGAGCTATGGCATAGGAGGATGGGCCATATTCATCATGGAGCACTTAGATTGCTTCGTGAGACGGTGACAGGTGTTTCAGAGGTGAGCATAGAGCATGACGATGTATGTAAGCGATGTGTGTTGGGGAAGTTTGCGAAAGCATCTTTTTCAAGGAGTGACACTAGATCTAAGGGTTTTCTTGATCTAGTACATTCAGATGTTTATGGACCGATGTCGACAAAATCTCTTAGAGGATATGAGTACTATGTTACTTTTATTGATGATTTCTCTAGAAAGACCTGGATATACTTCTTGAAGACTAAGGATGAGGTTTTTAGTCGATTCCAAGAGTTCAAGGCTCTTGTGGAGAACTCGACAGGAAAGAAGATAAAGGTTCTTCGGTCAGACAATGGAGGCGAGTACAAAGGAAATGACTTCCAAGAGTTCTGCACCAAAGAAGAAATCAAGAGAGAATGGATTTTTCCTTACAATCCATAGCAAAATGGAGTTGCTAAGAGGAAGAACCATTCTATATCAGAGGCAGCAAGAGCTATGCTACATGACCAGGACATGCTCTGTTACTTATGGGCAGAGGCGTGTAATACAACAGTCTACATTCAGAATAGAGTTCCACACAAGGTGCTAGGGAAGATAACACGAGAGGAGGCTTTCATAGGGAAGAAGCCAGATGTTAGTCACTTCAGGATATTCGAGAGTTTGGCATATTGCCATATTCTTGGAGATACACATACAAAGTTAGATCAGACTGCAGAGAGGGGGTACTTTGTTAGGTACAGTGAGACCTCAAAGGCATACAAGATTTTCATTCCGGGGACTAAAAGAATTATTGTCAGATGGGATGTCAAGTTCATGGAGGACAAGGCATTCAGGAGATCTAGAGATTTTCCAGCAGATGATCAGAGTGAGCAGCCAACAGAAGCTCCAAGACCAAGTCAAGAGCAACAAAGCTCAAGTACAGTTACCAGTACGAGTGTAGACTTAGTTAGTGAAGATTCACAGAGTATGGAGCAATAGGTGCAATAGAAAATGTATCTAGAAGACTTAGAGGTTGACATTTCATCCTCTACAGTTGGCAGTAGGAACCATGTGGTTCCAGATACACAAAGGGATACTCAGAAGTTTGTGGGAGCTCCTAGGAAGAGTACTAGACAGCGAAGATAACCAGCCAAGTTCAATGACTATGTGGCATTAGTTAGTCAGTTGGTAGATAGTGAGCCTTCTAGCTATTAGGAAGTTTCAAAATATCAGGTATGGCGAGATGCTATGGTTGAGGAATATTCTTCAATAATGCAGAATGATGTGTGGGAGGTAGTACATAGACCAACAAATAGGGTTGTAGTTGGATCATGCTGGATCTATAAGATAAAGCACGGTGCGGATGGTAGCATCAAGAAATACAAGGCGAGGTTCATGGAAAAGGGGTTCTCTCAGAAGGAGGGAATAGACTATGAAGAAACATTTGCTCTTGTTGCCAGGTATACTTCTATATGAGCTATAATCTCACTTGCAGCACAGATGGGATGGAAAATCTATCAAATGGATGTCAAGACAGCATTCCTTAATGGTGAGTTAAAGGAGGAGGTATACATAGAACAACTAGAAGGCTTTGTAGCACACAGCAAAGAGACCCACGTGTGCAGATTGAAGAAAGCATTGTACGGACTCAAGCAGGCTCCTAGAGCGTGGTATGAGTGCATTGATACATACTTGTAGAAAATGGGCTTTGTGAAGAGTGAAGTAGATGCTAACCTCTACTACTTGATGGTTGGGGGTGAGATTCTCATTCTTGTTCTTTATGTGAATGACCTATTTCTTACAGGTTCACTCAAGCTCATAGTGGATTGCAAGAAGAACCTTGCAGAAGAGTTCGAGATGAAGGATTTAGGACTTATGCACTACTTTCTAGGCATGGAAGTGTGGCAAATAGATGGGAAGATTTTCCTTGGTCAAGGGAAATATTTCATTGAAATCTTGAAGAAATTTGGGATGGAGGATTGCAAAGCCATGTCTACACCCATGATCACGAATTGGAGGAAGGTAGATACAACTAAGCAGAAAGATGTAGATCCCACTTTATATAGATAGTTGATTGATTCGCTTATGTATTTGGTCAATACTAGGCTAGATATAGCATTTGCAGTAAACTCTCTTAATCAGTTCATGGTTGAACCAAAGATAATGCATTGGATAGTGGCTAAGTATGTGCTATGTTACTTGCGTGGTACAGTCGAGTATGGGATCAGATATGTTCGAGGTGAAGGTATTAGGCTAGCTATACTGATGTAGATTGGGCAGGAAGTACAATAGACAAAAGGAGCACTTCAGGGTGTTGTTTCAGCTTGGGATCAAGAGTTGTATCTTGGTTCAGCAGGAAGCAGAAGTCTGTGGCTCTAAGTTTAGCAGAAGCAGAATACATAGTAGCTAGCATGGCAACATGTGAAGCTATATGGCTTCGAAAGTTGTTAGTAGCCTTGTTTGGTCAGAAGGTGGAGACTACTGTGATACATTGTGACAATCAGAGTTGCATCAAATTGTCCGAGAATCCAGTGTTTCATGATAGTTTTAAAAATATAGATATCAGATATCACTTCATCAGAGATTGTGTACAAAAGGGAGTTGTTTAGCTACAATACATACCTAAAGAGGAGCAGATAGCAGACATTCTGACTAAGGCATTGGGGAAGGCAAAATTTATCTTCTTCAAAGATAAGTTAGGTGTCCTGTAGAATAGCTTCCTCGCTAAGAGGGAGTGTTAGTTTTGTTAGCTTGGACAGTTGTTTGCCCATATGCTATTATTTAGTATCTAATTGTTTTTGCTAACAAATTGGTTAGAGCAAGGACAATTATTTATTAAATAATTGACTTCTTTTAGAAGTGACTAGAAACCAATTTTGTTAGGGTTGGTAAGTTGTTTTATATCTCCACCGTCGATTGTAAATCAATCTCGGCTGTTGGTTTACCAACGAGAGTAGTATAAAAGGGGATCTAGGGGGCATTTGGAGAACAAGAAGTTTGGAGAAACGTTTCCATGTTAGCAAATAGTCTTGCAGTGTTAGCAAGGGCACAGTGTTAGCGTGGAAATAGCAGTTGGGAATTCCAGCGAAATAAATTAGGAGGTTGTCGAAGTTCTACCAGTAAGAGGCAAGGAATTTTGTATCTCTTGATTTGCTGAAGTTTAATATAATTTCTCATCTATAGAACTGGTTTTCCCTTAGGGGTTTTTTCAAGGACAATTTGTCCGAAAATATTGTGTTCATTGTGTTGCGCATTTCTTTCTGTATTTTATAAGTGAAGTTGCAGTTGTGTTATTTTTGATATTAGCTAGGAATTTATCTTCAGCAGTTTAATAATCATTTATGATAGGATATTAATAATCAATGACTACAATAGTTAGATTTTTCACACACCATATCTATTGACTTTTTACACTTTCCGAAACTAACTGCTCCTTAGCAAGAAATCCATAAACTCTCCTCTCCATAAAAATTCTGCTATTCGCAGAAATTTCTATTTTATGTGAATAAACAGCTGTATACATATCGAATTTGTGGGGGAACTATTGGTGATAAGCCTCTCTCTTGAATCTCTTCAGAGTTTTCGAATTTTCGGCGCCTCCCCGATTTCGTGTTGGTGGAGTAATTTCTCCCACACCCGCCATCCACAACCACAAACAAACAGTCAAAAGTAGCAAACATGCAGCCGTCATCAGCAGTCATCAGTCGTCCAAGCATGGGCCAACACACTAGCCTCACAGTCTGCATTAAATGTATTGCCAACTCTTTTCTCCAGCATTAAATATGCATTTGCTTATAAATATAATGGATTGGGCTTGTGATCAGTAGAGCCCATTTTGGGTTTCTCATTGTGGATCATAAGTGGATAGAATGTTGTAGTATTCTAAGGATTTGTAGTAGATTTTAGTTATGTTAATGAGTATGAAGTGTTGTAGCACAGCTTGATGTCTTTGTGTTTTGCTTATTGATTTGAATGTTTATCATTGCATTCGTGTTTGTCTTTGATCCACTCTATCCACCTCCTTCATTTCGATCATGAATCCCTACAAGGTGAGCATTTGTGTTGGGAAGAAATAGGTGTTTTCGATTGGATTGCAATTTAGACCTTGTTATTTTCTAGGAGATTACTATTACTGAATTGTGATTTCTTTTAAATGTGTGCAGTACCGGCCATTGAGTGCATACAGTACCGCTTTTTGGACACCCAACACGGGTGCTCCAGTTTGGAACAACAATGCTTCCCTCACAGTCGGATCCAAAGGTGCCCTTATGTTTATTTTTTATATTTCATGTTTTTCCTATTGTTTGATTTGATGATTTGATTTTTTTACCTAGGGGATTAATTAGGGCCAATACTGTGGGAGGAATATTATCTGGTGGGGAGCACGGAGGGCTTTTCTGAGATGACATGTGATGTATCTCACCTTACATGTGTTGATTTCCTGAGGGCCCCCGGTGTGCAAACCCCACTCATTATTTGTTTCTTCATTGTCATCCATGACCGTGGTAGCCCTAAAACCCTCTGAGAGCCCATGGGTTTTCTATCAAGTTTTACACCCGCGAGGTATGATTGCAATTTCCTAATTTCCCTCTTTTAATCTCTCACTCTGCTCTTTGGTTTTATTCTCATGCTCTTTGCTTTGATTTGCAAAGTAGGATTGAATAGGGCATTGGACAATTTTATGGTTGGAGTTATCTAATTTTAAGAGTTAATTGGAATATAATCTTCCTTTCAAATATATATGTTAGAGTAGGAGTATAAAGCATTTTGATTAGAATGGATTTTAGGTTTAATATTGTTGATAAATTTTTTTTAATATGTTTTTGTATTATAGTTCAATATTTTCAAATATTAGTAATTTTGATTTATAGAGATTTACTAAAATCTAAGGGTTCGTTTGGCTGTGGGAATATAAAAATGGGAATAGGAATACTTACTCTTGAATACTTATTCTCAAATAAAAAATGGGGTTACAGATTCCTATTCTTGTTTGGTTCACCTAGAATTTGATGCGTAATTTAGACTCAAAATTTTATGTTTTCTAAAATAAATAAAAATTGGAATAGGAATACGTATTTCTATTCCACCTATTTAGGTGGAATAGAAAATGCCCAATTTTAGGCCAAAATTGGGATACGTATTCCAATTTTATTCCTATTCTAATTCCGATTTGGTGCATCCAAACAGAGAATTCAAAATTTTAAGAATATACATATGCCTATTCCACTTGTATTCCCATTGCCAAACAGACCCTAAACAAAAAGAATGAAGAATACGATGTGTTGCAATTACATTATATATTAGAATTTATTTTTAATTTGTGGTAAAAATATTTTTTATAAGAAATATTAAATGTTTTAAATTGCTATTCATTAACATTCAAATCTTCCTATACAAATGGTTGAATCAAGAAACTAGATTAAATTTGATAGAGGTATATTTATTATTTGAAATCATATCTTTTAAAATAGTCAGGATTCGTAATTTGAAATTTATATTATTTTTAATGTTGACTATTTCTTTTGATTAATAAGATACATATAAAGAGAGAGAGGGGTGGGGAAAGATAATGAGATATAGTTTGAGTGAATGTGGGACGTACAAGTTAATAAGAAATAGATGTAGAGGGAGAGAGGACAATATAGAGATAGAGAGGGAAAAAATGAGAGATACAAAAGGTTATAAAGACAAGGAGAGGGAGAGATGAAAATATAGAGATAGAGAGGAAAAGAATGAGAGATACAAAAGGTTGTAGAGACAAGTAGAGGGAGAGATGAAAATATAGAGATAGAGAGGAAAAGAATGAGAGATACAAAAGGTTATAAAGACAATTAGTAGAGAGATGAAGAGGGGGATAGAGAGATAAATATAGAAATCGAGATAAGCTAGGATACATATTATAGGTTAAGAAAAGAGGAGAGGTAAGAAGATAGAGAAAAAGAAGGGAGATAGAAAGGATAAATGTATAAGGAGAGCAGGTTAGGAGAGGTGATTTGATAGAAAAATACATATGCAGGCAAAGGGGGTGAGGAGAGCTAAGGAGATATAGATCATAGAATCTATTGTCTAATTTAATTCTTACTATATAGAAAATATTTATAAAGGAGACATAAAGAAACATTGATTGTGTGTGTGTGTGTGTGTGTGTGTGTGTGTGTGTGTGTGTGAGAGAGAGAGAGAGAGAGAGAAAGAGAGAGAGAGGGAGGGGTGGGGCGGGCCGCGAGCGGGGGGGGGGGGCGGGGGCGGATACATAAACAGGGAGACATAGATAAGAAGAGATATAAAAAAAAACATAGATGTGAGAAAGATTGATTGAGAGACAATGAGGACAAATAAAGTGACATTAGAAAATGGAGAACGAGAGATATATAGAGGGAGAGATGAGAGAGATAAAATGGGGAAAGAAAAATGGAGGGAGCTTGGTAGGAAAAGAGGGATATGAAGAGGGGGGAAGAGATAGGGAAAGACAAGGATAGAAAGTGGGTAAGGTGTAGAGGGAAGAATAAGAGAGATAGTTAGTTAGGAGATAGAGAAAGATATGGATATGGAATAAACTAAAATGGCATTAAATGAAAGACAGAAGTTAACACCTATTGCCAACAACTCTTTACACTCCCCGACATTGCAACGCCACAATCCCTCCACCAAATTCCAATACCATTGAAGGGACCAACATAGACATCTTCACATTGAACTTTGTTATGGATGTGAATCTTCAGAATGTGAATACTCTAAATGTCAACAATTCGGAGATCCATTATGACATCTTCCAACGATAGTTTTTGGATTCTTTCATTTGGCGATGGAACGTTTGATCCGGAAAAGGATCCTATGAATTACCATATAATGAACCCTCCGTAGTGCAATACAATGGCCTTATTTCGAGAGCTGATAATCCAATAGTGGCCTTTTCATTTCCATTCAGAGCCCTACTTTTCCATGGAATGAAAGCGATATTTGTGGAGGGAATACCCAAAGAAAGTTGGGAAGTTGCCCGTTGCAGCGATGGAATGTAAACTGACGAAGAAAAAAATTCTTGTGCACCACTAAACTTTCTCTGCACGCGAACTGACTTTCTAAAGATTATTATTTTATTAATAATTAATTAATTAATTTAGTTTAGCCGATAGGCTATTAACCGGGCGAAGCCCAGTCTGACCGTCACGTGGTCGTCTTGATTTAGTTCGATAGAGGAGCTTCTGTTAAATGCCGTCGAGTTTCTTGTAGGAATAGTTGTTGAGCAATCTGTCTATTCTATGACCTGCCACATAGGTGTTAGAGTGGCCTCTTCAAATCCGTCTCGCCTCAAACATGGAGATGCTCGTCATTTCACTGTTTGGAAATAGAGTTTCGGGAAATATGGCGAGCAAGCTACCTCTTAAGGACTCAACCATTCACCTATAATCTTCCATTTATCACCTATAATCTTCCATTTATCAGATATTCTTTAAATTTGCAAAAATTGATTGCTATAAAATGTAAACCGGCACTATTAGAGAGAGGGGGGTTTTAAGACAATATTTGAGACAATTTTACAGTAAATTGTCTTTATTTGAGATGATATAAAACTTGTATATTGTCTAACATATTGTCTTTAAGTGGGTGTCTTAAATAATTGTCTTTATAAGACAATATAAAATACTAGTATTTTTGTCTCTTGAGAGACAATTTTATTTTGTCTCTATAAGGACTAGATCTATAATGAAAAAATATATTGTCTTTATACAAAAGATGCACATCTTTAATCTCACTTATTGAACCATTAGTTAATATATGTTAGGGTGTGATGGAATCAAACCACCACCCTTCTACTTATAAAGTAGGTGCTCTTCCATTGAGCTAACACCCTTTTAAGAATTCAAAATAATAATTATTTTTCTTTTCTATGGACAAGGCTAAAGGATTTAGCAATATCACTATTCATAAGATAGGAATGATCAATAATCCTTAAGGCATAAATTATCAGATATTAGATTTATTATCATTAAAATGTCATATTATAGGCAAGAGAATATCTACAAGGATATCAAGAAAATGATGGTATGACATATGTTTTATCTTACTTGAGCTATCCTCCCAAATAAAGTAATAGATTTTAATTTGCCATGCTAAGAAGCTATGTCACCTGCAACATTTTCTTTCAATACTCTCTACAAGAGAAATAATAAAGTAAGATGTATTTAATAACCAATAGACTAATACATCCATTTTGTGAAATTCAAATATATATATCAATTTCAGTAGGATACCTTTATCATCTTTCTATTGAAAGCTTAAATAAAATTTGAGTATGTAAATGCACAACTCTTAAGAGATGACAACCTACGTCATTTCAAAGGACTCAATAAATAAATAAACATGTATTTTACACTTCAAAAATAAATCTTGTATTACCTCACTCACGCAACTAGTCATGTTGATAATTTAGTCAAACACACTTTTTATGTCAGCTTTAAAGAATCTCCATCCAAAAAGAGTTTTGTAGATAATACATGATGGTAAAGGTCTACCTTTGCTAAAGATAACAACTTGAGAGATATTTTTAAAAGTACATCATACTTTTCCTAAGTTAAAACAATGTAAGTATATGAAGTGTTAAGAATATTAGTGAAATCACTACAAAAATTATATTTAATGGAGATAGTCTTTGAGTATGCTATAAGCAATGATTAGACATATACACAAGTTTAACACATTTTTATTATTATTAATAGATATCACATATTTTCTATGTACAAAGGCTAGGGTTGTGTGAGTGGATGGGATTGAGGATTTGAGAGTGGCTTTGGTTGATGTCTTGAGAGAGGCTGAGGCTTTGACAAGGGATGCAGCTAAGGTCATGATAGAGTTTGTGAATTAGTCCTAGCAACCTGTATTGGCTTGGGAGTGGGATGGAATAGGGAATTGTTACTTCTACCCAAATCATTTCCATAAACATTGTCATTCCCATTGATAGGCCTAGGACTGTTCATGTGACTGGTGGAAACATTATTATCACACAAAATTGTACTGGGTTCTGCCACTGACGCTCTAGAAGATAGAAATGTTGTTGGTATTTAAGGCCCTTTGACATTAGGACCTCTTTTGGACCTGGAGTTCCTAGTCCTACCAAGTAGAGACACCATTTTCTTAAACTTGTTATCTGCTGCATCTGCACCAGTGCTGCAATCCATGTCCATCTGACTATTAGAACTCATGTTTCTATTTCCAGCAGAACTAGAGATATTACTGTATAGTTTCTATGCGAGAATCCTAAAGAGATATTATTGTATTGTTGCTGTCAGAGAAGCCTGATGAGCCTTTCCATGCTCTCCAGGCCTATAGATGCAGCTTCTCTCACATCGTCATCCTTTCTCATTCCTACAAAATTATTATTTATACTGTTGTAATCCACCATCATCCGAACTACCATCAATAAATAAACGAAAACAAAAAACAACCCACAAATATGAAAAGGAAAAAGCCCTAAACAAGGACTTCAGTCCCAAAGTTCTCTATAGGGTTTCTTAGCACAATCTTGCATGGATCTGGAATTTCTTGGGCTTTGTTGAAACCTCTAGAACTCAAGAAAAATATGCAAGGTTATTATTACAGTCAATATAAACTATAGTCATAACATGCAAACTATATTGGCAGAGCAGGTTAACTTGTAGCCTATTCAAAAGAAGCGATCACACAAATGTTGCATGAGTCAAAACTGAACTCTATTTTTAATCTTACTATTAATCCTCTACTTTTACCAATCATAAAATAGCAACTGATATTGATAGGAATTTGTGAATATTGAAATTGTTGAGTCAGGCAGTTGTTATTACAGTCAATATAAACTAAATGGTCATAACCAGTAAACAAGCTATCTTGGTAGTGCAGGTTAACTTAGCCAATTCAACAGAAACTACCATACAAATTTTGCATGAGTCAAAACATAAACATTTTGCTCCTATGATGATAAGAAGTATTCCAAAAGGTCCACATGATTTTACCTAATCAAAAAACTTGTCATTTTGTTGAACACCAAAGTGTTATCTTCTTTCTATGCCATGAAGTAGATATCTAGCTCAATAGATGAGATTAAAAACACTACATTTGTGCATGATAAAATTACATTAGGACTCTAGAAGGTTGGAGAAAAGATATAAATAAGGTTGCATAGGATAAGCAACAGAGCACTTTCTATTTACAAAATATACGTAAACCTAAAAAACTATTTATTTTAACCGATCAAAAAATTAGAAATAGTGTATCATATTTTATTTTTAAAATTTAACCTTCTAAACTTTAGATTATTGCATTTTTCTTTATATTAAACTAATACCAATCCTAGACAAATGAGAACATAAGTTGCTTGCCTTATATATAAGGCAGGGACTACAGGGATTAATAAGATTTTAAACTTTCACTTTTTAAAAAAATTCCTAATGCTAGCGTATATTTAGAAAGAATCTTTCACTTTATCTTCTTCTCTTATGTCACAATAATTAGTCTAAGACCATCATTGAATGCAACCATTTGATGTCCCTCCCACTACTTAATGCTACTAGTACTGTAAAGTTCAAAGTAGTCTGTAGAGAAAGCATAAGCAACCATAGTATTGCTTCTGCAAACTTTGTGGCTCAAGCTCATTTCATTTATTGTGGTGTGTGCGTTGCAATAAGGTTAACTAGGACTACAAGTAATGCCCACAAGGTAGCTAGAGGCATTACAGTAGGGGATAGTTGATTCATTCCCAATTGAGCCATTCAACATTTGGAAAGCTTGAAGGCTAATGTGCATGTGAAACACCTATCTTTCCAAAATAGAGTTAGTGCAGATCTCCTTGTTTCTGGTGGAGACATTTGAATTGGGATTCATGATCTGCAACACCCACATTGCAGAATTAACTTGTCAATAGCTGAAATCCCACTATTAGGCCTAACAGTAGAACATTAGTTTTGTACATTATGATATAGGGTTGTAGGGGAACGATAAGACACTGAGATCCTCTAGTACTTGGTGCCCAGATCCATACTTGTGGCATCATATAAAGCAAGGTAGAAGGATTATTTTACATCCGATACATATTTAGTGGCATTGACTGACTATGGATTAGGTGTCTCATTCTAGTCTCATTCCAAAGACATTTCAAGGTGCTTGAGAAGACATGACTAAGTAGCTTGTATTAATATGGAAACACGTAAGAGCACCCATTATTGTTCCACTGCTGAAGCTTGAAGTTGTTAACTATTTGGCAATGTGAGTGATGTTGTTTGTGAAGAGGGGTGTGCATGGTTGTGGTGATAGTGTTGTTGAAAATGTTTGGCATGAGGCCTAAGGAAAAATATGAATGGGAGCAAATAAGGGGCAAAATTGATCTTGAGAACAATTCTTATCCCATGGTTCTTGTGCGGATTCCAATGTATAATGAGAAATAGGTCTAGATCTCTAGCTTTAGTAGGATAGTGCTAACCTTATAATTGGAGAATAATGCTGACCTTGACTTTGATGTTTTATCAGGATTCAACAGTGCATTAAAAACACTATATAGCCCGACACACTAGAAACCACCACCTACTTTATCTTTGTAACATATATTTTTTTGCACTTTGATTTTCCTGCAAAGAACCATCTAATTCTTTTAAGCATTTACCACAATGATATGTCTTTACTTCCTAGCAGCTATTTATGGTTCCTATTGTTTTCAATGTTCAATATTATTATTGGTAACCCTTAACAATGATACATTTATGTAAGATATGATTTAACAATTGCAGGCTATGAAGATGAGGTAGAAATTAATATCCAATAGGTAGCATGCCCTGGATGTGTGGTATAGGTCTCTAGGTTCAGGAAGTATATCCTAGGAAATACTAGTAAACATGAAAAGTATTACCAACATCTTTAGAATGACCCAAATGGGGTATGGATCTATAATCCATATCTTTGGAATGATCCGGATGAGTAGAGATCTACAAGTCTAGGTAGTACTAGTACACATTTACAGTTTATTATGACAGTGTACTATATACACAAAACCAAATGTCTTGACTGCAAGAGAATGCAATAAAACATTAACATTAAAGTGGCGTGAGAGGATTTTTACAAGAAGCCAAGCCACTTTCATTTCTCTAACCTAGGGAAGGGATACAATATGGCTCCCATTTGTTCTGGTCAGAAATTAAAAAAAGCAAACATGTTTAAATAATAATTCAAAATTCTTATGATCTTGTTCTTGTTAGAACCAATTTCTTTGGACTCCTATAGATTAAGCCAATTTCAGCATTATCAGTCTCCATGCCTTGAACGTCCTCTCTCAAACAAGCTGTCAGACTCATAGATGGAAAATATGCAAGTTCACTAGTTGTTTCCATGTCTGGTGAGTTGCACTCCAAAGTTTGATGGAGCAAGTCCTATCAAATAACTTATAATTCTAATTCTCAGCTTCTCATCAAATCTCTATGAGTTTTTCACTGGTTATAAGTTTTACATGTTTCACCCAAACTTGGCTGTTATAGGAAAACTAGGGCAGGGATTATAGGAAAACTGAAGGGATCTCAAAACCATTTTTTTTTTTTTTTAATCTTTTTTCTTGTGTTTGGAAGGTGCAAATTTAGTAGACACATACCCTATAAATTCATGCTTCATTTCTTGTACATTAGTTTAAGTTTTTCTTAAGTTGGCATTTTAGGGAGTAGTATGGCCCAGTTGAATCTAAAAAATGAGTAAACATCTGCCACTGGGGAACCAAACAGCATGAACTGTAGATGTTAGACACTTAATGCAAGGACAATAAATGATATAACAATAAATCTGTGAATTAACTAAGGAAGAGAGATTTTGTCAAGGCTAAGGAAGAAAATTAATTTTGGGCATAATGATGGGATTAAATATGAACTCTTACCTAAGCATGGACGTAAGAAAGCAATAGAATAAGGTACAGTATCATTTAATGTTCCCAAACTGAAGATTTTTCACTTATTTTGGATGCAAAAACTCTCAAGTATGCTTTTTTTACAAAATCCTCACCAAACAAGGCCTAAAACTAGGGCCTCTTGAAAACTCTACCAAAACTCAATTCTAGAGCTTCTCCTTTAGGATTCACCATATATTCAACATATAATAACATTATCCGAACTCAAAACATACTCTTGTTAAGGCCAATCTCTTGATGTTACACGGTCACCTATGGCATCTTTCCAAGTCCTTTTTCCAAGGCAAACCAGACGACTTTCATGCTGATCAACCCTTAACTATTCACACCTCCATCATAATTATTGGTAGGGTTCCATAAAGGTCACATATGACCCATTCTACAAGGAACACCAATCATACATAAAGTAGAATGGGTCTAATCTCATTTTAGATTCTCAAAATGTAAGAAAAATAATGCCCTGTTCTAGACCAGTCCAATTTAGGGATGCAAAATGGATTAGTTAACCCTTCAAAATGACTTAGAACAGCATAAAAATGATCTCATAATGTTCCTATTCACTTTGGATGAGATTCTAAGATCAGATATTCAAATACAAATAAGATACTCGCAAATGAATTCAGAAACTATGAAGAAATCAGCACTTTGTTTAACAGCAAACCTGTTCATCCATACAATTATACCTCGTAAAGTTCTTATCATGACTTTATAGAGCCCTTATACCTTCCTCAATTGATTCCAACTAGTTTTGGGCCATTACACTGACTAAAACAACCAAAAAAAAGTTTCTCTATGAACTAGGAACTAGATGTTGGCATTGGAAAATTCAAACTTGGAAAACTTATTAAACTTAATCCTACACCCCTAAATCCAATTCAAAGGCATTTTACTTGGACTTATTATAACTTTAAGACACTAAATAGTCTATCTAGCTACTTGGGCATCAACACAAACTTTCTTGTCCATTACAAGGTATGTGGAAAAAAAATGAATAATCACAAAATAACGAGCACAATAATTACACCTTGTCTTATCTGAGTTATTGAACGTTACAAAAATCTAAATCTGGTTCTTTAAAGAGAGAAAGCCATCAAGACATATTGTGCTGAAAGAAATAATGGGCTAACAATTTCTATACTCACAATTTTTCATCAAAGTTGAAGCCACTAGGTGCAAAGCCCACCCTGCAAGGAAGTGAGAATTTGTTTTTTGAGTGATAGACATTCAGTGATGAAGATACTAATATAACACCTCCAGATTACTTTGTAGTAAAGCTAAAGCAAAGTTTCAACTTACATTCTTGATAACAATCATCATAACCAAAGTTCCCTCTCCAATATCCACAAGAAATTGGTTAATATCCCATCTTGACAAAAATGGAATCAAATGACAGAGATTAGCCTCAACAAGGAAAGCAACCGGTTGAAACAAGTGATTAGGTCTAAATAGAAAGTGCCAAAATAAAAATAACAATTACCACATACTGCTTGTTATTTCTCACAAGGGAAGAATATTCTTCAAAAGTAAACGTCAATCAGGTACCTGTATGTGCATCCCCAGTGTTTGCATCAATGTTGCCAAGCATCCCATAAATTTGTACAATTTCTAGCTCATGATAACATCTAAAAACAATACAAACTAAATCAACTCCACATACTCATCAAACTATGTTTTTTAATTCTAAACACTAGTTTAGAAGAATATGACCAATCCTAGAATATCAGTTCAGGATAAAATTCACATATTGTTTAAAGCCAAAATCTTAAACAGGATACAAAAATATTTATCCAAGTAATTCATAACTAGAGAAAGGATGCATTACCTGTTCCCTGAGACGGTATATTCAATTTGAATTATTTTGAACAATGAAACCTAAGGAAATGTCCAAGTTTATTTATAGCTACCAAACAAGGAGAAAGCAAGTGATCTCTAAACTCTAAGTTACCGATTCGGATGCACACTCAGAAGCGGATGCGAGAAGCATGGTTTTTTTTTTTTTTGAGGGATGCGGATGCGTATGGATGCTTGTGTGTGTGTGTGTGTGTGTGTGTGTGTGTGTGTGTGTGTGTGTGTAATATTGCTAAACATTATATATATATAATTGTCTATTTAATGTCCCTCACAAAACACCCAACATTGCTCACATAGGGCAATAGATAAATGTTTTTCTGCTGGGAGTTCATTGAGTGCTAACTGTTGTATATGGCTTATCTACCACAGAGAAAGTTGTCTATGTTAGGGACTGCTACAACAGTTCCATATAAGTCTAAAATACTCCTATGGTCTGACTTTTTCTGCAGTAAAAAATTTTCAGTTAAACCATAGAAAAGTCAGATGTTCTGTGTCTAAGTGAAGTATAAGGTTTTGGATAAACCATCTGTAAGAAATATTCGCCATATAAGCCCTATATTCATCTCTACTTATAAATGGTCGGGCGCAAAATTTTCAAAATTCAAAAGAAGCGAATATGCTTCCGTTTTCCTTTCCTTTCTCTTGGGTTACCTTTTTCCTGTTTGTCCCAACCATCAGATCCGATTAGATCTACCGCTGGCATTACCTCGCTATTGAAAGTTGCATGCTCATTAAGTATAGCGAGATAGCGAGTGTCGAGTTTTTAAGCGGTGGGACCATGAAGTGAACGTGCGGCGATCAGAGATTTGCTATTTAATTGCTTTATTGTGCAGGTACACTTAGCAATTTGCCATAAAAAGGGGGAGAAGGACCCACTAGAATATCTGACATCAGAGCCGAAATGTTGATGTTTCCGGAAGTTCCGCCACTTCGCTATCGGAAAATTCAGGCACTTCACCGTTAGCGAAGTAGCGAGGCCACGTGAAAATCTTAAAATGATGACATTGCATCTTGCTTGTATCATAATTACACCAGGTGGCATGACCTGTCATGAATACTGTTGTCAGAATCAGTTTTAATTAACAGAAGTAATTACTGGGTACCCCCTTGCTTTTTCCGGCACGAAATCCTTTAAAGTGTCGAAGCTCGCTACCTCGCTATCGGAAAATTGAGGTGCTTCACCGTTAGCGAGTTAGCGAGGCCCCGTAAAATGGTAAAAGATCAGCAAGATCTATGATAACGTGTAATGATAGGTGACTATGATAAATTTTGACATGTGCTAGCTATGCAGAGATCCGATTCTCATTAATACTTACCTGACTAAATGTACAAGAAATCTGGAATGTCAGCTTGAAGTGAATCAACGGAGCTCGCTACCTCGCTATGAAGAGTTGCAAGGAAGATAATTACAGTGACATAGTGAGATGGGCCCACCGCCTTCTTTCTTAAGAAGTCCTGTAGCGTATCTTTCGATCATTTCTTGGTCCGATCAACGGTTGTCGCCGCCTCGTTATGGCAAGGTGCTAGTTCTTTATGCATAACGAAGTAGCGACATGTTGACACGTGTTCTCCATCGTCAAGTGGGTTTAAAGGTAAGCGCCATCAAAAGAAAGAATTATGTACGTGGCAAGCTCTCATTGGGTAATATAACTGACATGGCAAGTATAACTCCTAGTTGTTCTCTTTGTACCGCATGATCGTAGGATCTTTGAAGATCAACGGTGCAGTTTTAAATAAAAAATGTAGTGCCACTCTCTGTATTAATTAGACAAGAAAGCTTCGTCCGTGAGAAAAAATAGAGTATAATACAGAGAGATTGCATCAGTTCCATTTCACGCGAGTAAAGATTTGAAGCCATTCTTGTGAAGAAGCTATTACTGAAAGAAAAGTGTGCCAAGGTTGATAAGAATTGTCAAGTTATCTGTTCGCTGAAATTTTGCAAGAATTCAAAGGAGATTTGAGACAGAATTCAAGTAAGTAAAACTGCCATCATCTCTGTGAGCTTTTAAGTTTTAAAGAGGATAGCCCAAGATGCCTCCTAAGAAGGGATTTACAGGAGCAGTAAACTACCTGGATAGAAATGTGCATGATGATTTGCTTGAGTTACTTCCTGAGTCCACTGTAGAAACGGTGCAAGTTAAGAGGTTAACCTCACTCAATCCTAGGCTTAGGGTAGCTGATGGATTGTATGATAAGGGTAATTGGGTCCGGGATGCTCAAACTGCTCAGACTGGTTTGAGTTTATTCAAGAAATGGTTTGCAGAGAGAAAGTTATATGCCCCTCATGCCAACATTTGGAATTTTGATCTTGGGAAGCTTGTTGTTCCCAGCGTGTTTATGGATTTTGACCTGCTTGAAGCCATAGCAAAAAACTATGACCAAGCCACTAAGGTAGTGAGGAGAATAGATGGTGAGGCTTTAGTTACCATCAGTCCCGAGGAGATTAGGAAGGTATTCAGTCTGGGACCCCTCACCATGTATCATGTGCCCATTAATCTGATAGATTTAGAAAAAGAATATATATCCAAGAGGGATGTAGTTAGACAAGGTGCATTGAAAGCCCACATAGGCCGAATTGGAGGCCTCCCAACCATAACATCATCTTCTAAAGAGCCCTTCAAGAAATCATGTTTTAATGCCAGGGCAGTGGAGATATATAGGACCCTGTGCAGAGTCTTCGGAGAGGGCGAAGAAGACTTTATTCCGGTGAGCTTCATGTATATGATCACCCAAATCTCTTCTTTTGGTGTGGAAATAATTTTTGATTTTGCATCTTACTTGGCAAATGAGATCCATCATGGATTGGTGGGGATTGCACAGGGCAAGGTGGAAAAGGTTTGGGGTCAGTATTCCTTACTGATGCATATGTTTCTTTTTAAAGGGGCCACTTATTTTGGTAAAGAAATGGTTTTAAATAGAGAACAAGAAGGGGAAGCACTACCAGTCCAATTATGGAGTGCAGACATGACCTGGGAAGCAGAAAATGCTAGCTTCGTTAGATTTGATAGGCACTTTGCCTCCAAACTAAGGTGCCTCTTATTGAGTGACAATCCCAGAATCCCTAAGGCATTAATGCACCTTGTCAGGCCTATGGACAAAACCCATAATCTAAAAGTGTCACATAATTGGGGAGATATTATCCCATATTCAGTCTCAACGGTCATCAGGGTCTATGGTTTCAAAGGAACACCCCATGTGTTACCCTATCAGGTACCTTTAAAGGTAGGGGTAGCTGAGTTTTTTTGGCAGTTGGGAGGAGTGGAGGAGGCCTTTTTGCACAAAAGGGGGACAGGATCAATTTTTCCTACTTGTACTATAGCCCACCAATTTGTGATAACTAAAGAAGGGTGGGCCTTCCTCCATAAATTTTTGGATCAATACAAAATGGCAGTGTCTCACTCTCGTTTTTGTGATACAGAAGGTTTCTTTAACTCTGCCCTTAGATTGAGAATCAAGCTGCGTCCAGTTCAGCATGAATTCTATTTTTCAGAAGATGTAATAAGAAATGAATATTCTCTCCATGAGCAAGAAATAAAGAAAGAAAAATGGAGAGTCTATTCAAAAGTTTTGGAATTCATTAATTGTTTTGATAAAAATTTCAGTCCTCTTAGTAATGCTGCAAACAATGCAGATAAAGTACATAAGCTCATGAGTAATTTCTCTGAGATAATGGAGGTAATGAATGAGAAGAAACAGCATTTTATTAATTCTTTTCCAGATAAAGCCAGAGAAATTATGAGAAAATTGGGTTTCACTCCCAACATTGGAGTAGGTCCACTGGTGGTACGGAAGAAAATAGGATATACTATTGTCCGACAGCAGGTGCCCGTTGTGCATAAAGAAAAACAGATTGTTGGATCCACCAGCACTGTCCTAGAAGAAAGACCCCCTGAACCTTCCCCCAAAAGAAGGAGAATAATAAGGGAGGAAGAATCCCCTGATGAAAGTGGCTCACCTTCTCAAACCCCAATAAGAGTTGAGGAAGAACAACTCACCAGTGAGCAATTTGAACAAATGGGGTCACAAGGAGAAATTTTTGTTACACAAGCAGAGATTGATGAAGGGAACCCTCAGGAAACCCCTGTACCAAGTTTTGAATTAACTACAGCAGATTTCAGAGGAAGGGAATTGGACCCTGTTTTGGAACAAGCCAGTCAGCATTTTTTGTCTGATAACAATTTTGTAAGATCTAGGGCTTTCCATCAGTTTGTGTGGAGAGTAAACATGCACATTTTTGAGCAAAGGTGCAATAATATGAGAGCAGAACATCCAGAAATGGATGAGACCTCCATTCAAAATCTAATAAAGGAACAAATGGTTCAAGAGTTCCAAAATATAACCCCTGATGAGGGAAGACAGATGGTAAAAAATGCTAATGTTTTATTATTGCCCAATTGGGACATTGCTGACGCATTAGTTTTTAATTCTGTTTCAAATAATTTAGGACTCCAGGATCCGAATAAAGAGGAATTCTTGGGTACAGCATTCAGCAATGATCAAGCTGCCCTTGTTATGTGGTTCCTGAGAAGAGGATCCAGAGTTACTTCATCACAGCCTGATGACTCAGGATTGACAGGGAGTATCATTGTAAGAAGAGTTGCTGACACTTCAAATGTACAGGCAGCCCACATGAATGTGGATTATTCTAAATTTGCCCTGGCTACTGCGGAAAGAGAAGAGAGGGAAATGATGGATATGCATAATAAATATGAAGTAGTGGTGGAAGCCTATAATCAAGAGGTAAAGAGGAGAATTGAGTTAGAAAACAGGATATCTCAATTGGAAAAGGTACTTGGAAAGAGAAAAGTGGGAGAATCCAGTACATTAAGAATTGCGTATCCCCCACAGTCATCTGTGGGATTAACCCCTATTATTGAGATACCTGACACCCCTGAAAGACCCCAATTCTATACTGCAGAGGAGTTTGAAGCAGAAAAAACCAAATTACATGAGTGGCAGATAGAATTTAGAAATCAGCAGGAAGAGAAATGGAAGCAGGGTGTGATATACTTGAGGGATAAAATACAATGGTCAGATTTTTATGACCAGTTGACCAGGATTGTAACCCTCATAGATGAGTTAAATAAAGAAAAGAATGGACTAGACTCTCTTGCACAGAAGTGGAGACAGAGGAATAATGATGTTACAATTGTTTGTATATCTGCAGTTCAAATGCCTTATCATCAGGTTGAAAGAATTTTTGATTTATTGAATCAATTAGATAATTTTGAAAATAAAAGAGATTCTTTACAGAGGAAATTGACACTCTATTTTTCAAGATATCTTGCTAAAAAATTCACCCTATTTCCTTGTGCCTTAGAATCTTTTGATACAGTAAAGGAAAAGGACAAATGGAAAAAGGAAATGGATGAATTATTTGATAACAGAATAACAAACATCATCAGTGAGACTGGCTGTTGGTTTTGGGCAAAGACAAATGAAGAGCTGGTAAAGATACAATTGTATTATGCTGATATAAGAAAAGAATTCGATGAATTAGAAGAAAATGCCAATTCTTTAATAAAGGTACAAAGAGAAACCCTAAGTTTTGATTGGCCAGATGATGATACTTTCAACAGATGGAAAGATCAGTTTAGTGAACAGATGTCAGGAGAAGATGACGAGGAAGATGTAAGAGTAATAGTTACTCTTGTAGTCAGCAATGATGACATAGAAAATCCCCAGGTTAAAGTGATTTTGCATGTAACAGAAGATGATACATCACTTGCAGACCTTATGGGTATGTATTCTGAAGATGAGGAATGATTGCGAGAGCAGATCATAACAACCAAGAAGCATAACAGAAAGGGACCCGCCAAGAAGTGTTGTTGTAATCAACCTTTCTGTTATTCTTGTTTTTTGTTTTTCAAAAGAAGGACACCTGTCACCTACTGTAGCCTGAAGCTTGTTGCATCTCACATTATTTAAGTGAGATCCCAAGGCTAAAGATGGGTCCGAATTTGGTTTTCACTAAGTGTTGTGCTTAGTTTCCTTTTTGGTCCAAACATTTTTGGAAAGAAATTTATAGTATGCTTTTTCTGTCAAAATTTCTGAGATATGGATGAATGTAGAAAGAACTGTGCTTCTTATCTCAAGGTTTTTCTGGGTCTTTTGTAAAGGATATATCATTTTCAAAGGAAATGAATACAAGTTATGAACTGTCCCCATATCTGTTCTTCTCTGAATTTTGTCTCCTTTTTAATACTGAGCTACCTTGATGTTGTGTGAGTAAAAGCTTATGCAATTGATTGCAATTTAGTAAGACTGTACATCCATTTGTTATTGCTGTTAATTCAATGGATTAAGTAAAGGCTTTGATGAATGTGATGAGGTTGCTCGGGTGTTAATAAGGATTTTTGAATGATAAATTCTGGTAAGAATTGCTGATGAAAATTTGTTGCAAGGCAACAAATTAGATCTAAGAATTTACTTGACTCTGAATTCCCAATGGATTAGGCACTGATCGAAAGTATTTCAGCCAAAAGAGAAGTATATTATAACTAGCTTTTTCAAAATACATCATAAAATCAATTTTCATTTATCTTTCCTGTAAGATTTTCAAAGTTGGCCAGCACTTGCCTGCCTAGATTGTTTTAGCTTCATTTACCCATTGTTGTTGGAAACATCTGCAGAGCTATAGAAGATATCTTGGCCATATCTGTTCAAGGGATGTGTTTATCAGTTATTTACTTATATGTTTAAGGATTTAGAGATGAGAATCAAAATGAAACTAAGGATAATTCTCATACAATTATTCCATCTTTGAAACATCCCCGGGTGCACCCGCCCTGGTTTTACAGAGCCAAAAGAGTAGAAAACCGTCTAAGGTTTTATTGAAGTTGGGTCCTAATACTTTGCATATGCAAGTGATAATGAGAATTGGCTATTCTTTAGGTTGTGTATGTACTGATATCTAGGTACTAAGCCTTTTGTCGCCTAGTAGTTTTAGTACTGTTAACATCAAAATAAAACACCAACAACTCCATTAAGGGTGTCATAAAAGATGATTGAGGTTTGTACCAGGCCTGTAGCTGAGTTCTAGGAAGTGACTGAGACTGTGACAGAGTTCTGGGTAATGATTTGGTTCGTAAACAGAAGTTAGCACTCAATAAACGCACCCTGCCAGCATCCAACACGCTTCCAAATGCATATCGCATCCACTTTTGCATCCATGGCTATAGGGCATGAATTGGTATCTTAGTCTAAACTTAACACACCCCAAACCTGGTACAGTATCATTAAATGTTCCCAAGCTAAAGAGTTTTCACTTATTTTGGACCCAAAAACTCTCCAGTATGCATTTTACAAAACCCTCACCAAATAAAGCCTAAAACTAGGGCCTCCTGGAAACTCGACCAAAACGCAATTCTGGAGCTTCTCCTTTAGGATTCACCATATATTCAACATATAATAACATTATCCAAAATCAAAACATACTACTGTTAAGGCCATATATTCAACATATAATAACATTTTCATTTTTGGGTTATGTAATCTTAACACCTGACTTCCAACTCCTAAAATTAAATGATAGTAAAAATATGTGTGCATAAAACCTTATCCTATGGCAATACATGAAAAAATAAATTGTATACTCTGTAGTTTGTCCCTCAAGGCAACCCATTAATAGAGAAAATTGCTATATCTGATGTGACCTTACCATTAATCTACATAAAACTAATACATACAAAACTATGATGGTAACTAATCTCCCTACTAACAACTGTATCATTAGAGTGTGGTAAAATGAAATGTAGATAACATACATAGGTATGTATAGGTGGAAAGTCTAGTCTTTTATTTTAAAGAAATATAAATCTAATAAGAATGATAGTGGAGAAGACCAAGTGTAAGTCAAATTTATAGAGCACATACCCATCATTCCTCCTAAGATGGAATGATATGTATTTATAATATAGGAGAAAATGTAAATTTGTTGTAGTAGATATCTCTTACACGAACACACCTCTCAGTCATGAATGAGAGACATCAATTATATAAATCTCATATTCATCTGAAATGGGATGAGTTTAAGAATGATAAGCAGTTGTCTCTTTATATAAAAGAGAAGATCTATTGCGGGTGAATTTTAGACAAATTTCCTCATTCACGACCACACCTGCTAGTCACAAATGAGAGAAATCTGTTCTAAAAAAATTTAAAATGAGAGATATACATTCCATAGAACTTGTCTGCACTTGTTTTTTTTATTATACAAATATATAGCTTGATGATAAACTAGTAGATAAGAGAGAAATGTATTCTATAAAATTTACCTACAGTGAGCAAAATACATTGCATAGAACTTCTCTGCACTTGGTTTTTTGTAAATCCATGGAACCCTGTGACTATGATTCTATGCCAAGGCCAAGACCACATATTGAGCATTTTCTTGCTCCCAAGATCATATCTCTACAAAGGCTATGCATGGTGGACTATGGCAGCTTTGAAATAAATATTTACCGTTTACTAAAGGTACCCTTGTTTTTCTGTGGTCTCTTTAACACTAATGGATAAAAAATGCTAACCTTGCTCTAGGCTATTAGATGCCAACAATATTTTTTCAGCAAATTATGTCCAATAGCAATTAGAAACTCATGGGATCGATAATCCATTCAAGAATTCATATGACAGGGTTGTTTAAATTACAAGAACTTCCATCTTTGGAGCAGCTGGAGGTCTCAGGATCCCCTCCAGATGAACTATCCATAGAAATATATTCCCCTGCTAGGTGTGCTAAGCATCCTAGTTCAAAGGAAAATAAGATGTGAAGCCATCTTATTCTGCTTTTTTTCTAGCATGTAGCAAGGAGAATGTTTGTGTGGCAGAAATGCGTGTGCAAATGACCATGTTGGCCACATATCCTAACTATATACCTTTTAAAAGTTTTGAATTTCCATCTTATTACATCGCAAATTACAGAGAGAAAATGATCATTCGAATATGCGTTTATAAAGGGGAAAAAAGGTTCAGGTTTGTTATAGGAGATGTTATCAGCTAGTCATTGTAGTACCAAAGCACTTTGCACAGCATGGAAGTTTAGTAAGGCATGTTGAACTTCTTTTTCTAGAAGGAGAGAAAGAAGATGCAAGTTCTTAGAATGCTTCCCAATTTTTGCATCAGTGGAATTTGAATCTATCTTAGAAATTCTTGCAGAGATTAAGTTGTGAGGTAAAATACCACATTCAGCTAACAATATATTTCATGTATCAGTCGCTTCTCTTTTTGTATGGAGTGAGCAGAGAAATATTGGTATTGCCCAAACTTTGCATCACAAGTAGGCCTAACATTTGATGGTCATCCCTACCTGTCAAACAAAAACTTCATGAAAATTATGGGAAGTGGCTATCATTTTTCTTATTTAATGAGAAAATGCAAATGCTACTAAAGTAAGTGTGGAAATAGCTACAAAGGAGGACATAGCTTATAAGAAACTTAGCAGCGAGCAGAGGGCATGACAAAAGTACAATGATGGAAAGAAAGAAATAAATACTACTAAACAGATTGGTCCAGAAAACAAAAATCTATTAGCCATATAATTAAGTTAAAGGGTAGGCTGTGGGATGATTAGACAAAATTCACATGAAATATTTGGATGTTTAGTTATTGGTCTTTAGATATTAGACTGCAAATTGTCCATTGGGTACATACTAAAGTGTATTATGGCCCAGCCTAATAACTGCCCATTCTATAAGTTAAAGGGTAGGTTGTGGGATCATTAGACAAAATTCACATGAACTATTTGGATGTTTAGTTATTGGTCTTTAGATATTAGACTACAAATTGTCCATTGGGTACAGACTAAAGTGTTTTATGGCCCAGCCTAATAACTGCCTATTCTGCCATACAAGTTGAGTTGGAAAGAGGCATACATGTTAATGGTGTTAGATATGTTATTTATCTTATGTAGAATAAAATAGGATTAAAAAACTAATGGCATTGTCTCCACTTACAACTGTAGACATTGTTGACAATCTACTTGTAGACAAAAATCCCTGAGCCTTCTTTAGAGAATCCTCCTCCTTCATTGTTTGATTGTACTTTATCAAGTGATTCTTCAAAAATATTCTTACAACCAACAGTTATAGTAGTAGCGGAAAATGCAGATGTGTCAACAATAATGCAATCATTGGATTTTGAATCCTTCATGCCCAAATTAGAAATAATTTTTGCATATGAGCTTTTATTAGTAAGTGAGAGATTTTCAAAAGCTCACTTTGAGGAAGCTATTAAACTAGGCCTAGTTTTTAAGCCGTGGAGACCCTACCAAAAAAATCTCCACTATTTTCATATCTCCTCATAGCTAGAAAACCTTGGATCAGAGAGTACTTACTACCTACTAACACAAACTCCCAGTAACTGAATGAAATGAGCCCTGTTTTAATTTTGCTTATTTGTTATTGCATGAAGGTTATTTCATTTTAATCTATTCAATGCCCTAGCTCAAATAAAAACTAGTAATCTAATCAATAAATGCTAGAAATATAAAACTTTAACAAATACTTACAATGTAGGAGAGGGAAGCATCTAGTTCAAAGTCATTATTGAAGTCATGCAAGGCTTCTCCATACTCGAGCTCGGCATCCCCCATATGCCCACCATCAACAACACACCATTGCTTCATTATGCGATTACCAAATTCCCTACAATAATTGTCAAAACTATAAAGAATCTCAACAACAGTGAAACAAAAATAAAATAAAAACAATCATGGAAGTTTAGAGATCTGCATCGGAACCCCTGATCCACACCATCAAAATAACCAAAATCCTACAATTTCTTCCTACGGAGATCAAATGCATCCTGATTGAAGGAAAATCACACACCCCTTTTCTCACACATATGATTGATTTCCATGGCCATTATTCGCATAACTGTAAGAAAGGAAATACAAACCTTACTCTCTGTAAAATCCCCAAATACCCTCCACTAAATAATACCCTTCCTTCACCGCCACCAATTAGCTCAAATCACTGCCTCCCCCCCACATTTCCATCTCCATTCCTTTCCCAAATCGTTTGTTTTCTCCAATCATTTCATCAATCCGCCCCTTTAAAATGCCCACATTTCTCCCAAATCAAAATGCCCCTTGTCTTCTACACGAGGCGTCAAGAACACTAGAGACTGCAAAAATAAAGCTGCAGAATATCTCAGATGTCTACATTTTGTAAAAGAAATTGTTGGAACTTCACATAAATTGTGCCCAAAATGCTTAGGAAAGCACGAATAGCCTTTCAGTGATCAGGCTCTACTTTTCTCTTTGAGAGGCTTCAAAAAGAAGGGGAAAATGTCCTGAAATGGTAGATGGTGATTCTTTTGTTGTCAACTTTTCATGCGCCCCCTACAAAAAAAGCCCATAGAGTAGTACACACTTGTAGATCTAGGCCGAGGTTGCCATATTTACCGCATCATTTCATTTCCCAATGTAAGGGAAAGAATGAGCGCAAAATGAAATTATCACAAAAAATCAAAATACACATAAATTAAATAAATTAAAAAATAAAAGAAAATGAAAGTTGAGACGATCGTATATTTCTATCTTTAAAAGTCATCGTAAAACATCTTATCATGTAGTAGCGACCAAAATAAATACTTGTCATTTCACTTCACATGCTTACATTTTGTAATCATACATCGTAGTGAGATTCAATGTATGATAGGCATAGTTGCAGTATGATGGAACATGGTCAAATACAACCCACCATCAATAATGTACAAATTTTGTCAAACTATTGAGCAAGGGACAAATATTGAGACCAAGGAGGATATGGAGAAGAGAGGGATGTGTGTGTGTGGAGATGGGGGGCGAGGATAGGGATAAAAGATATTAATCTATATAGAGAATGAGAAGGGGAGAAGAACAAAAGGAAAAATACTTAATTGACCTTTCTTATCTATTAGGCATACCTATTGCATACTAAGGTGCAATTGCTAGTATTATAGCAAAATGTAGAAGCGTAGACGATGACACATGCTACTTGTAGATCATGCGAAAGAGTTTTCATCTAAATAAATGAGTGATTATGTTTCCTGGGCAAAGTGCATTTGTTGAACAAGTGTCATGTATTGCAATTGAAAGTTAATCAGACTACCCAAGTGAAGCTTAATTTTTAAGCTTCAAGGAAAATGTGGAGGTATTGATGATGTTTGTGGACAATCTGACTAGATGGCTTGAAGATATTGGGACATTGATGCGATAGTTAAATTGTTATCTTTAAAACTATGCGTGTGTCAATGAACTTTGACTCAACCATAAATAGGTTAGCATTTATCGAACATATTTAATTGACAAATATGACTTCTAGTTCAAGCCATCAATTGTCCCAACACATCACTAATCATATAAAAATATCAACATCAGCTAAGTCTCCAAGTATACTTAGAGCATTTGTAATTGATTAAGCATTACTTGACTTAAAATGCAATACTAAAAAGGTCATAGAAAGTAGTTTTTCCTCAGTCAAACTCTTGTTTAGAAATCAACCTTGAAAATTAAAAAAGATTGCATGTAAAGATAAATATTAGATCTACTTTGAAAATCATGAATAGATTTTGAGATTACACATATTCAAGAAGATAGTTAAATTATAGCTACTTACATTGAAACATAGAAAGTAGACACGGGTCACAAAACTTTCTATAAAAGAATGCATATGAATGGACAAAGGATATTCCTTATTTTTTGAGAACTCCTATACTTGCCTATAATGGGAGATAATCTTGTTACAATGGAAAATATTGCCTTCAAAATGTCTTGGATGCTTGGAAATATGCTTGAAGCACCAGGACTTCCTGGGAGGTTCACCTCTGTGAGAATCACCTAGATCCAATGAGTGTTGAGTATTCTATTCATTGTCATGGGTGATGGTTTTGTGTAAATCACTAATCATGAAATATCTGTCAATGAGTTTGACTCAAAAACTACACACTTAAATCCTGATAGCAATATCACAATTTGACGTGTTATGGAAAATATCTCTTACTTATCAATTGATGAGCTTATGGGGCTTTCTAATGAATGGTTTATAAGGCACAACACTTGGTGAAGGTTTTGCAAATGAGATTGCAAGTAGAGTGGTTTTAACCATGGAGGGAACTCTATAGTTAAGTGCACTCAAGCTGGAGTATTACTGGGATGGGCGACCTCCTGGGAAGTCCCAATGCTTCACCTCTGTGAGCATCACCTAGATTGAATGAGTGGTAAGTATTCTATTCATTGTCATGAGAAATGGGTTTGTGTAAACCACTACTCATGAAATATGTGTCAATGAGTTTGACTCAAAACTACATTCTTAAATCACGATAGCAATATTGCAAGTTGCAATGACCATCAACATTTTTACAACCTATGTTGACAAAAGTTTTAGAAAAGGTATTATTTTAAGCATCAAAGCATGATGTGAAGGTATAAGAATATGAGTTCTTCTTACCTTTTTTTTTTACATAAATATATTTATCATAGAAACGATTTTTTATTTATTTAATGTATTTAGATAATGTTCATATAAAGATGAAGAATTGTGAAGCATTATGAATCCATAAGAAATCTTATCACTTCAACATTGTTCATTTATATATTCTTGATTATAAATTTTTCCAATATCAAATAGTTTATAATGACAAAACTAAAAACATAACACATAATTATACCGAAGGCGTACCTATACTGAAGTTATCGAACTTCAGAATTGCATCTATATGGTGTATATTTACGCCGAGAGGCGTTCTATACAATGGTAGCACAAATGCCCAGCACAGGAATATGCCAAGATTTCTTGTCAATAAAAAAGAATTGGGAGCAGTTACAAACTTCCAAATTAAATATTAAAAAAGAATTCCCAAAATAATAGCTGGCCGAAATAATAGGAAGCCTAATGGAGGCTGAAATAATAGGCTCGAAAAAGTAGGGCCCGAAAAAGTAGGACCTAAAAAAATAGGGCCCGAAAAAGTAGGACCTAAAAAAATAGGGCCCGAAAAAATAGGGGTGAAATAATTTCAATATGATTTTTTTTTTTGTTAAATATAATTTTGCATGCACATTTATGCTTTTTTTTGCGGGGAGTGGGGGAATTTGAAACAAATTCGTGGAATGTGAAGAGACGTCTGTTGGGGGATATGAGGAGCCTCTCAGAAGTTATAAAACCAAGGCTCCTCATTTCATTTTCATTTTATGTTTTTGCAGGAAGGAAGAGGTGGAGGTTATTGGAGGATTAGATTGGAGTTTTTGAATAGGAGTAAATTGAAGTTTTGGAGTAACATTTTTGCAGGTGAGATTTCTATTTTTTATTTACATTTTCATTTAGATTTAGATGTAGAAGTAAATTGAAATTCAAAATTAGTTATAATATTCTACTTTGATTTATATTTCAATTTTAATTAATTTCATTTAGATTTAGAATTATGTTCATATGATCGAAATTGAGGCCACTGGAGGACCTGTGCAGAGTTTTTCGTGGAGATAAGCATGTGGGTACTGAATCAAGGCACATTAGACCTCTTGGAGATGTAATTACGGTGACTTCCATGGCTTTTTGAATCGAATAGGGCAATCTAAACAATCTCAGATCTGAAATTCTTTTTTTCCTTTTCAGCCGAAGACAGAACAAAGATTACTTGCAAGAAATTTTGCAGAGTTTAAGATTTGATTGCTTATGGCCGACTATTCTTGGTAACTGATATTTCTATTGTATATTCCCGTGCCCATCACGGGAAGTTTTAATCTATACAATTTATTTTGTGCATTTAGTGCACAAACTAAAGAATGCATATGCAATCAATTTTTTTATCAATCTTTATGATAGCTTTTTTTTTTAAATAGAAAATAGAAATTATTCTTTTATGTATGTAGAAAAAAATTAGAAAGATTTTATGTATGTAAAAAATTAAAAGAATTCTATATACATCTAGATTTATTGAAAAGAATTCTATTTACATCTAGATATTTTGATTGAAATAACCATAATGTAAAAACAAAATATAAAATAGAAATGTTAATATATGTATGTAGAAAAAATTAGAAAGATTGCATGCATCTAAAAAAATTCTATTTACATCTAGATTTTTTTAGAATGGAAAAAAATGGATAATAGAAATATCAGTTGCATGTTTGTAGAAATAAATTAGAAAAACATGTATCTAGAAATTAAAAAGATTCTATATGTGTCTAATTTTTAGATTTTACTTTATTCTAAACTAATTATTGATGGATATATATTTTAAAAATATTTATGTAGTTTAAAGTTTAGATTTTAATTAATTTGTATGCAAATAGGAAAAAGAATAAATATTTTATATATATGTAGATTAATTTCTATTTTTAAAATTTACAAGTAAATGAGTACTTTATTCATTTAAAGTAAACAAGTTTTTAAGTAATATATTCTTATTTTAGAAATATATTAATCATAATGTTCATTTATTATTACTTATTTAATATACTTACTCTCAAATCTAAGACAATAGAAATGATATTTTATTAACTTTGAAATAGGGAATTGTTAAGCAAGTTCGTTTACAAAAATACTAAAAATATATTTGGTCTTTGATCAAATTGGAGTTAATATTAGAAATATAAATATGATCATTAACAATTAAGCTAAATTCAGTTCAAAACAATAATGTTATTTAAATTTAAATAAATTTTTTTGAAAAGAATTCTATTTACATCTACATATTTTGATTGAAATAACCATAATGTAAAAACAAAATATAAAATAGAAATGTTAATATATGTATGTAGAAAAAATTAGAAAGATTGCATGCATCTAAAAAAATTCTATTTACGTCTAGATTTTTTTAGAATGGAAAAAAATGGATAATAGAAATATCAGTTGCATGTTTGTAGAAATAAATTAGAAAAACATGTATATAGAAATTAAAAAGATTCTATATGTGTCTAATTTTTAGATTTTACTTTATTCTAAACTATTTATTGATGGATATATATTTTAAAAATATTTATGTAGTTTAAAGTTTAGATTTTAATTAATTTGTATGCAAATAGGAAAAAGAATAAATATTTTATATATATGTAGATTAATTTCTATTTTTAAAATTTACAAGTAAATGAGTACTTTATTCATTTAAAGTAAACAAGTTTTTAAGTAATATATTTTTATTTTAGAAATATATTAATCATAATGTTCATTTATTATTACTTATTTAATATGCTTACTCTCAAATCTAAGACAATAGAAATGATATTTTATTAACTTTGAAATAGGGAAGTGTTAAGCAAGTTCGTTTACAAAAATATATTTGGTCTTTGATCAAATTGGAGTTAATATTAGAAATATAAATATGATCATTAACAATTAAGCTAAATTCAATTCAAAACAATAATATTATTTAAATTTAAATAAAATAAGCCATGTTTACTTTGAAACATCAAACAACTAATTAACTAATACAATAATTAAAATAAATGAATCTATTATGACATAGAAAAATATTTTCAAAGTATAATTTCTTTGTTTTTGAATCAATATGAGTTTTTTTTTCTACTTGAAAAGATAAACCATCCTAATTGTCATCCTTAGTTAACCCTAACAACAACCCCTACCTTAGCCCTAGCCCCAACAATGATGTACAATATAACTATAATCCAACATTAAACTATAATTATAGCACTAAAACATATCCCTATTGATATAACGAAAATCTCAGTCCAAACCATAATCTAAACCAAAAACCTACACACTAATATTGGTTATAGTCCTAACCCTAAAATCTAACCCTTAACCATAATGTAAAAAAAAACTCCAAAATATTGATCAAAATCCTAAACCTACCTATATGGATAACCATGACATTAAACTCTAAATCCAGTCCCAAGGTCCTAACCATGGTGTAAACCTATAACCGAACTCTTAAAAAATTTACTAATCCCTGATCCTAATCACATTCCCAACTTTAAACTTGAACCATAAACCATTGTTGTAACCATAATCATAAACTTAAACAAAACCCTAACCCTAAAGCTACAATCATAAAATTAATCATAGCTTAGACCCTAATCCTAGCACAAACCACAATCATGACCAAATATAAATCTTCACCTTACCCCTAATCATAATTTCAATGTTAACCCTAACATTAGTTTCAATCCTACCATGATATGAACCCTAATATAGACTTTACCTTGATCCTCACCCTAATCTTAAGTCTAATTAAACCCTGACTAAAACCTAATCTAAATGATATATCTAACTATAATCCTAACTGTAATTATCATACAACCCAATGCTAACCCTCATGTATATTTAATCCCTAATCTTAACTCTAAATATTCTATAAACTCTAGAATTGACCTTGATTCTAACCATAACCCTAAAATCTAAATTGTAACCATAGCACGAAAGGTGGGGACCCCCGCTACATGGCACAATTCCGGGTCTTGGAGCCTTGCGAAAGCACTACAGAGTGAGGAAATGTCATAAAGGTGACATGTAGTAGCATGATGCATTTTTTGGGCTTTAGAGCATTGCAGAAACAATGCAGCTTAAGGAGGCACTAGAATGGAGACTCATGGAAAGAAGAGGAAAGACATTCATGTCGCTGGCAAAAAACTATGAAAAGAGATAACATGATGTCTTAACCTCCCACAAAAAATGCAAGGTTGATCCCAAGGGGGAATTTGGTTTCCCCAAAAATGAATGATGGTCATCGATGAAGGTCTTCCTCTCGAAATAGACCGCATAGATGCATCGTGAATCCTCACCAATGAAGGATTAAGTCGCAACCGTCGATGTAAATTCTCCCCTCAAAAAGGATGACTAAGATGCAACGAGGAAACTCCTCCCAATGAAGGATTAAGTCACATTCGTCGATCAAGATTGGCTTTATTTCCAATGGATGACTAAGATGTAGTGAAGAGATTCCTCCCAACAAACGAAGCAGATAGCACAAAAGGTGTGAACCCCCTCCATGTGGCACAATTTTGAGTCTTAAAGACTCATGAAAGCATTGTGGAGTGAGGAAATGTTGGAAAGGCAATGCGTGGTAGCATGATGCAATTTTGGTCTTCAAAGAATTGAAGAAACAATGTAGCATGACGATGCATCAGAATGGAGATGCATGGCAGCATCTTGTGCAATTCTAGGCTTTAGAGTGTTTCGAAGACACTAGCATATAAAGAAACGTTAGAATGGGAATGCATGGCAACATCTTGCACTTTTGGAAAGATGGGAAGATAGCTCGCGAAGAAATAAGAGTTATCGAATCTCACAGCATGAATCAACCCGACCAAGAAAAAATGATCCAGCATGGTCAATGAAGAAACCGAGCCAACACAAAATGTTAGCCACCAACTTTAGCGATGTTAACCCTCTACAAAGAACCTATCCCATTTAAGGTCTCTCAGATCAGACATCAGTGATGGGTTGAATAAGGGGAAAAAATAGCACACAATGCCCTCCTAAATGAAATTCTAAATGTAACACTAATAACCACAGCCCTACTTCTTTCCCTAACCTTATCCATGAGCGTGGGAATATACATATTATTATATAGGGCACCTTATATAATAATAAATATAATCTAAAATCCCAACCCTTACTCCCCTCCTAACTATAACTGTGACCATAAGAAAACTTCTAAATATAACCCTTCCTCTAACTCTAACCCTAACCCTAACCCTAACTATAATTTTAACCCTATCCCTACCACTAACTGTAACCCTGAATCTAACTCTACCATAATTGGACTTTAACCCTAACTATAACTATAACCCTAAACCTAACTCTAACCTTAACCGTAACCATAACCGTAACCCAAAACCTAACCCTAATCGTAGCTAGGATTCTAATACTCTGTCTACCCCTAACTCAAACTATAGCCCTAACTATACCTCAAACTCTAACCGTAACTCATTCTAACCCTAAACCTAACCCTAACCTTGACCCTAACCCTAACCTTAACCCTAACCCTAACCCTTTGTCTACCCCTATCTCTAACCCTAACCCTAACCCTAACCCTACCCCTAACTCTAACCCTAAATCTAACTCTTTCTGTAAATCTAACTCTACCATAATTAGACTCTAACCCTAACCCTAACTTTAATCTTGACTGAAACCCTAACCCTAACCCTAACTCTAACCTTAACCCTGACTCAATCCCCTTACCCTAACCTTAACATTGATATAACTCTCTCTATATATAATTCTAACTCTAAATATAAACCTAACCCTAACCCTAACCCTAACCCTAAATCTAACTCTAACCCTAACTGTAAGCGTAACCCTACCCCTACACATAACTATAACTGTAAATCTAACTCTACCATAATTGGATTTTAATTTTAACCCTAACCCTAACTCTAACCCTAACCTTGACTCAAAACTCTAACCCTAACCCTAACTCTAACATTAACCCAACTGTAAAATTAACTCTATTGGTAACTCAAACCCTTAAACTAACCCTAATTCTAACCTTAACTCTAACTCTAGCTCTAGCTCTAACCCTAACTCTAACCATAACTCAAACTCAAACCCTAATCCTAACCCAAATTATAATGCTCTGTCTACCCCTAACTCAAACTATAACCCTAACCCTAACTCAAACTCTAACCCTAACTCATACTCTAACCCTAAACCTGACCCTAGCCCTAACCCTAACCTAGAACCTTACCCTAACCCTAACCCTAACCCTATCTATAACCCTAATCCTAACCCTAACTCTAATCCTAATCTTAACCCTAATTCTAATCCTAACACTAACCTTAACCCTACCCCTAACTCTAACCATAAATCTAACTCTACCATAATTAGAATCTAACCCTAACCCTAACCTTAACCCTAGCTCAAACCCTTACCCTAACTTTGTCCCTAACCATATATCTACATATGACTATAACATTTTACATTACAATATCCCAAAAATAAAATATATATTTTTATCTAAATTAAACTCCTTATATTAAATTTAAAATAATATTTGACTCAAACCTTAACCGTAACCCTAACCTTAACCATGAGCATTACTCTAACCCTAACCTTAACCATAAACATAACTCTACACCTAACTCTAACCCTAATTCTAACTCTACCATAATTGGACTCTAATCCTATCCCTAACCCTAACTATAAGCATAACTCTAACCCTAGCCTTAACCATGAGCATAACTCTAACGTTAGCCTTACTATAACCCTAACACTAACCCTAATCATAACCATAACCATAACTCTAACCCTAACCTTAACCATGACCATAACATTAACCCTAACCTTAACCATAAACATAACTCTAATCTAAACCATAACCATAACTCTAACAATAACCATAACCATAACTCTATCCCTAACCTTAACCATAGCTCAAACCCTAACCCTAACTCCAACCCTAACTCTAATGCTAACCCTAACCCTAATTCTATCCCTAAGGTTAACATTAACTATAATGGTAACTTTGTCCCTAACCATATATCTATGTATGACTATAACATTTTACATTACAATATCCCAAAAATAAAAAATATATTTTTAATCTATATTAAACTCCTTATATTAAATTTTTAAAAATATTTTGAAGCATAATTTTATACTAACTTCATACAACTCTAATTAAAAATTAATTAACAATTTTATAGTAACCTTATCAAAATAAAAAATAAAAAGTAAATATTTTTCCTATTGCGCCGCGACTGCCACTAGCTATATATACCTCTGTATATATTACACCGAGAGTAATCGTTCTCGAGGCGCCTATTTTTTTTTTCATTAATCCCAACTTCGATTAAAATAACTTTGGGATTAAATAAAAATAGGCGCCTCGAGAACGATTACTCTCGGCGTAATATATATAGAGGTATATATAGCTAGTTACTCATAGCAGTGCAAGATGATTGAAATATTGTCCATTGTTCGATCATTTTAATTTCGTTTAAAACATTTAATTCATTAAATATCTTATATGTCCAATGGGCATTGACCTTAAATGGTGGGTTTAATTGATTTTCACTCCATTTTTTCCATCAAATAAATATTTTTTAATATATTTCATTTCCTATTAAAATGACATAAATGTACATGTGTCAAAGAAAGAAAGATGTTAAACTATTCACTTACGAAAAATTTAAAATATAATAATTAAATAATTAGTTTATTTACTGTACATGTGACACCAAGTTGTTGCTTACAGAATTACAGTTGTCGCTCACAGAATTACAGTTGTCACCACTATGTTTCGACACTGAGCTTCTAAGATAGTTGCATTGCGACTTGTGGCTTCTAGTGGTACATTCAGACACAGAGCTACTACCACATTCACTCCACCCAAAATTGGGATAATAAGGGATGCTCACATGATTTTTAGAAAAATGTAAGAATTTCAAACGGTTCCGCCATGCTTGATGACCTCTAAGAAGATCGTCTTGTCCAAAAGCCATGGAACTATTCAACGAGTGAAGTCACACTGAAGGTGTGTTATGGAAGACTTAAGATGTCTTGTTTTTAATTTGCAGCTGATTTCTATCTTGTTTATATGATTTTATGTGTAAACTTGTTTCTCTTCCAACTTTCATGAAACTCTATGTTCCATAAAATCCTGGCAAGAAGCAAGGGTTACTGTGGATACAACTCAATTGAACATGAGCACATATTTCTACAGAAGTGTAGGTTGAAGCTTAAAGAAAGAATGGGGGAGCTCATTGCAACAGATTCCATATCTACTTTATGCTCAAATCATGCACATATTGGATGCTTTTAGTTACATGAATGATTTGCACCGTAGTCATTTATGGATCAAATGCAATTGCTCCCCGTTTTATCAAAGAGCAAATTGTTACAATTTTCTAGCACAGGCTTCTCTTGCAATGTCTCTCCTTGATCTTCTTTCATCTCCCTATGCTGTTTTCCTATGACTTCTACACCCATTTCAAACACCCAACCATTATTTCCCAAGTTCCCCAAACAATTTCCATGTCTCACTTGGTTTCTCCACAATTGTCTCATGCCTCATCTCCCTCTTCTGTTCCCACTAAATTCTTCACCTTCATCACTCTCTTCCCCCATATAGACAGCATCAATTTCATTTCATCTTTTCAAATTTCAATTCAGAAACTACAAATTATGAATATAACATAGAGTATGGAATGAAAGAAGCGGGATCTCCAAAGGTGTTCTCCATAAAATTGCTATCTCATGGAGATTTATCTCTAACACAACATTGGGTCTAATGTCTTTGATTGTTCCTATGTATATTTCGTGGCTACCTTTGCATGCCCATAAAAAAATACCAGTTAAGAAGGAATAAATAAGAACAAACAAATTATTCTTTTATTGTTAAATTTTTGGGGGTACTGAACTGTTTAGTACATATACAAAACCATATAAATTAGAAAACTTCATATGTTTTTCAAATTGAGTTGTAGGTGGTGTATCAAAACTGTGTCCCATTCTTTTTTCACACATGCATGCAAAGTTAAAGGTTAGAGAAAGCACGTAGAGTGTGGCAAAAGACATGTTCTGGTTGGCTCTTCCTCTTAAGGAGGAAATGATTTTAGAGTATCATTTTTTGAGAAATATGGATCATTTTTTATAATAGACTTCGTGTAAAAGGGAAAAAAGTTGAGAATTTTAATTGTTCTATATTTTAAATGCAAAAATATGCATGTAGTTGTGAGGAAAAGCAAATGAGTTGGCATTTTAATTAAGGAAGCTATTTAAATTACTTAAAATATATGGTAGTTTAAATTACTTAAAATATTTGATAGTCTATTCCAAAGAGATTTTATCTTACTATAATTTAAAATATTTGATAGTCTATTCCAAAGAGATTTTATCTTACTATAATTTGTGTCCTATGTAGTATTTCATGAAAAAAAATGCAAAAGAAAAAATGTACATTGAATCAAAAATCTATATTTTTAAAAAAATTATTTATAAAATGATCATTAAAATTTTGAAAACACTTACACAACCTTGTTTTAAAATTTCAATTGTACTTGCATATAAAATATTATGATATCAATGTTAGATTTCAATAAAACAAAACATTAAAAAAATTAACAGTAAAAAAATTTGTTATTTTAAAATAAATTGAAATAAAAAATAATTGTTATTTTAAAATAAATTGAAATGAAAAGTAAAATGAATATAATTTTTGGAAGTTGTTTTTGCTAAAAATTTTGCATATAAATTTTAGAGATTTTTTTTTCCTCGTGAAATTTAAAATAGTTACCCTTGGGTGAAAAACACGGAAACGTGATTAGACACAACATAGGTGAAATGTAATGACTTTCTATCAAATGATTACTTGTGGCAACAAGTGCCACATAGTGGCATGTACTTGTCCTAATAGTTTTAAAATTAATTAAAGATTTTAATTTAATATTGAATATTGTCAAATTTTATTTTAGAAATATAAAGTTGTCATAATTATAGTACAAGATATACAGTATATAATAATATTTTTTAAGTATTTTAAATAACGATTGCTTACTATTTTATATATATAAAGAGTTAATATAGTACTAGATATATAGTATGTATTAATATTTTTAGGTATTTTAAATTGTTATATTTTACTATTTTGTATATTATAAGTTTAGTATAAGAAATAGTTTAGAATGTATAATAGTTGTATATTATATTATTGTTCAAATATAATAGTAATATATTATTTAATTATCATCATATATTATAAATTTATAGAATTAATTATTATACGTAAATTTTATATATATATATATATATATATATAATTAGTTATATATTTTTAATTGTATATTATTGTTCAAATATAACTATAGTATATTATTTAACTCTTAGCATATATTACAATTCACAAATTGTGTATCAAAATTACGACTATTAGCATATATTATTATTTAACTCTTAGCATATATTACGACTATTTTATGATTTGTCTTAAGTATGGCAGACATTTTATTTTATGACATGTTTAAAGACTAAAGTCTATCTAAAAGAGTAGCAAATGCAACACCACATGTTAAAAACTTCAACATAATCATTCATGAATACAAGCTTGTGATACTAAGACCAATGTACTTTTATAATCTAATATCAATAGGGAAGAGAGTTAGATTTTATTTTAGCAACTAAGAAAATTGATTTCCTTCTCAGGTAGGTTTATATAGCTAATTGTATCCCGGTGACAACAACCAATATAAGATACTTGTAGTGCCTGCCCCTAGTTTGCAATTAGTTATTATTGTCAAACTCTTTTATTCCAGTTTATGTTTATGCTTGATGATTAGTAGCATTATTTTCTAGATTGTTGGATATTGTTTTCATACTTAGTTGATTTTATGATGAGACTACTTTGGTACTAGTTACTTCATGTATGCATGATTATACTTTGATGATGATTATTTATAGCGATTTTAGTTATTTGATGATGTTAGTAGATTAATTATTTGTACGTGTTTTATGTGGATACTTACCCCATACTGCATGTGTATGGTGTGCATGTATGTCTTCTTTATGTATGATATTTCTGATATGGTTAAGGAAGGGAGTCATAGTCACCTACTAATTGGGATCTACATGATGCACCACTTCCTATCATTGCCTCTTTAGTTTAGAATATATGTGTTTTTACATGTATGGATTTTATGCAAATTATAGGTACTAGGCATCGACTTCTCTAAATTGCCAGGATGAGTGTACCCTATTGCAATATCTCAATGGTAAGAGAGGGAGAGATAAATTCTTGAGTCCAAATCCTAACCTTTAAACCAATTGTCCTAGTAAATTAGGACAAGTTTCTGAGATGATTACCCTTCTGAATTCGTCATATGATGTAAATTCATGATTATAACCTTTGAGTTTGATCTTGTATGTGGTATTTTATGATGGATTTTCATATTTTGTCTTGTAAGTCTTTTGTGATTTTTTTGTTAATTAAGTCAAATTAAAATATTAACTAATGATTTAATTTAATGGAAAATTATTAAGATAATTTTAATATTTAATTAATTGGTAAATTAATTAAATAAAAAGAATTAAATTTAAAGAGAAAATTATAGTCTAGTTTGAGAGCATAATAATATTAATTTAATTTAATAATAATATATTTAGGAGATCATTTTTAAATAAATAATAAATATTATTATTACTTAAGTTAATAAATATTTTATCAAAAAAATGCTTTGAAAATTAAATAAAGAGTGAAAGAGAAATTAATTTATAAAAGAAATTTTATATTGCAAAAAAAGGCATGAAAACAGAAAAGATAAGATAATAAAGAGTTAAAGGGTTGTGATCAAGGAGTTCCCTTGGGTGATAACACAATTAGTGCCTTGAATTTAGGAGAGAACTCCTTATCAACAATTAAGGGTTCATTTTCCAAGGACCAAGAATTTTGGAGAAGGGAATTTTTAGAGAGAAGGTTTTGAGAGAAGAGATTTCTCTCACAATCTTCAAGTGATTGCGAATTAGCATCAGAACTAGGTAGAGCCTTGTGTTTTATTTACCGAGTGAATTATGGTTCTTCGAATTTTTTGTCTTCATCATGCTTGTTAAATTGTTTGTCCAAATTTCATTATGACGAATCTTTAAATATTTCATTTTGAAGTTACTAGTATGCATATTGATTTCTTCTGTTTACATAAGGATTAAAAATATCAGTAAAACCCTCATTTTGTAGATTTAAAAGTTGTTAATTAAATTGGGAAGGGTTTTGAAAGAAATGAAAATTTTAGAATATGAATTTGGTTGGTTGATCATATTTTTCCTATCAGAGTATTGATAGAACTTCTGAAAAAATATATATATTAAAAAGTTTTGAATTGGGAGGGGAATTTTTTTATTTATAAAAAATGATTTTTATATGAAAATATATATATATATATATATATATATATATATATATAATTAATTAAAAAAAGGAGGAGAGGCACGTTTTACTACACCTCCCCCCTTATCTCCTCCTAGTGGCAATTATGACTGTTGTTGCTCGCAGTGGGTACTATGGCAACAACAACAATACTTTGTATTGCTGCTATGGTCGCAGGTCATTGCAGTAGTAGCCGTCCTTGGATGACTGGTCGACAGGCCTAAAATGCCAAGTAAAAAAAAAAGCTATTTCCTTTTTAAAATTTAATTATTATTTTATTAATAATTTGTATTAAAATTTAATTATTATTTTATTAATAATTTTTATTAAAATTTAATTATTATTTTATTAAAATTTAATTATTATTTTATTAATAATTTTATTAAAAGATTTTATTAAATTATTAATTTAATTAATTACTAAATTTTTAGTATAGCTATTTTTAAATTGATATTAATAATTTTATTCATAGTTTTGTGAATTAATAATTAATATAGTTTCTTTTATAATTATTAGTTGAATTGAATTAAATGAAGTTTAACTGAATTTCTTATTAATGATGAATATTATTGAATAAAGTTAAACTTATTCATTATGTTATTATTTAATGAATTTTGATTAATAAAAATAATCATTATTTATTAAAACAATAATTTAAAATAATTTATTTATTAAATCATTAAAATAATGAATTATTGATTATCTCATAAGATAAGGGCATTTGTGCATTACATTCAAATACAAGAAATGGGTTAAATAGTAAGGGTTAAAATGCAAATCTTATGTACTCAAAAAACATACCTTAAAACAAAAATTGACCTTACTGATTTAAACTCAAACTACGTGTTTTCAAAATCAAACCAAACTATGAAACTACACTATTAATTGTATGTTGTCTTATGTTTTGGGTTTGGGTTGACCAAAGTGTTGATTAGTCTTAGGATGTTTACTAGAGGTTTGGGAGTTTTGTATTTGTAATAGTATGATGATGATTTGATCTTGATCTTTTAAAACTCAACCATGGTAATGTGTCTGGTATGCTTTATGATGAGTTTGGATTTATTGTTCATTATTACTTTCAGTGTTCTTGTGTGAAACTGAGATGAATGGTATGACCTATTTGACTTAACCTTTGAGTCTTCAATCAATTATTTTTGGGATGCTTTCCAATTGCTTGTGAAGGACTGAGGTGTTATTGTGAATTGTCTTTTGATGCTTTCCAGTTGCTTGTAAAAAACTGAGGTGTTATTGTGGTTTATATTTTGATGCTTTTCAGTCACTTGTATAAGACTAAGGTGAAAATTGTGATTCTTTGATTTGTACTTTTATGAGCCTAGGGTAGGTAATTTTTATGTTAATTTGGGAAGTGGCTTGCAATGGAGGCTGGGGCCCAAAGTGGCTGCTAAGGTAACCCATTGTAAGTAGTTAATAAGTGAAAACACTACACTAAATGAGAGTAAAATGAACTTAATAAGAGTCTTTGTTTTCATCACCCATGCCTCGAGTGATAGTATAGACTAAGATGGGAGTAGAGAGGACACTTGGTTGTGACCATGCATCATTACTATGCCTTGTCAGTATGAAAGGATACTAGTGTCATATAAAGTCACTAGGGGGCTAGAGGATTAAAAGACTAGTTGGGTAACCCTAGAGTTGGTTTGTGCGATGACACTTGCCCACTAGCAATATCAATTTCCTATGTGTCTTTGTTTGCCTCTAGGTTTAGATGTCGATTTATCTTGGAACATTTGAGTTAGATTACTTTTAGGGTTTTCCTTGACATAGATATTACTTTTGATTTTGAGATTGATATCCTATATGGGACTTGAGACTATCTCCTCAATATGGTGGGAGTGGACCTTTTTCGGTTACCACGAGGTCGAGTGGTAGTGCTTTTTACTTTACCATTGAGATCCATCTGTAGATGCCATGGCTGAAGTTGCTTGTTCTGCTTTTTGTTTAATTCTATCTTTGTGTATTATGATAGATGGTTATATCTTTATGATGGATGATTTCACTTATTATATTGTACTTTGTTTCATGGATCTGAAAGGGATGATGTAATCTATTTTATAAATGTATATTCTTTTAGGCTTTCATACCCTATGACATGTACAGTGGATGTTTGCATGCATTCCAAATTTATTGCCAAGTGGCATTCAGAACAAATGTATATTATTTAAATGGACTTGGAATTGCAATTATTCTTTCATGTGGATGTGTTATTTATTAGACTTAGTATTATTTAAATTTAAATGTGACTCAATGTGTAATGATCCCATCTTTTAGCTCTCACGTTCTCCAAAGTCTAAGTGGAGGATAAGAAGAAATTAAATTAATTTCTTATAAATTCATTCAATTAAAAAATTAAAGGTGACTTTGTATTTAATTAATTTAATTATTTACAAGGGAGTAGCTTCTAGGGTATGTATTAATTATTGGAAGGATGGAAGCCTCTTGTGATTTAATTAATTATTGCCAGAGAAAAATTTCTAGAGAACGCATTAATTATTGGAAGGAGAAGCTTCTAGCTCTTTCGATTAATTAATGTTTAGTTCCTTCTAGACGGATGAAGAAAAGGATAAATAGAGCTGAAAGTCTCATTGCTGATCATCTGATGATTATGACTTGCATTTGATAAGAGCTTGGATGTGTGAATCACACTCCCTTCTTTTGGTAATAGAGGACGTTCATTCTCTGTTGTAACATTCTAGACGTCATTCCCTTAGGGTTTGGCCTTTGGAATACATCTCTTTGTAATTGATTGCAACATTCTTAGCATTAATATAATTTCAGCCTTGGTTCAGCTTTGGGCATTCCTAGGTATCCATTACATCAATGTCTTGGAATCCTTATGGAATGTAATCTATTATGTTTTCTTATGTATGATGGTATGTTATTGCTTCCGCTACTTTATGATTATTATACATGTTAATCTTTCAAAAAAAAATTGTTTGGAAAACTTCGTAAAACTTTAGGTTAATTCTTTTGGATCCCTTGGCGGGGCATTACAATACTAGATGGTGAAATAAAACTGAGTAAATTTATACAACCCTTAAATCTAAATGAAGGTTGAATACAACGAGTTTTGATGAAATTCTTGTATAATTGCTCTAGTGTGTTCTCTTCCAATGGTGTAAAAAAATACTAGTTTCAGATGAAAAATAAAATATACCAGGTTCATTTATATGATATAATAATGTTGTCGAAAACCTGGTTAGCTTCCTAATCAAATTTGACAGTCTATAGTGAATTTATTCATAAGGATAACCTTTAGGCAATTATCTAGCAGACCATTTTACTTTACAAATTTAACCTTCATATAGTAGAAAGCATAATCATTTTTCTCTTCTAAACTTATTCACTCATAAAGAAAATTGAACATGAGTGCAATAGTTGGGTAACACTCATGTGGCAACTAAAATGGGACAATTCCTAAGGATAGTATAGACAACGATAACTAATTTGTACAAAGTAAACCAATATAATGATGTGATCTCTTTACTTGGCATGGAGCCAAATAAAATGACATCCATGCAAGAGAAGCTCAATGCTATGATCATGGTGTGAAACATATAGCAGTTCCATGCAATCCAGTGAAATATTTGTGTTTTCTTAGCATCATGAAGACCGTAATTAGTTTTCTTGATTAACTAGAGATTAATAAATTGCATATATACATGCAGTCTTGGAACCTCTGTAATATCTCCTCACTCTAATAAGATAAACTACCTATATTAGTCATTGATTAGTTTATCCTTCATTTTAGCTTATAGTTTGACATAGTTTTTCTTTACCTTCCCTTTTTTCATGCATTCGAATATGTGAGGATCAATTAATAATTTTTTTAGTATTAATTTAGATAGTCTAAGTGGTGAAATTGGAATGTATTCACTGTTTTATATATCTGTGATTGTAATCAAAATTGCAACAAGAATAAAAAAGTTTTGTGTTTCTCGAAAAAATAGAGCATACTCTGATTTTAAACATAGTTCTTGTTTCTTTGTTTTGTATACTATTTTATCATCAAATTCTACTTTGGGAAGTGTTGTTTGAATTCTACAATGCAAGGTTGACTTCAGAATAACATTTAAACATTGTATTGAGTAACCTAATGCTTATTTTATGAGAAATGATAGAAATTCCTTAACAAGGGGTGTAATGGTTACATTAATAGATATTGTAAGCTCTTAAAACTCCAATATACTATATTAATATTGCAGCAAATCCTATTTTTTTCAATTAATCTCTAATGGAAAAATTTCTTAATATTTTTTAATTTGTAGTATGGACTTGGCTATCTTGTGGTGATTGTGATTTGACTAGAATGTGTGCAACACTCTTCATGATTAATTAGATGAACATAAATACAATTGAAATGTTAAGGTCTAAAGATGCTTTTATTTTTATTTTAATTAACTACAGATTACAATATTGGATGAGGCAAAGCAATTTGACCCTCTTTTTGACCTAGGAGCTAATAGCCCTTATTTTCTCAGGGCAAATTGTGAAGAACTTCTTATTGCTATTTGAGAGAATGTCAAAAGGAAATGTGAATTTTGGACTTCTAATAATGTATTAAATGTGGGAAAAAATCACAGAGTCCCACGAATCCATGTTTATTTAAGGTATACTATAATTTCTCATTTCCTCATCCTACTTTTTATCTCATAGCTATAAAAATCTTGAGAGGATATAGAAATAAAATTAAAGATAGCCCTTCTTTTGGGACTAACATACTATGTAGATCTATAAAATATGATAAAAATATATTCATTGGGACTAACATACTATGTGGATCTATAAAACATGGTAAGAATATATTCATTCTTTGTAAAATGACTCTCTGTAGAGAGAGCAATATATTCCTGGTTGATGTGCAATTTAAGGATAATTATTCCGGTAGATGTGTGATGTAAAGATAATTTCTCTCTAGAAATATTCTATGAGGTTGAGATAGCAACTGAATCTTAGAATCAAATCATAAAAACAAAAGGTCTCTATCAATTCCTCTATTTTTGAGATATGTTATTTCCAAAGGTTGCTCAAAGATTTATTTTTTCAAGATCATTTCTTCCTTTAGTTTACATGTGAGGCAGTATAAGTAATTAAAAGTAAGAATTACATTTTCATTATGAATGCAACCTACCTAATGTTTCTTTTATTTTTCTAAAATCTTATGTTCTCTTAAGCACCTTTTCATATGGTAATGTTGTAGTAGGAGAGAAGAAATGGAAAATACCATATGTTGTATTTCTTGTGATTGGTAGTTACCACTTAAGATTAGAAGGCACAAAATAAGAATTTATATCTACAACATGTATAGTTGTATAGTTTTATATATACACTTAATGTGGTGAATAAGAAAATCTCTGGATTTCGTAAAGGCACAATTATATATATGTACATTTAGGTCTACAAGCCTATAAGAATATGTAGAGTTTTCCTATTAAAGTGTGGAATGTTTATCAATACATACTTAACTACCTACCCATAAGGATAGATGTTTTCAAAAGGTGCTAGAGATGATTGAGTAGTTATTGGTTTGAGTTTCTTGGTTTTAGATGTTGAATTCCTTAGTAATAGTAGTTTTGTTCAATATTGCATCATTCTTTAGACCTGTTGATTATGTAAGTTCATAACCCATAAATAAAGTAATGACCCAAATAATGATTGATGCAAAGCTTCATGCAAATTTTGAAGAATGTATAGTAGTGTTGTTCACTATGGCATCATCCTCTAGACCTACTGATTATGTAAGATCTCAACACATAACTAGAATAATGGCGTAAATAACAATCAATACAAAGCTTCATGCATATTTTGAAGAATGTGGGGAGGAATAGAAATAAAAGTTGTTTTAGTCATTTGGATGCATGCTTGCAATTGATGAAAAGAATTTTGTAGTGATTTCTTATAGTGAAGACACCCTAAAAATGCTTACATCACCACCTCATATTGCTTCCTAGTGTTGGGAAGTAGGAAAGTGTAGGAACTAGTATTGATGTCAAGACAATATTCATGCCTTCTAGTTGATTTGCCTATAACAACAAATGCCAAGCTCAAGAAAACAAATTGAATTCACAAGAATGGAAAAGTTTACCAACAACTCTCTGAATCAAGGAGGCAATTTCCCTATTACAGAATAGAAAACAGTATCAAATAAGAGTTGAAGCAATTCAAAACTAGAAGCTTTGATGATCTTGAAAGGAGGAGAAAAATTGCATAAGATAATAATGGAAACTAATTTCACTGGTATTTTAGTCCTATAGAACTAGATAAAATTAGGGATATGATGGTCTCTAGTTTTGAGATTATTAATACTATTAGTATAGGATTTCATAGCTTCAAGAATTATTTATATGTTCACAATATAGTTCTTTAACATCTAATAGTAGGAATCCACTCATAATTCGCAGGTCAACATCATGGTTATCTCCAACACAACCAAACACACCAACACAAGGTACTGCCAGAACCACAACAATAGATGCAACAAACACCACCTGATAGAAGACTTATAAAACTTAATTCTTTCACAAAGAGCCTCTATGAGCCTATTTAAAAGGCATAAATACAATGAATATGTCACTTGTTTATGGCTTTATTTAGCTGCATGAGAAATTGGCTACCTTGCTCCTAAGAACACCATCTCATCATGAGACATTATTTTGTGTCATGTTGGTAGTAGACACTATTTTGTTTATGCATTTGTTTAGTATTTTTTGAAAGATCTAGTAGAGGAAAATTTTGGTAAACAGGAAGTAGGCAACACACATGAAAACACAAAAAGTGACCAAACTAAAATGAAGTGAGTGGATGAAAAGGGACTTAACACCTACAAATTGGCGCATAAAACTTTGATTAATTGAATTGAAACATAACCATGAGAGAGTTTTTCTAGAACAAGATTATAGCTTTGTTCTAGAATTGGACATAACAGTTTTGGTTTGACAATCGACTTGACCCTTGGACCTTTGGGGGAAGAAGTGCCAGTAAATAATTAGCCAATAGGCTTTTACATTACGGCAAAGCCTGCCAGAATAGTCTCACACATCTTTTTATTTGCTGATAATTTTGAAATGACAGGGAAATGATTTGTTGATAATTCTAAATGGTGGTCATCTTACTTGTGTTTGTGTTATTTCTCTAAAATTAAAATAGCTGCATGTGGAGCTTTTGTGACACTGACTACTTCTACCATGTTAACTTTGACATGGTTGAAGTTTGGCAAAGATAATTAGATTTACACAAATCTATTGAATGCCTCCCTTGTTGATCTTAATGCTTGTGATTGAGATTGAGTGAATACATGTATGCATGATTCTGTACAGATTTGGGAACATCTTGGGTTGCATGGTGCTTTATGAATGATAAAGGAAGGAGATAAAGTATGTGGGATTTCATTTAGGGGTGATTTAAATGCAGATTGATATGCAACTAATTTTTTGTTAGAGATTTTTGGCAAATAGCTCTTTTTTTTATACTTGATTCATTCGTATTTATTAAAGGTACAAAGATTGATGTCTTCGGTACTCCCAGTCTTAAAAAAATAGTCCTTAATTTTATTAGGACATGGACATCCATCAAACATGTATACAAAGAGTGGCAACATAGACAACACATGTGAAGTGCTTGACATAATACCATGCATTGCAATGATTTCCCAAAAAATCCAAATTTGGATGATTTAATTTTTAGGGCTTGAAAATCATTCTAGAAAATACAATCGGCATGAGTAAAGCCAGACCCCACAAATATTTCTAGCATCATCCCCACCTGTTAAAAAATGGGAGCTATTAAATATGGTATGTGAATTTTTTTAATTAATGTTTTTTCATGGAATACACTATTTAATAATCTACTTTGATTAAGAAATCACCTCCATATTGTAAACCCAAAAAATTGAAATTAATCTATATTTAAATTAAATTTCAGCCTCTACAATAAAAATCTTATATTTCAACTTATGAACTTATCCCTTAACAAATAAATATATTTTAAATATTCATACTAATCTCATAATGATCCCATTTAGAAGTGTATTATGGTTATAGAATTCTAATATTTTAAACATTATGTCATGTAAGAACATCATTAAGTATACTAGAAATTGTTGGGTTGTAATGACTAGGACTTTGAGGCTCCTAGTTCACTAATTACAAAGGGTATCTTCCTAGCCCATGTCCTCCATCTCATTTGACTTGTTTCCATTGGTTTGGCATGCGATTGTTTTGTATCTTGATAGCCAAAGACTTGTAATTTGATGGCTGCTTTGGAAGAACTATTTGTCATTTCAATCTGTACATTAATAGCTCACCTTTTTATTTCTCAGTCAAATTTCGTCAACACGAGCCTAGTTGGTAAAGAATAAGTAAAACTCGGACAGTTATAAACTTATCTTTTCCATTTGGCGAAATCTTGAACTAGTAGAAATTTATTTAATCTAAATATATATAAATATTTTTTATAAAATGACAATAAAAATATAGACAAAATTAGATTGATATTTGACATATAGATCAATTAGCTATTTATTTAACTTTTTGAATAATTACAATATGCTAATCAATATGTCTTAAAAAAATTCTTTTCTTTCATACAAATATATTATCCAATATATACTTAAATATCAACAAGATTTTAAAAAAGCTAATTCCAAGAAGACTGAAGGAGTGCAAGCAAAAAATTCAGATGATATGAAAGCTTCTACAAGAAATATGAGAATCCTGGCAGACCAAGTTGCAAAAATGTTGAAGACTTTGTAGTTGTCTGGGGGCTGTCTTTTTGTTTTTCTTTTGTTGTCTTTTAACGCATAGTTGTTCTCTGGCCTCCTAATTTTTGGCTTTTTCTTTTTGTTCTCTGAACTTTTATGTTCTTGTTTCTCTAATACTTTGTTTAAGGTTTCAGGTTCTTTAAAACTTGCTTTTACGTAATCAAAACAAGATTTTTTAAAAATTATATATTTTATTAATATAAGTATATATTAATGAACATACAAATATGCAAATCATCATTTTTTTAAACATATTTATCTTATAAAATTAATAGACATAGTAAGTGGTAATCAATCATACTTATAATTATCATTTGAAAATTTAAAAATTTGTTAATTCATTCATGTATCAAAAATAGTTAAATTTTAACTATATTGTTATTTTTATTTTAAAATGATAAAAAATATATAGAAAATAATAATTTAGTTTCATAAATTAATAATAAATTATTTCAACTTTTTTTTTTAATTATTATAATACTAAAAATATAATTAATGAATCATCAAACTATTTGATCTAAAAACTACATATTTTTATTTTTATTTTTTATAAAATTTGAAAATCTAAAACTACATATATAAAAAATTAAGATAATTTTTTTTTAAACTGTTTAAAAATATTCACCAAAACTTTATAAAATATTTTTCTCAACCTTCTAACACTATTGATGTGATTTATATTTTAGCCATCCTTATGATTTAAAAAGAATATAATTTTTTAAAAAAGATATCTAGTGTAATTGTTCAAAGCTACTCCTTAAAGATAGTATCGTATTATACTAATATAAAATGAAAAAAAGAATAATTATGACTTCGTCGATTTGATGCTATGACTTAGATAGGTTATGCTTGACAGTAGGAGGATGGAAATTTGATTTAAACAAAGGGACCTTGATGTATGTTTTTCTTAATTAAAATTTTAAAATATTGTTTTTTCATTGTTATTTTGTGTTGGGGTCAATGGAATTATAAATAAATAGTATTATTATACTCTCTTAAATATATTAAAATTATCAAATTATAAAATCTACAAACAAATCTAAAAATATTAAAATTTGATTGGACAACAACAAATATTGTTGCATCTAATGATTACAATAGTAACATGCTTATAATAGAAACTATTAATTTGAGAGGTCCTTATAAGTGCTAGCCTATTCTATTGTTTTTTGTGGCCTTTTCAATGATAGCAAGTTTGTGCTCCTATTATTTTCTTACAAGACATTAATTTCTCTCATATTGCAATAGTTGAAAGTGCCCAAGACTATTGTTCGCAAATATAATAATAGTTACTAAAAATAATACCCAAGAAACAAAAATGATCATTCACCTAGATCCTCAAGTTTATTCTTCTCACTTATAGTATGTAGTTATCTAGTTCTAGAATGATGGGGACACAACCCAAGAACAGAATGGACACAACAGAAGAAGGGAAATTGTATTAATTGAAAAATAAGCTAGTACATTCGGTACAGAGAAAATAAACTTCAAAACATGCCCTAAGGGCTTACAATAGCATAAATGTGGAGATAATTTCTCCTATCAATACCTCCTCTCAAACTCCACTCCCAACTGCCTTCTACAATGCCAAGAATCTCCTTAAATAGACCCCGGAGGGTTAAGGACTAGGAATACATTCTAGAAAGTGCTAGTAGGCATCCACCAACCAAATAGAAGGCTCCAAAAGCTGCGTTAGAAGTCGGCGCAAATCTAGAAGAATCTAGAAATGGTAACCAAACTTTCGGGAGGCATAACTTTTGAACTGTAGCTCCAATTGACGAACCGTTTACATTTTTAGGAAGCTCTCGAAGCGCTCTATAGCCTTATGGACAAGCTTTGCTTGTCCCCTATTTTTGGCCCTTTTCAAGGTCATTTAATGCCCCTAACCTAACTTTGAAGCATTCTTAGGAGGTCTCCAAAACTTGAAAAACTGCAATAACTTTCAAACCGTGGGGCCTTTTGACCTGATTCTTTTTTTGGAATGCTCTAAATCACAATTACATTCATCTGGCCAATTCACACCTTCTAGTTTACCAAAATGATGGCCCAATTACATACTCCTATTTTTTCAAGATTTACTAGCACACTGATAGTGGAACTGTGAGAGTTGGAACCTTTATTTGACCCAAATGGGTGTCCAAAAATGAAAACACATGAAACAGAAACTAAGTCTAAGTACATTTTTTTTGGGTGACACAAGATTGCCCTTATACCTCTGGATGCTCCTACATCATAGAAATAGCTTGTAATTGCTAAATTAGTTTCCACATATCCAATATCATCAAATTGGTTACAACTATTAAGGGTCTATTTTGTTTTTATCATTAATCTTTTGTGGAGTAAAATTTCTCTATAAAAAAACAAAGGTTAATGTAATTTTTTGTTATCGACAATCAATTTTAAAATAGCTTTTAAGTTGTAACTGAATCAATAGAAAATAAATATAAATAGTTTACTTTTTTATTTTATTTTATCCTTTGGTACTCTTTTTTGTCAAAATTGGTATGGAGCTTGGTGACGTTTAGTGTTCATACATATTTAAAGCTTTGTAGTTTTTCAAATTTTAGAAATTGAAGGGTATATCGCTTTGTGAAAGAAGTTCCTTGAAGAGACTAATCTATGAAAATGACCATAAATAATAGCATACCATAGCCTTGGATTTTCACTATGACATCCAATCATATCAGATGATCCATTGCACAAAGATTGTAGGGATGAGATCATCCACTACCACTAGAGATTTTGCACAGGGAAAACTTGTTGGTAGAGACTTCAACAAAGTGTTCATGACAATAAGAAGAATAAGAGGGTATTTGGCTCCCAAGTGACTTTGTGTCCTGCCTATCACAGTGAAGGTGGACATCTATAGTCTTAGCATAGCCCTAGTCAAGATAATCTTAAGAATATTGAGAGAATATTTGGCTCCCAAGTGACTTTGTGTCTTGCCTATCATAGCAAAGGTGGACATCTATAGTCTTAGCATAAACCTGGTCAAGATAATCTTAAGAGGGATGAGAGGGTATTTGACTCCCAAGTGACTTTGTGTCTAGCCTATCATGGTGACGGTGGACATCTATAGTCTTAGCATAACCCTAGTCAACATAATCTTAAGAGGAATGAGAGGGCATTTGGTTCCCAAGTGACTTTGTGTCCTACCTATCACATCAAAGGTGGACATCTATAGTCTTTGCATAACCCTGGTCAAGATGATCTTAAGAGGAATGAGAGGGTATTTGGCTCCCAAGTGACTTTTTGTCCTGCCTATCACAATGAAGGTGGACATCTATAGTCTTAGCATAACCCTGGTCAAGATCATATTAAGAGGAATGAGAGGGTATTTGGTTCCCAAGTGACTTTTTTTCCTACCTATCACAATGAAGGTAGACATATATATTCTTAGCGTAACCTTGGTCAAGATAATCTTAAGAGGAATGAGAGGGTATTTGGCTCCCAAGTGACTTTATGTCTTGCCTATCACAGTGAAGGTGGATATCTATAGTCTTAGCATAACCCTGGTCAAGATAATCTTAAGAGGAATGAGAGTATATTTGGCTAGCAAGTGACTTTGTGTCCTACCTATCACAACAAAGGTGGACATCTATAGTCTTAGCATAACCTTGGTCAAGATAATCTTAGAATGATGAAATAATGATTTGAGTGTGTTAGATTCAAAATACTTTCTAATGTGGGAAACAAGTGAAATTCAAAAGGTAAACATAACATTTGGACATCATGGATGAAAATATTGTAGAGAAAGAAGATTTGGAAGAGGTGAGAAGAGAAGCTTTGGCAAGAATTATTTGCATTCAGGAGGATGAGAATGTGAGGTCAACTATGAGTCAAGTTGTTTGGATTTTGGAAGGCATATCAGAGCATAATGTGGAATAATGTGAGAGCTTAGGTCCCTATAAGTGCTCACCTATTCTATTCTTATCAATACAATAATTTTATTTCTTTTTGCAGCCCCTTTAATGATTACAAATTATAGTTATTATCTTACAAGATGTTAATTTCTCCCATCTTGAAATAGTTGAAACCAAACAAGACTTTTGTTCACAGATATAGTAACAATTTCAAAGAAATAAGAAGGATCATTCACCTAGATCCCCAAGTTTATTCTTATCACTTTCAGCATGTAGTTGTTTAGTTCTAGGAATGATTATTAATTACTAAATTAGTTTCCATATCTCCAAAGTCTATGAACTAGTGACAATTGTTAAGATCTATTTTATATTTGATCTTTAAATTTTTGGGTACAATTTTTTTCTATAAATTAGAAAAATAGCTTTTATGCTATAAAAGAATTAGTAGAAAATAAATATAAAAATAGTGTACTTTTTTTCTGTTGCCTTATTTTCATCATTTTTACAATTAGTATCAAAGCTTGGTATTTAGTGCTTATGCAGATTTGAAGTTGTGTAGTTTTTCAAGTTTAGAAATTAAAAGGTATATTATTTTCATAAAGAAGTTCCTTGAAGAGACTATTCTACATAAATGACCATAAATAATAACATAATCTATCCTTAGATTTCAATTTTTTAATATTAAGAATTATGCTTTTTGGTCACTAAATATGAAGACTTTGTTTCATTCTCAAGATATATGGGATTCGATAGAGAAAATGCTTTCCAAAACCATACTCTCAAACAACCTATCAAGAACTATGACAAGCAAACTAAGATTTTTTGAAGGATAACAAAAAGAAGGATGCTAAAGCTTTGTTCCTCATTCAACAAGCTATGGACGATTTGGTGTTTCCAAGAGTTGCTCAACTAGGTCCAAATAAGCTTTGGAGGCCTTACAAATTTCTTATCAAGGTCCAACAAAAGAAAAAGGTATCCAAATTATATAATATTAAGGATTATTTTCTAAAATCTTCATGTAAATGGATCAGATTCTATAGATCATTTATCTTTTGAAGTAATGTACAAAGTTAATCAATTGAGGACAAATGGGGAAAATATTTATGATCAAATAATGGTTGATTTTTTTTGTAAAAAATTTCTTAATAAATTTAGTTCAATTGTACCTTCCATTGAAGAATAAAAAGACTTATCTCATGAGGATAGACTACAAAAAATAATTGTTCATCTCTTGAGAATACTTCTAGAGCTCAAACTTTATCAAGCCAAAAAAGGGGAAGATAAAATTCTAGAGCAAGAGAAGAAAGGGTTAGACAAATGAATGCAAATGATGGGGGGAGGACAAGTTAGTCCAATCACAATTTCAATAATAGAGGATAGGCTAAAAACCAATCTAGAGAATAGTCATCGAGGTTTAAACAATCCAATATTTAATGCTAAATTATTGTAATAAATATGGCCATTTTCTAATGAGTGTTAGAAGAAACAAATAAAATTTGAAAACATAGTGAAAATTATTCAAATTTATCTGATAATAATTCATGAAGTTTGTTTATAATTTACAATATGACACAAGAAATCTCTAAGGATGTAAGGTTTTTAGATATTAGTTGTAGTAACCCCATTATTGGAAATAGAAAAATATTTTCTAATTTAAATGATTCAAGGAAATCTAAAATCGTATTGCGAAATGTAAAAAAAAAACTTAAATATTAAAAACTAAACTAAATTAAAAAGATGAAAACTAAACTAATTTAGGCTTTAGCCAATTACCTATAAATAACTAAAATTTTATTATAATTATTTAATTAAATCTGGTGATGTATTATCTATATGAAATTAATAAAATCATATCGAGATTGGCCCTTCCATCTTTTGAAATATGAAAAAATCATAGTTTTCTTTTCATTGTGTAGCAATCTAAAGTCTTTACATTTTGAAATGTTCCTTTTTTTGGCACACATAAGTCAAGATAAATCTTCCTTCCTCTTTTGTAGCCTCTCTAACATGATTATGGAGTATGGTATAGTTTTTTGATGGCTAGTATAGCTTGGTTTTGCAAGAATAAAGGTCATAGGATTCATTGTTTATGCAGATCAAATTCTAGTCAAGGCTTGAGATAAGATACGTTAGAGATGGATTTATGTTCGTACATGAGCTCTATTATTATTATACTTTCAGCATTCAAATAATTTTGATAATTTGTAATTTGGGTATGTGCAAGATCATGGTAAGCCAAACTATACCCTTAAGTGGCAATGAAAAATTAGTAAATGAGGGTTATGTCAACTTGATGTGCAATTTTCAACTTGTTATGAAATTTCTATCAAAAATTTGAAGAGAAAAGAATCTCTAGGAAATTGAATTTAGTTTCTAAACTACTATGCCTTATCTGAGAAAAATAAAAATTGATTGGTCAAAAATTTGAACTTTGCAATAGTACAAAAATTTCAGGACAAGAATAAGAAGTGGATGTATGTCTGACCACCTTAATCAAAATCAAATGATAACACTTTTTAATAAGATTCTAGATATAATAAGTAGGCTCATATTCGGATGTGACACATATTTTTGAGTATTTTTATTCTAAATAAATAATTAATTATGAATTTTCTACTATAGTATTTTTGGAATAAAAAACTCTCATGTTTGACCACCTTAACTAATTCAAAAATCTGCAAAATTAAAATTTTCATTTTTTTCCCTTATAGTATAAGAAGCATAGAACGTGATGCATCTTTTGATTTAAAAAGCGTTGTACCATTTGAAAATTATAGTTGTTTTTCAATAAATGTGTCAATCAACATTTTATATGTAACTCCATTAGAAAATAAGTAATAATTACTTATTGAACTTGTAATTTGATAGAATTACATTTATGGATAGCTAAGAACATTCTTCAAAAACCCTTTTCATTTTATCAAACTTGTGTGAAAAAAAGTCGACAAGTACATGTTTGGAGTAAAAAACACACAAGAATAGGCCAAAAACACGTTTTAGGGGCTTTTTAAAAGTTGACCATGTAGGGTTGGTATCCAAATATATATTAGGCCATATAAAGGTATTAATATTTTGATTTGGTATTAGGATGGGAGGGAAAAAAGTTGGAATAGATTTTGAAATGCTTTAAGGCATTTCAAAACTACATATTTTTCAAATCGCCACTTTTCGGCACACCATGATCCTGTATATACCCATTTGTACTATGTAAGGCATTTTGGGGGTTACCTCATTTTGACTCTGTTGGGAACTTCAATGTTGAACTATTGATTTTCATTAATATATCACCTTGGCTACAAATTCTTTCCTATAAAAATATATATTAGGAAATGATAGTTCAATATCTATAATGGGAAAATGTGTTATAAATGTATTGACCAAAAATGGAGAAAAATGGTTTCTTCTTGATGTTTACTATGTGACTAGATTAAAAAAAATCTAATGGGTGTTAGTCAATTAATTGAAAAAAGAGAGTATAGCGTTTTTATTGATAATCCATTTGTACAATATTTGATATAAATTTTAGTGATAGGTTGATTGCCAAGGTTTTGATGGCCAAAAACCAAATTTCCCCCTTTAGATTCATGGTATTCAAGAAATAGACAAAGCTAATTTAAAGGAAAAAATCTTAGAAGAGACATGACTTTGGCATTTGAGGTTTTGATAGCTCCATTTTGATGGGTCAATTTTATTACAGAAGAAGAATATCTTGAAAGGGTTTCTACCATGTGCACTTTAGGCCACACTTCTTTAACTACTTTAGCATACATCCTGCTAGCATTTGTGTAGGTCCATTTTAGCTTTTGTATTATCCTTTTCCCCCTCATGGTGCTCAAATTTGTTGTTAAAAACTATCTTTTAGTATCATCCTCACACTATTTGCTTGTTCCCTTGGCACTCATCATTGATGTGATTTGTATGGGCACTAGAATGCTACACAATTTTTTGCACAATGTACATTATTCCATGAACATCCCAATGTTAACAAATTTGACCTATGCATGTCTTCCACTTACTGCTTTATTTTTTCAATATTGTAGAACCACACAAAAGCCTCTTTTTCCCTCTCTCTTTAAATTGATCTCTTGGATTTATTCAGTCTCCCTAAAAATCCCATCTAAGATATCTCTTAGAAAATCTCTCTTTCCCCCTTGTATTGTCGTACCTCTCACAAATATTTTCCCCCTTGTAATGTCTTACCTCTCAAAAATCTCTTACTCTCTCATTTACTACAACAATCTCTCACAATATTTTTCCAGGAATATCTTCTTATCTCTCTCTTATCTTTAAGCATCTTAAAAATTATCACATTCCTTATTTATAGTCTATTTCATGGAATATGGGTTCTCTTCCACTTGAGATGTTTATTTCTATTTTTATGTCTTATGCATAGGGTTTTCCCCCAGTATGTGGGGTTTGTTTCTATTTCACTACCATTTTCTTTATATATTTTTATCTATCTATATACCTAGCTATCATAGAGGTGGAAATACCAAAGCATGGACTTGACTAAGGAAAGTTTCCAAATGACCCCAAGTAATTGTCCCTCTCTTACATGTGTGCAAGTTTATTAGAAGCATTCAATTTCTTATTGGTTTCCTTGTATTTTTTCCATTTAATTTATCATCTATCTATGATATACATAATATTTATTTACATATTTCTAATTTTATATTTTGTAAGTTTCTCATAGCACATAGCTGAGATTTCTCCACATTGTAGGTTCTTTCTATTTTGGTCTATATAGGAATATAGCACACCATGCAGATGTTTGTGCATTGTGCTAACATCCTTGGCTGAGATGCTCATATTTGGGTTAAAGACTCTCTATGACATATGTTGGCCTTTGACACACTTTTATACATCACTATTCAAAAATGGACTTGATGTCTTATTTTATCAATCCAATCTATAGTTTTATTCAAGGTATTAAAGGTTTTTTTTAATGCATGTGATGATATCTTAGATCTTCATGTGTCCCTATATGTGTGTGATCTCTCTTCAAATATGCCTTCGATTAAAGAATATTATTTTTTGTAAGAACATATATTGCTGATAATTTTCTTAAAATTACACTTCCATCTCTTTATTCAAATGCACTCTCTTCTACAGAAGATGGATTTGTAAATAATGAGTTTCATCTCACATATGAATTCCCACAAGTCAATGTTGCACATATATTTCTAGCATTATTTTTTTTGAGCTACTACATCTAAAAATCCTAAGAGACCAATAATATATGTTAATGGATAAGGGTTGTGGCAAAATTCAGAAAAGGTAATGACCAATAGAGGGGATCTTTTTATGGTTCACCCTATGTATCCTTTCTCTGATTATCTTCTATCTCTGAATTCTTAATAATATGTGACTACTAATTATGAATGAGTATCTCATACTTATCACACTAGTGAAATTAAGAAGGGCATTAATATTGTACTACATCTCTTCCATCTTCTCAACCTATTCTTTAATTTTATCCTAAAGCATCTCCTAGAAGAGTTTGATTTTATGGAGAAACTTCTTGTCATTCCCACTAAGATATCTCTCTAGGATCTCATCAAAAATTCTCCTTTATATCATGGTATGCCTTAGAAGGATCTACAAAAGATCCTTAAGTCATCTTCAAAGAGACTTGAGGAAAATTCTTTATTAGATTGTATATGCTCTAGTACCTCAAAGATTACATTTCACCAAAATGAAACTTCATTTGCTAAAGTAGAAGATCAAGATGATAAATTTTAATGAAGTTTATTTTGTAAATGAAATTGGTATTAGATGTACTATCACTCATATTGGTTTAGAACTCAATATTTATCGTATTTCTCTTTTACCTAAAATTGAAATGGATACTTCATCTCTTAAAACCTCTCCTCTATCAATCCATAAGTTTGGTAATATTGGTTGCAAATATCTAGGTACCATATAACTACCATTGTATCTTGGACCCATTACTTTACCAACTCTAGTACATGCAATACTAGATTGTTTTCATTATAATATTCTTCTAGGTAGGTTATTTATTTGTACCATGGGTGTAGTCTCATCTACCTTGCATAAATATATCAAATTTATTCTCAACGATCAAGTAATTACAACAGATAATAATTAGGAATATTTTTTATCAATATAAATATAAATATACCAGTTGGATAAAAGTATAAGGTTGTATCACCTTTCAGGCTTACTTATCAAAATGACTACATTTGTGTATTTCTATCTAAAAATCATTTTTTTTCAAAACTATGATCTTGATTCATTTATTATAGCTAATTTTTATATGGTCTTACACTTTTCCAATTGGAAATGTCTAGTAAATGCATGTTTTATACTAGTTTGTATCCAATTACTAAAGAAATAAAATTATTTCAGAAAATTGACGTTTCAATAACTCTTACTATTTTTATGATATTTTTTTAGTAACATATAAACACCATTTTATACAACTCAAAGTCAAGAATATTCTCATATAGAGTTCATATTGTTTTAATTAGATATAGTATATTGTAATTAAAAAATTCCACAAGTGCATATTTTAACACTCGAGAAGATGTCAATGTTGAGAAAGAAAAACATATTAAATCATATCAAAAAAATTTAAAAATTATACGATGTTCTAGAAGAGAGAGTCCTTTTCAAGAATGTATAAGTTTTCTTTTAGTTGGAATAGATTTATTTTGAAAAATTTGGTAGGAGATGAAAATTATTGGTTTCAGCTGAGTTTAAATTTGAATCATTATAAAAGAGAAAATATAGGTCTAAAGCCAATTTTTATTTTTGATTGTTTTAGCTTCATCTTTGATCAATAATATAATCTGATATCAAAGGGAAAAACTATTATTTCCACATAGTTTTGGGGTGGGAACTAGACCCCTAATTTTTAGCGTTTCTCAGCAACTAAAAAGTTATCTTTAAAAAATAGGAAAATATATAAATTCTTATATGAAATAATTATTAAAAATTATAATCCTAAACCTCATTAATTTCTACAGATTTCATTAGTTTACTTCATTTTCAAATTCTAAATATTAATACCAGTTTTATGTCATTGAAGGAAAACAATTATACTTTTCCTAGCCTTTTCCTTTCTAAAAGGGTGACACAAGTTTGTGCTTTTACCTAGCTACCATGCATAAATATAACTATAATTAGTCTTCAAGTTGTAATACTTTTAAAAATTCAATCCCTTCATCATCTTCAAGTACTATTGCACCACTATGAGTCTTTAATCTTGTTAATGGTGCCAAATTGCATTTTCCTCAAAAGAGGTATATCTCAATGATGACTAGGGTCCTTTATATGAAACTCATAATATTCACCCAAAAATTCCATTTATTTCACTTAAACCTTATATTAATAGTGATCATTCTTCTATGCCACAAGATAGTGTGAATGTTGTTAACTATGGCAACAATATTAGACCTCCTCATTTTGAGTATTATAATCATGCTTTAGTCTAGGATTTAGTATTCTTTCTAGGCATAGATATAAAGGAAACAATCTTAGATATAAAGGAAACAATCTTGGATACACAGAACATAGAGTAAAGTTCCCTTTGGAGGCAAAGCCTTGAATTTTTCTATGATGGATTTGGGTTTCTCCTTCATCTTCAGCTAATTCATTATTACATGAAATAGCTATGCATTCTTATTGTGATAAGTCAAACCTTCATTCACATGAGAAAGTGTTTTTTCCTAGATACTCACCTTTTATCCAAACAACAACTTATGTTATTGTTGCTTTTCAAATCTCACTTGATCACTCTTCCTCCTCCTGTATGTAAGAAGGTCCATGCTATGAATTATGAAGTGCAATGCTCATTTTGTGCATATCATCGAGTTTTGGGTGATTTAACTAGTATATGTAAGGCCTTGAAAGATGAAATAGAAGAACTTCACGAGTTAGGTGTCATAAATCATTAATATATTGATGGGTATATTTCTTATTCTATGCATGATAGGTGATATCTAGTTTTTCCTCTATCTTTTATTTTTCTCATATCAATCTTAAGATCTTATCTTATCTTCTCTTATTATATTTTCATATTTTATCAGCCTTTGTTGAGGCCAAACTATTATCTTTCCTTTGTGGGAAAAATACATTATCATAGTTTATTAGCCTTTGTTGGGGCCAAAATAATATCTTAGTATTTTGATTTTTCCTTATCATATTCTGATCTAGCTTTACATTATACATATTAGCATGACATTAATCTTCCATATCACATGCCTATCTAGCTTAAATGATACACATGTTGAGACAATATGTCTAAGACACCCTATCACATACCCATCTAGCTTAAATTTTATACATGTTGGCACAATTTGTCTATGGCGCCCTATCACATGCCTATCTAGCTCAACATTGTGCATGTTGGTGCACTATCAAAATCCTCCCTATCACATTCCTATCTAGAAATTTTCTATTCACATTGGAGCACAATCAAAACTGCCCTATTCTATGGATATTGATAATAAAACAATTTTCTACCTATACTAGTCTAATTTAATCTAGTGGCCTTCTTCCCTACACATTTTGGTTATATTTAGTATCATTTTGGTAGTTTATTTCCTCCATATCAAGGTTTTTGCTACTAATCACATGACCTCTGTCAATAAAGAAAGCTAGTGCCTTAGATATGTGTTGTCTCTTAGACATTTTTTTTCTCCCTATCTATTGGTTGTATTCTTCCTAGAAAGTAATTAATCCTAAACTCTTCTCTCCTTTTCTAGAATTTAATATATTTGTAATTTTTTTGTAATTTGGGGATAATGCATTGTATTGAGATAAGCTTTTTCATCAATGTCTCTTTAACATTTCAGACCCAAAGCCTTTTGTTTATGTGTTGTTTTCTCTAATCTTGTGGCTTTGTGGCTTTCAAATTCTAACATTATTTCCATGTGTAGGTGTTCATTTTAGGAACCTACTACCATGATTTGAATATTTATCCTCTTCCCCTATAATATCATTTTGGCATCATGTTGTTATGTGCTTTGAGTACATTTCCTTTAGAATGCATATTAATTAGATTCATTATCCTACTAAATTGGGGGCATAAAATAGAGTTGAAAATTGTACACCCTCATGCACAATTTAGGCCACACTTTTGTAACCACTTTACTACTATTTTCATAACATTTGTGTAGTTCCATTGTATCCCTTAAATTATATTTTTCCTCCCAAGATGCCTAGAGTCCTTGTCAACAAGTATCTTTCAATGTCACCTTTGCATTACCTACTTGTTTCATACCACTTGTTATTTTGAATGTAATTCCTATAGATAGTAGTACATTGTTTAAAAATTTGTGTATCACACATTTTTCCACGAATATTCCAATGTTAAAATTTTGGTCTTGTAAATTTCATCCACTTTTCACTTTCTTTTATTGGTGGAAATATTCTAGAACCACATGAAAGTCTATTTTTTCCTCTCATTATCTCTTGAAATTGATCTAAACATTATACATGATCTCTCTTATAAAATCTCTCTTGGACCCTTGTATTATCTCCACTTTTATAGATCTCTCACTCTCTCACTTACTACGATAATCTCTTACAAAGTTTGGTAATATATATTCTTATCACTCTTGTGTCTTTATTATATGCTTTAAATTCAGTTTCATATGTTAATTATATGTCTATACCTTTACTTAATATTAAATGTCTATAATACTGACATTTAGTACAATATTGAATTGCAAAAATAACAGTGCATGAAGATAGAAATATTTTGAGAAGAAGAACAAAGACAATTCTATGATAGTTTAATCTCTATAATTTTTGGTAGTTGTGTATATAATATGGTTGTATCAACAATATACACAAGGACTTTAGTATGCACAATGATGTACATTGTGTACCATTTTTTCCATATACATTACTTTGTATGGCAAAGATATATTCATATTTGTACCATTTAGCAACAACCATGATGAAACACTTGAAATATTGCAAATATGAACTCGTTGATTTATTATATTTTTTTGTAAGGTTCACTAATTTTTATTTCCATATAATACATTCCAATGGTAAATTATTATGGACATCTACGTAACCATTTATCCTATTACTCTGTATTGGTCAAAGGTCAATCATAGTGGTCAAAGTAGTCAAAATTATTAAATAAAATGAAGAGAGCATCAAAATTATATTTTTAGTTCATCTAGTTAATATTGGCCATGTTTATAATGTTCAAAGTGGAACTTACATAATAGTGTCACAAATTGCAATTATTGTAAAAAATTGTCAATTGACCCTAGAGGATAGTTGTGGAATCATTTCATTGGTGTCGTTAGCTCTAAATGGGAAGGTGAAGCCTAGTGACACCACTATTTTGTCCACAGAGAGCCTAGAACATTCATGACTGCCTTGAACCAAAGCATCTTCAAGGTACCCTACTCACATTTGGGAAATGATCTTATAAGGCTCATAACTCGAAGCTTGTGAGGCCTATAGAAAAATCATAAGATGCTATAAGACCATGATATTGATGTCTACAATAACCTCTCTTAGTTCTTGAAGATTCAATTTCATTTGAAATTGGTACAATGATCTCAGTAGATGCCAAATCTTGTGGTGTTCCTCAGTAAATTGTTGTACTGCTTCCAACATTAAAACCATTCATTGTTACATTGTTTCATTAGCATCATTAGATCTGGATGGGTGGGTGAACCCTAGTGAAACCATTTTTTCATCCATGGAGAGCCTAGAAGATTTGTGACCATCTTGAATTGAAACATCTCCAAGATTCCCTAAGCATATTTGGGCAGTGATCTTCTAAGGGTCATAACTCAGAGCTTGTGAGGCCAATTCAAAAATAGTGAGATGCAACAAGACCATGATATTGATTTCTACAATAAGCTCTCTCAATTCCAGTAGGTTAATTTTTGTTCCTCTGTGAATTGGTACACCACTGCAAAAAATTTGAAGCATTTACCATGGCATCATTTTATCAATGTCATTAGCTTTAGATAGGAGGGAAAACCCTAGTGACACCATTGTTTTTTCCACAAAAAGCCTAGAATGTTCACCACCACCCCAAACCAGAGTGTCTCCAAGGTACAGTAAGCACGTTTGCATAGTGATCTTTCAAGGATCATAGCTTAGAGCTCGTGAGACCTATCAACAAATTATGAGATACTATAGGAATGTGATATCGATGTCTACAATATCCTCCCTCAATTATGGGAGATTTAATTTCATTTGAAATTGGTACAATGATCTCAACCAATGCCAAATCTTGCACTATTCCTCGGTGAATTGGTGTACCACCGTACAACTTTTTTATTGTTCATTATGACATCATTTCATCAATGTCATAATCTCTAAATGGGTGAGAAAACCCTAGTGGAACCACTATTTCATCCATGAAGAGCCTAGAACATTTGTGACCACCTTGAGTCAGAGGGTCTCCAAGGTGTCTTAAGTATGTTTAGGAAGCAATCTTCTGAGGGTCATAACTTGGAGCTCATGAGGGATATCAACAAACTGTCATATGTTAAAAAATTGGCATATCAATGTCTATAATAACCTCTCTCAGTTTTGGGAGATTGTTTTGTTTGAAAGTGGCATGATGATCTTGGATGATGCTAAATCTCATAATATTCTTCAATGAATTGGTGCACCCATGTACAACTTTTGAACCATTCATCATGGCATCATTTCATCAACTTTGTTAGCTCTGAATGGATGGTTGAAATATAGAGAAATTACTATTTCATCCATAAATATCCTAGAACGTTCACAACCACCCAAATCGAGGTGTCTCCAAGGTGACCTAAGTACATTTGGGAAGCGATCTTCCAAGGGTCATAACTCAGAGCTCTTGAGGCTTGTCGATGAAATTACATATGCTACAAGACCATGATATCAATTTCTATAATAACTTCTCTAGATTATGGAAGATTCAATTTCATTTGAAATTTGACATAATGATCTCAATTGATATCAAATCTTGCAGTGTTCTTTAGTGAATTGGTGCACCTCTATGAAACTTTTAAGCCATTCATCATGGTATCATTTTGTTAGCATTATTACCTCTAGATGGGTGGGTGAGCCCTGGTGACACCACTTTTTCATCCATGGAGAGCTTAGAATATTCATGACCACCCCAAACTAAAGTGTCTCCAAGGTGTTCTAAGCATGTTTGCAAAATGACCTCTTGAGGGTTGTAACTCAGAGCTTGTGAGGCCTATCTATGAAATGTTAGATGGTACAAGACCATGATATTTATTTCTAAAATATCCTTACTTTTGGGAGATTCAATTTCATTTAAAATTGGCACAATGATCTTTGTTAATTCCAAATCTCAAAGTGTTCTTTAGTGAATTGGTGCACCACTATGCAAATTTTAAACCATTCACTATGGCATCTTTTTTCATTACCATTAGCTTTGGATGGGAGGTTGAACCATAGTGAAACCACTATTTTGTCCACAAATAGAATAGAATGTTTGTGACCACCCTGACTTGAAGCATTTCCAAGCTGCCCTAAGCATGTTTGGGAAACGATCTTTTGAGGGTCATAACTCAAAGCTCATGGGGCATATCATAAAAAATTAGATTATAATAGACCATGATATCAATTTCTACAATAACCTCTCTCATTTTTTGAAGATTCAATTTTGTTTGAGATTGACATAACCATCTCAGTTGATGTCAAATCTCATAGTTTTCTTTGGTGATTTGGTGCACCACTGTGCAATTTTGGAACTATTCATTATGGCATTGTTTTGTCAGCATCATTACCTTTGGATGGACATGTGAACCCTAGTGACACTCCTAGTTAGACCATGGGGTCACTAGAATGTTTGTGAGCCCATGCATCAAGGAGTTCAATTCCTTTCTCTTATTGTGATCTTGATTTCATAAACCATGAACAAGGTTAAAATGAGTAAGATTTCATAAACTAGGAATAAGATTCTATTGAACAAGATTAAAATGAATTAGATTTCATAAAGCATGTACAAGATTCAGAATGAACAAGATTCCAATGAACGAGATTCTGATTAAGAAGACTCTAATGAACATTATTAAAATAAACAATATTTTATACACCATACAAATACATGTGCACAACAATTCAAAATAAAATAATATATCAAAATATATAACCATATACAAATATAATGCAATTATATGTCAAAATGTACATTTATATTCAAAATATGGCACATACCATCAAAATATGTCTATGAAATGTGCCATCTCAAAATGTGGCTTGAGGTATCCTTAAAAAACTACTATATCCTAGGTTGTTGGAGGATCATCAAAATGCAGCCTCTTCAATGCACTCTCTGAACTTGCTAGATCATGTATGAAAAAAAAAAAAATTCAAGTTAGACTAGTTAATTAAATGATTTATACATATCAAATATAAATTTATTCAAATGCATATTGATCAATAATAAAGGAAACTTTATTAAATCTCTCCACGCCTTCCTTTGTCACTCGAGAGTCCTCACATATGTCCTCAAAAAAGAAAGCACCTTTCCACCTCTGACCTAAACATGTTTGTATGGTTGTCAAATTAATCTATTACTTAACCCATAACATTATTAATGATAACATAATAAATTAATAACAAAATAAAACATTATAATTATAATTTACCTTGGATAATCTCTCATTGGAAAATATTGTCTAAGTGAGAAAAGATACAAAGCCTTGTCCATCCCCCTCCATAGCATCAAGTGTTTCCTACAATAGTTAAAAATATAGTTGTTACAATGATGACTATCATTTCTTTATAATCTAAGAACCGGATGCAAGAGCATCATGCATCAGCCAAAAAAAATGTGGAAGATTTGCATGTTGGTTTTCTTGTTGCTATTGAGGTGGAAGCTTGTGGTGAAGATGAAGATGATTGTATATCTTTCTTTTGGCGTCAAAGTGTGGGACACACTTTTTTATCTACTAAGGGAGTCTGATGCAGGAGCATCTTGCATGGGAAAATTAAATTATTAGAAAAAAAAATAAAAATAAAAAATAAAATAAAATTGTGGAGGAGAGAGAAAGTGACGAAAATAGAAGGAAAATTAATAAAAAAATAAAATAGGAAAAAAGGAGAAAAGAGAAATTTCTATTTTCAAGGTGCATAGGTAGCATAAAAAGAAAAATAATAAAAATAGTTGTCATTCCATTAATCAAGGTGTATAGGTGGAAATTTAGAAGTTTGTAGAAAGTTCCTTGAATCATGTATTTAATATTTGTTGGGTGCTTAGTTGTATTTAGGTGGAAATTCTAGAAGGTTGTAGATATTGTAGAAGGTTGTGGAAATTCTAGAATGTTGTGGATAAATCATGTCTTGGGTTAGAAGTGCCTATTTAAGAAAGGCTTATTATCATTTGTAATCAAGTTCGAAAAATGGAAGCTCTTCTAATGGAAGTTGGAGAAATAGAAGCTCTTCAAGTGAAGCTCTTTAAGTAGAAGCTCTTAGAGATAAAATATCTCTTATATTGTAAGAATTTGGAGTCCTTTCATTTGGAGGATATTATAATGAATTTCAAGTATTAATGGATGATGCTTTATGAAGCATTTTGTCATCTCTCTTGTCTCCATCTTGTTGTGATCTTGGTTGTGAGTTGGCATGGGTGGTGTGGCCCGTCATCAGTGGTATCAGAGCAGGAGTTCTTGAGCGTGCGAACAGATTGCCGAATGTGAGGCAGTTTGCACCAGGACCTTGAGTTGGGTGAAGTTTGTGAAGAAGTTCTTGATTGTGTAGATAGAACACCGACTGTGAGGCAGTTTGCATGAGGTTCTTGTTTTGGTCGAGATTTGTCTTCTGAAGACTTGATTATGGAGAAGAGAAAGAAGAAGATGACTTTTGTGATTGGATGGATTCTGAGGATTCCTCAACTTGAGAAATTTAGAGCAAGAAATAAGCAGTCATTGCTAGTTGATTTGCAGAAGCAAGTGAATGAATTAGAAGCTGAGTTGCGGAAATGACGAGCATGTCACCAGAAGGAAGATGTTGATAATTATTTGGATGTAGAAAAGAAAGATGATCTAGTGGAAGAGCAAGAGGATGCAGAGGAAATTATTTGTGAACCTAAAGTTGAAGAAGATGAACAAGAAGAGGAAGAGCATGAAGATGAAAAGACTTACGAACCTGAAGTAGATCAAGATGATTTGAAGATTGCAGTGATGGAGGAAACATTTAGTGCCTTCATTGGAGATCAAGCAAGTGGAGTAGTTACGTGCATTGTTGACGATATGAAAGAGGCAAGCAAAGATGAAGATGTCAATGAGGTAAATTCTTATGAATCATGGGATGTTGTCTTTGATATGATTTTAAAAGATATTGGTGATGGTTTGCATGAGAATCTTGTTAGTCATGTGTGGTATGCAAAAGAAGATTGGTATGGCATTGCTGGCTTTATTCAGGTGTGATTAGTTCAACAAGATTGGATGAGGATGAGACTTATACTTGGATAGAGTTCATTTGATGCAAGAGCATCTAGAGGTACAAGGGCAATCCTGTGTCACCCAAAAAAATGTACTTAGACTTAGTTTCTATTTCATGTCTTTACATTTTTGGATACCCATTTGGGTAAAATAAAGGTTCCAACTCTCACAATTCCACTATCAATGCATTTGAAAATCCCAAAAAAATAGGAGCATGTATTTGGGCCATCATTTTGGTAAACTAGAACGTGTGAGTTGGCCAGATGAATGTAATCATGATTTAAAGCATTCCAAAAAAAGAATCAGGTCAATAGGCCCCACGGTTTGAAAGTTATTGTAGTTTTTCGGGTTTTGGAGACCTCCTACGAATGCTTCAAAGTCAGGTTTGGGGCATTAAATGACCTCGAAAAGGGTCAAAAAATGGGGAACAAGCAAAGCTTGTCCATAGGGCTATAGAGCGCTTTGAGAGCTTTTCAAAAATGTAAACGGTTCATCAATCGGAGCTACAGTTCAAAAGTTATGCCTCTCGGAAGTTCGGTTACCATTTTTGGATTCTTCTAGATTTGCACCGACTTCTAACGCAGCTTTTGGAACCTTCTATTTTGTCGGTGGATGCTTACTAGCACTTTCTAGAATGTACTCCTAGTCCTTAACCCTCTGGGGTCTATTTAAGGAGATTTCTGGCATTGTAAAAGGCAGTTCGGAGTGGAGTTTGAGAGGAGGTACTGAAAGGAGAAATTATCTCCAGATTTATGCTATTGTAAGCCCTTAGGGAATGTTCTAAAGTTTATTTTCTCTGTACTATTTGTAATAGCTTATTTTCTTAGTTAATATAATTTTCCCTTTCTGTTGTGTCCATTTTGTTCTTGGGTTGTGTCCCCATCAAGTGGTATCAGAGCTAGTTTTCCTAAGTGTGTAGACAAAACGCCGACTGTGAGGCAGTTTGCACCAGGACTGTGTGGTTGTGGGTTCAAGTTAGAAGATGCCTCCACGAAGAGAGCATGGTGGAAGGGCCAGAGCTATTAATCTTGAGGAGGTTAGAGCCCTCCAAAGGTAGGTGCAGGCATTGCAAGAGCAGCTTCGTAGAGGAGAAAATGTTGTCGCAGGTGACAACAGTGAGGATGACAATGAAGAAGAAGCAATGGGACCAGAAGAGGAATTTGACAGGGAAGTTCTGAATCTTGTAGAGGAAAGGCTTTTTAGGGCCATTACTAAGTTTGGGAAAAGACCTACAATTGAAGTGGGTGTATTTTTAGGAAATTTGAAACCAGATGAGTTGATCGATTGGATCAATGAAATGGAAGAATACTTTGAGTATGAGGATATCAGGGACCCAGATAGTGTTGAGTTTGCAAAGGCCATGCCAAAATCTAGTGGCAAGAGGTTCAATTGGAAAGAAACAGAAGAGGAAAGGAGAAGATCACAAGATGGGATCGCATGGTGGACAAATTGAAGAAGCAGTTCATTCCTATGGACTACAAGCTTGATTTGTTTAAGAAGATGCATGGGTTAAAGCAAGCAGGAAGATCAGTCCAAGAATATACAGAAGAATTTTACCGACTCTTGATTAGAGCAGGACATGCAGAAGCAAATAAGGAGAAGGTTGCTCGTTATATCAGTGGGTTGCGACCTAGCATCTAGGAGGAATTAAGTCTGGTAAGAATGACGAGCGTTGAAGAGGCATACCAGTTTTCCCTACGAGTTGAAGAGAAGCTGAATAAAAGGTTTGAAGGAAGACAAAGAGGGCACGGTCAAGGAGGAAGGGGAAGCGGTAGATCATCTGGAGGCTGCAATGAAACCCAAAAGAAAAATGAAGATGTGGGTACTAGCAGGAACCAGAGGAATGAGGGTTTCAATCGCTTCCATGATCAAGACTTTGGAAATCAAAGAGGAAGAGGTAGAGGACATGGACAAGGAAGAGGAGGCTTTCGTGGTACCTGTTTCCATTGCAATGAAGAAGGTCATCGTGCCTTTGAATGCCCTCAACAATAAGGAAGGACAGATAGGAGAGCTGATGGCCAAGCTAGGGTTGCTCATGTGGATGAGGATGCATAATCATCACATTCAGAGGATGTAGAAAGAGGAGAGACCTTGGTAAATGAAAGAGTCCTACTAAGTGGTGAGATTGAACCAGGACAACGGAGGAGTTTGTTCCATACTAGATGCAAGTGTGAGGATAAATGTTGTGATGTGATCATTGATGGTGGTAGCACTGATAACTTGGTATCAAAAGAGATGGTCTCTAAGCTGAAGCTCAAGAGGGAGAAACATCCATAGCCCTATCAAATTGCTTGGGTAAAAGATGATCATAAGGTCCTGGTAAGTGAACAATGTTTAGTAAAATTTAAAATTGGGAGTTACCATGATGAAGTTCTTTGTGATGTTATTTCGATGGATGTTTTCCATCTATTATTGGGTAGACCATGGCAGTTTGATAGACATGCAGTGCATGATGGACATGCAAACACATACTCTCTCACAAAGGATGGAGTTCGCCATAAATTGAAGCCCATGAAAAAGGAAGATGAAAAGGTATGTAGCAGTGCTAGGATTTGTCTTTTTGATGGAAGGAAGTTTTTAGATGGCATGAAACATCAGCATATGTGCTATGCTTTGATTCCTATGAAAGATAAAGAAGGTAGTAGTGAAATACCATTTGAAGTTTCAGATTTACTAGGGGAGTTTGGAGATATTATCTATGATAATGTTCCAGATGGATTGCCACCAGTAAGGAAAATCAGTCATCAGATAGATCTAATTCCAGGAGCTAGTTTTCCTAACAAGGTTGCTCACAAGATGACTCCTACTGAAACAGAGGAGCTAAATAGACAGGTTCAGGAGCTGTTGAGGAAGGGCTTGATTCAAGAAAGCCTGAGTCCATGTGCAGTACCTGTAGTACTCGCACCAAAGAAGGATGGAGAATGGAAGATGTGTATAGATTCTCGAGCTATAAATAGGATCACCATCAAGTACCGATTTCCTTTGCCAAGGATGGATGATATTATGGACTACTTGAGTGGAGCTCAGTACTTCACAAAGATAGATCTGAAGAGTGGTTATCACCAAATATGGATTCGAGAAGGAGATGAGTGGAAAACAGCCTTCAAGACCAAGGAGGGTCTTTATGAGTGGTTAGTCATGCCCTTTGGATTGACGAACGCCCCAAGCACGTTCATGCGGCTCATGAATGAGGTACTTAAGAAGTTCTTGGGAAAATTTGTTATTGTATATTTGGATGATATTTTAATTTTCAGCAAGACTTTGGAAGAACATTTACTACATATTCGTAGTGTCCTTGAAAGGCTAAGGGAAGAGAAACTGTTAATTAATCTAAAGAAGTGTGTCTTTGCAAAAAGGGAGTTAGTCTATTTGGGATTTGTTATATCACCTAAAGGTCTCAAAATGGATCCGGAGAAGGTAAAAGCCATCTTGGAATGGCCTATTCCAAGGTCTGCTACTGAGGTAAGATCATTTCATGGTCTGGTTAGTTTTTACAGGAAGTTTATTAATAATTTCAGTGGCATATGTGCACCCCTAACTGATACAATAAGAGGGGATAGAAAAGAGTTCAAATGGACTGCAGCAGTTGTGAGAAGTTTTGAATTGCTGAAGAAGAAGGTAACAGAACAGCCTGTGTTGGCACTTCCAAATTTTAGAAAGGTTTTCCAGGTGGATTGTGATGCTAGTGGCAGCACTATTGGGGTTGTATTAAGCCAAGAAGGTAAGCCTATTGCATATTTTAGTGAAAAATTGAATGATGCAAAGAAGAAGTATTATGTTTATGATCAAGAGTTCTATGCAATAGTTCAGGCCTTAAAGAAATGGAGGCATTATTTATTGCCAAAGGAATTTGTTTTGTATACTGATCATCAGGCATTACAGTACCTAAGTAGCCAAGGTAAATTGAATCAGAGGCATATGAAGTAGGTAGAATTCTTGCAGAGTTATAAATTTGTGTTCAAGCATAGAAGTGGAAAATCTAACAAGGTTGCAGATGCACTAAGTAGGAGGCAGTTGTTGCTTACAACAATGCAGGTTGAAGTAGTTGGGTTTGATGAACTCAAGAATTTGTACCCCAAGGATCTTGATTTTGCTGAAGCATGGAAAGCTTGTAAAGAACCTGTTGCTATAGATAGAACCAAGTGGTTAGACTATTTCATTCAGGATGGCATGTTGTTCAAAGGTAGTCAATTGTGCATTCCAAGGAGTTCCATGAGGGAAAATCTGATTAAGGAGAAACACAGTGGAGGGATGGCAAGACATTTTGGTTGAGATAAGACCATTGCCATTCTTAGAAAACATTATTTTTGGCCTCAAATTACACAGGATGTGAAGAAGTTTGTATAGAGTTGCCAGGTTTGCCAAGTTGCCAAGGGGTTTAGTCACAATACTGGCCTATATCAACCATTGCCTGTTCCATCAAGGCCATGGGAGGACATAAGTATGGATTTTGTTCTTGGATTGCCAAGGACACAAAGGGGTAATGACTCAGTATTCATGGTGGTTGATAGGTTCTCCAAAATGGCACATTTCATTCCATGCCACAAAACTCATGATGTTGTCCATATTGCAGACTTGTTTTTCAAAGAGGTGGTAAGAATACATGGTCTTCCAGGGAGCATAGTTTCTGACAGAGATACTAAATTTGTGGGGTATTTCTGGAGGACATTGTGGAAAAAGTTGAGAATAGACTTGAAATTCAGTTCCACGCATCACCCACAAACTGATGGCCAAACAAAAGTGGTAAACATAAGTCTAGGCAATTTGCTGAGATGTTTAGTTGGAGATAAGCCCAAGGGATGGGATTTGATTCTACCACAGGCAGAGTTTGCTTATAATAACTCTGTAAATAGGAGTACTGGAAAATCACCATTTCAAATTGTATATGGGAATAGCCCAAGGACTGCACCAGAATTGAGGAAGATAGAACAAGGGGAGAGGAAAAGTGCTGAAGCAGAAGAATTTGTTGAACATAGCAAGCATCTACATGAGGAGGTTCAAGCACACATTACCAAGATGAATCAAGAGTATAAAGCTAGGGCTGATCAAAGGAGAAGACATAAGGAATTCCAAGTAGGGGATGTAGTCATGGTGCACTTATGAAAAGAAAGATTTCCAGCCGGTACTTACAACAAGCTGAAAATGAAGAAATTTGGCCCCTGCAAAATTCTAAAGAAACATGACTCAGGAAATGCATATGAGGTGGAGCTACCAGAAGGTATTCACATTTCTCTCATTTTCAACATTGCAGATTTAACAGAGTATCATGATGATGGTGCAGATGATGAGCTGGTGTTAGAGCCATGTCCAATTCCTGCTTCTAAGAAGGAGGAGATAGAAGACATTCTAGATCATCATGTGGGTAGGAGTACCAGAAATAGGCAGTATGAAGAGTATTTGGTCAATTGGAAAGGATGACCAATCGAGGACTCAACTTGGATTTGAGCAGCTGAGGTTTCCCATTTGGGATTTCCTCTACCATCCATAAAGTGATAGGGTCACTTTTCAATCTACCCTGGGTGTCTGATGCAGGAGCATCCAGAGGTATAAGGGCAATCCTGTGTCACCCAAAAAAATATACTTAGACTTAGTTTCTGTTTCATGTCTTTACATTTTTGGATACCCATTTGGGTCAAATAAAGGTTCCAACTCTCACAATTCTACTATCAGTGCATTTGGAAATCCCAAAAAAATAGGAGCATGTATTTGGGCCATCATTTTGGTAAACTAGAAGGTGTGAATTGGCCAGATGAATGTAATCATGATTTAGAGCATTCCAAAAAAAGAATCAGGTCAATAGGCCCCACGGTTTGAAATTTATTGCAATTTTTTGGGTTTTGGAGACCTCCTAAGAATGCTTCAAAGTCAGGTTTGGGGCATTAAATGACCTTGAAAAGGGTCAAAAAATGGGGGATGAGTGAATCTTGTCCATAGGGCTATAGAGCGCTTTGAGATCTTTTCAAAAATGTAAACAGTTCGTCAATCGGAGCTACGGTTCAAAAGTTATGCCTCCCGAAAGTTCGATTACCATTTTTGGATTCTTCTAGATTTGCACTGACTTCTAACGCAGCTTCTAGAACCTTCTATTTTGTCGGTGGATGCCTACTAGCACTTTGTAGAATGTACTCCTAGTCCTTAACCCTCTAGGGTCTATTTAAGGAGATTTTTGGCATTGTAAAAGGCAGTTCGGAGTGGAGTTTGAGAGGAGGTACTAAAAGGAGAAATTATCTCCAGATTTATGCTATTGTAAGCCCTTAGGGCATGTTCTGAAGTTTATTTTCTCTGTACTATTTGTAATAGCTTATTTTCTCAGTTAATATAATTTTCCCTTTCTGTTGTGTCCATTTTGTTCTTGGGTTGTGTCCCCATCATCATTACAGAAGAGAGATTTCAGCAGCAAACACTTGTTCCGAGTAGGTGTTGGAAAAGAAGAAAGAAGGAAATATATTGGCATCGGATACTTGTTCCAGCTATGTGTTGGAGGAAGAGAAAAAAAATATGTCAACAGTGGCTACTTCATTTTGTGAATCCATACTCACAAAATTTTTCCTACCATGGGAGTCGGATGCAGGAGCATCATGCATCAGCCAAAAAAAATGTGGAAGATTTGCATGTTGGTTTTCTTGTTGCTATTGAGGTGGAAGCTTGTGGTGAAGATGAAGATGATTGTATATCTTTCTTTTGGCGTCAAAGTGTGGGACACACTTTTTATCTACCAAGGGAGTCTGATGCAGGAGCATCTTGCATGGGAAAATTAAATTATTAGAAAAATAAATAAATAAATAAATAAAATTGTGGAGGAGAGAGAAAGTGACAAAAATAGAAGGAAAAATAATAATAAAATAAAATAGGAAAAAATGAGAAAAGAGGAATTTCTATTTTCAAGGTGCATAGCTGGCATAAAAAGAAAAATAATAAAAATAGTTGTCATTCCATTAATCAAGGTGTATAGGTGGCAATTTAGAAGTTTGTAGAAAGTTCCTTGAATCATGTATTTAATATTTGTTGGGTGCTTAGTTGTATTTAGGTGGAAATTCTAGAAGGTTGTAGATATTGTGGAAGGTTGTGGAAATTCGAGAATGTTGTGGATAAATCATGTCTTGGGTTAGAAGTGCCTATTTAAGCAAGGCGTATTATCATTTGTAATCAAGTTCGAAAAATGGAAGCTCTTCTAATGGAAGTTGGAGAAATAGAACCTCTTCAAGTGAAGCTCTTCGGATGTAATTTATTGTAGAAGCTCTTAGAGAGAAAATATCTCTTATATTGTAAGAATTTGGAGTCCTTTCATTTGGAGGATATTATAATGAATTTCAAGTATTAATGGATGATGCTTTATGAAGCATTTTGTCATCTCTCTTGTCTCCATCTTGTTGTGATCTTGGTTGTGAGTTGGCATGAGTGGTGTGGCCCATCATCAATTAAGATCTTAGATAAATAACAAATAAATGATAAATGTGTACATACTATAGGGTTCTTGCTATGAATGAAAATGTCTAAAAGTCTGCGATGGCGAATTTGGGTCAATGCATCATCAGAGGGCACCCCTTATCAAATAAAAAATCCAATAATATTTCATTAGTACAAACAACTAACTAGTATATATATCTATATATGCATTTAATGACTTTATAACATGTAATTACCTTTCCCTTGTCAATGGTTGGTGGCACAACCCCCTCACAGTGTCCCCCACTAAGATGTGAAACCTACAAGACAAAAAGAGGATGAGAAATAATGTAAATAAATATCAAATAGGAAAATAATGATTAATAAAATAATACACACCATAGAGGTCTTAAGGCCAAATGAAATGGTTGAAAGTGTGACAGCATCCAAATCTCTCATCTCTTCTATCATCAGTTGGATATAAATGAAACACGTAATGTACATAAGTATGAAGTTGTCAATTTTTTTAAAATATAAATGTTGATTTTAAATTAAGAATGTCATAAAAAATCAAAATTATAGACTTAGGTACCGTAACAAAAGGAGTACATGTCTCTGCCCACCTCGCCTTGTCTCTCACAAGAGTCGTGTGTCTTTGCAACCATGCCTATTGTGTTATCATCCCTAATCTTAAACTGAAATTTAGAACTAGTAATGGGACCTACACATAGATTATTGCACAAGCGAAAAAATGTGGCACCCAAACATGTGAGGAACAACTAGATGTACTAGCACCAGCATTATCAACATGGAGAGGCAACAATGACCTAGTTTGGATGACTAGTAGACAGCTCAAATGATGAATGGTTTTAATAGATGTCACACTAGCCTCGACAATGACATCAAGATGTTGCATTGGAGGAGGAGGGATGTCAGGGGTGGAGGGGGGGAGAAGGGACAAATGTGGTGGCTTTCTTCCACCTCACCCTGGATCTATCCTATGAAGCTCCACCTCCTACACCCATGTTGGGCCCCATGCTCCAATAATTAACTTTAAGCCCTTTGATAAAATCAGCATATAATTTTCTTATGAAATAGAAAGGAACCTCCAAATTTTTGTGTGGTGATTTGTCAAAAACCATCCACCAGCAATCCCAAAAATGAGTTCTAGTGGCCTCATTAGTGCACCATTTGATTAATGTTTCAATTTTCTAGCATCAACTAGTTTACCAATTTTGGGGTCAAAAAATAGACTAGTTAATTCCTTTTTACTAATATTAAGGGCCACAACCCCATCATAATCCAAGATGTCATCAAATTGGTGGTTCATCTCATCATGCCAACAAAGAGCTACATCATGCTACTTGGTAATGGTCTCAATATTAGCCACAATAGTATTAAGGGTGGCTAGCATGGGAGATAAATTAGGGATGTTATTATATGTCTTTTGCACAACGCTTAATTGGTTTAGGTTTTCTTAAATTAAGCCTTTAATTTAGGGAGGTTTTGAGGGGCAATGGTGGTTGTGGATTTTTTTAAGGTTCATCGTTTGGCAAGGTATTATTAGGAGGTTGGTTAGGGTCTTCCATGCCTATTTATAATGCAAATAAACATAGAATTACAATTTGTTGAATGAAAATTTTATGAATCAAACTAAAAAAATTATTTTCATCACAAAAAAACTAAATTTTAAAAAAATGAATTCAATCAATTGAAAAACGATAAAAATTGAAGCTACATGTGGTTAGATGAAAAGTGGAGTGAAAAAAATGGCAAGGTTGTATCATATATCCAAACTACTTTCCTATAGTTGATAGTGGAGTTGACAAGATGAAGACAAATAACAACATTCAAGTTTTTTTTCTAAACCTATGTGCAGGTTTTGAGTATCCAATATACAGATACCCAATAAGCTTAGGTAGTAGTTTTTCATTGGTGTCAGGATTTGGAAGTGGGTGGGGGAGGGATCAGAGCAAATTTTAAATCACTTCTAGACTTTTTTAGACTAGTTTTTTTTCACACTGCTAGTTTTTGGCCCACCATGATCCTCCACATACCCATTACAAATACAAACAACCACTGGCTTGTACTTTAAATCACAAATATTACACTTAAACATATCTAAAATCTACAAGAAAATTATTTAGAATATGTATACTATATTGCATAAGGGACCATTTGGTTGTTTGAAGTGGACATTAATTGGCACTTGTAATTCTAAAAAATATATAATCCAATATTTGGGTGCACAAAATTAGAATTGAAATTTGAATAACTTAAAATTTGGTATCCTCATTTACTCCCCAAAATTGGAATTCTATTTTCCATCTAAATAGGTGGAATTGATGGAATTCCCATTCAAATATCAATTTGACAAAACCAAGTATTAGATATTAATTGAAACAAAAAACTTTTCACATCTAGTAACAAAAATTTGTCCAGCTATATTTTGCCATGTATTTATGTACCATAAAATATGCTTATTGTGCTGAATAAATTTACACCATAAAGATCAACAATATCTTCTATTGTCCATAGTTGAAGGTCTTTACAATCTATGCATTGTTGGTAGGACCATGATGATAATTTTTTAGGCCCTTAACTCCATCTTGGTAGGCTTCAAAATTACAATTTTTTAATTTCTCAAGTTAAACATGCCTTGGAAACCATGTTTTTGTAATTTCAAATGAAGAGATTGGGAATACCTATGAAAGAGAAAAAAAAAAAAATCTATTTCGGGTGACACAAGAAGAGCACCTTGCAAGTGGCTATTTATTGTTGTTTCGAACAACTAAAGATTACAATCCCATGAAGTAATGATTTTCACAAGATCGTACAGACCAATACAAGGTCCCCACAAAGTGGTGAATTTCTCTATTTCAGATATATTCCTTACAAAGGAGTGTGAAATAGGGGCTTTTTCCATTTTGGAGGGGAGAGATGAACATATAATGAAGTTGTGAATAGAGATTAATAAAATATTTGAAAGGGTGAACTAAATCATTCTATGTACATGAAAGTATAAGTCATTAATTATGAAATGTTTGAAATGGAAAATGAATGAATAGATAATTGGCCACTTGTGCAAAATGTTTAAATTCAAAAATAAAGAGTTAAAGGATGAATAAAGGCAACAAGTTATTTAAAGAGTCCTTTCGATGTAACCCCAATATCATCAAACAATAAATCTAAATTTCACACAAGATAAGTGTTTCAGAATAACCAAGTTCTTCATTAAAAAATGTTCTCCAACTCTACTCTGCCTCTATAATGAAAAAAAAATCTACTTATTACAATTTTGAAAATTACCATATTTGGCAAATTTTTAGGAAAAATAGAAATTTCCATTTTTGGTAATTTTTAAAACTTATCCTATGAATCCTAATTTTTCCCAAGAAAAGCCCCCAACTAAGGCAAGACAAATTGCCAACTAATCAACAAAATCAAAGATACGATTTTGGATTTATTACAAAAACAAAATTCTAAAAAAATTAGAAAAAACACTAAAAGTTAATTTTGAAGGTCAAGATGAGTTTTCGAGATCCTAAAAAAAAGTTGAAACGGCCACCTATTGAGCTAAGCTTATCAACAATCCAAATAACTCCTTCTACTGCAACTACCTGTAAAATTTTAGCCAAAACCCACATCTGAGTCAAAAGTTATGACCCCCGAAAGTAAATCTCGACTAAAACCCACAACTGAGTCAACAGCCTTGACCCTCAGATGCCCCTGCATCACCTTTCTTTTTTAAATACCATTTCAAGCTACAAAAAAATTTAGAGCACAAGTGACGAAGCTATGAAACTACATTACTAAGCAACAAAAATTTGTAAGTTCAATTCTCCCTCTGAATTTGAATTATTGCTCAATTGGCACCTAAGAAGGAAGTTGCAACTAAAACAGAAGTAATTGTTAAGAAAGATAAGAATGAGAACATAGAAAAAACTATACAAAAAATAATCATGGAGTTATTTCCTCACTCTTAAGCTACTGGTACCATGTCCATATTTTCTAATGAATTTAGTGGATATAAGGATGCAAATTTTCCAATTAATGGTAGGTCATTTTTCTAGTATTTTTATGGAAATAAGGATGAAAAAGAACCTAGGAACAATGCTTGGTGACTTAACCTAGGAAAAATAATTGTTCCAAACATATATGTGGACATATAGCTCATTAATATCCTAGCTAAATTTATGAACTAGCTACTAGGACAGTTAGAAAGCCAAATGGGATGCCCCTACTAGTTATAACTAGGTCTTGTATTGAGGAATATTTTGGATTTTGCACCCAATCCCTAAGTAAGATAGATAGAGCTCAGATTAAGGTTAGCAAAGATCACACACTTCATGAATAGGATTCAAAACAATATATTAATGTTGGTTGAGAATATGGGTCTGCATCCCATTGATAGGTTTATGAAATTTTTCAAGAACACTTATTATGGGTGGGCTCAGCTATTTGGAAAGGATACCAAAGAGAAAATTCCTTTTGACTATATGTACAAGTCTATGAGAATTAAGAACCCTCATTCCTATTTGGAGTTTGATTTTTCTAGTGAGATTGAGAGAACCCATCATAAATAGTCAACTAGATGGAAAACTACTAAGTCATTCAATAATTACTCTCTATTGTGTCATCTTCTGTTATTCCAAGATTTTGACCAGTTTAGGAGTTCTCTAAAACTCACTACCACTAATGAACAAGGAAATCATTTACCCATTAAAATATGGTGCAAGGTCTAGGATAAATATGGCAAGTATGGGGATTTCAAGATATTTAGAGATGTATTTATGGTGTGGATTACTAGGTTGCTTGGACATTCTATCACTAGAATCCCTAAACAAATTATGTTAATGTTGAGGCCAAAGGAATACTTACCTGATGGAAAATATGAGTTCACTTTTTGGGATTGGATATGAAAACCTTATTTCACATTGATTAGGTTGTATGGATGTAGACACCAACCCCACATACTACCTCAATTTGTGTCTAAAAGGGTAGGTTTCCTTTAGTTTATACAGTAACTAATGTGGATTGAAAAGGACATTGCATAGACTAGGAAGAAGGGGAATCCCATGTCTCACTTTATGAAATTTGATGGTTTCATAATATGATACTTAAACATTAAATAGGTACAAGAGTACATTATGAATAATTTTGGTTTCCAAAGTGCAAAGGAAAGGCAAAATGATCTGCAGGGACATATCAAGTCTTTTTTTGCAAGACAAGATCATCATTCCAATTTTGAGGGAGATTTTATAAGGAACTATGATCATATTCTTGAGATTAAGAAAAGGATGAAGAAGTGGAGTATTTTTTTGAACATTGAGACGCAAATACTAAGTGCAAGATTGCTCCATTTCTATGATGATGTTGGATTAGAAGTCATCAGAATTTATAAATGTATTCAAAACTTTGATGAAATACATCAGGAGTATATGAACTAGAAAAAGGGAAAAGAAGCAGAGCAACCTCAAACCTCACTTTCTCAAATGAAGAGGAAACTCTTAATAGGAGGTTCAGCTTCAGAACCCAAGTCTGGTGTATTTGAGAAGAGTAGCACCCCATTGGTCACTTATGAGGATTTAGACGATGGAGGAGGGTTAGAAGAAGTTGCACATATACTAAAAAGTTTGGAAGAAAGAACCATAGTTAAAGAACCACAATCTCCCCTAGTGTTTAAAGAAGAAATACATGGGTGCCATGCATTAACAATGGAGAATGACATGCCAATTGACACTGTGGATGAGAGGGAGGCAATTTCTCAACAATTCATTCAATAGGAAGATATCACTAAGACACGGGAGTTCAAGGACTTCTAGATCAACTACAGAATGAAAGACTTTTATGAAAAGAAGAAGAAGAATTAGAGGTTGGAAGGGGTTGATGAGTCTCAACATTCTACCATGATCCAAAAAATGATAGATGAATTACATCTTGATGACATAAACTGCACTGAAGAAGAGGCTAGATAAATTGTATGCAAGAGTGATATCCTCATTGTACCTACATAGTCTTACAATTAAGGAAATATTCTATTGGACCAAGTAAGCAAGCATGATGACACCACATTTGCAACTGAAATTTGAAACTTCAGAGAAAATAGAAGGGTCAGGATTTGATCCAAAAACTGAAACCTTGGCTACTTGGGTAATCTTTAAAGGCAATAAACCCAAGCTAATCAATAGCTCTAGAGGAACACATCGAATGAAAATTGTCCAAACTATTGATAATACTAATTATTTAGTCTCTACAAATGAATTGATGCACAAAGCCATGTTCAACAGGGCACAAATGAAGCATGTGAAGGAGAGGAATTCCAGATAAGAGAGATGGGCATGAATACCATCATAAATAAAATGCACACAAAAACAAGAAGGTTGGAGAGTCAACTAAATAGTATGAAAGCCCTTCCAACACCTGAGGATATAGTTGTTAACCAACCCACAGTACCTACCATTAAAATCAAAGAAAAATATATTGAGAAAATAAAAGATAAAGACATACACAAGGAATGCACTTATAAGAACCTTGAGGATATCTTGGAACTCAAGGTCAAGATGATTATTGGAATGTGTAATGAGGTGCATGAGAATATTCAATGGTTGATTAATAAGATTGATTTCTTCACAAACAATGAGGATGTGTTGATGGAATTGGAAATGAAATGGAAGCCTTCTTGATTTGAGTTAGGAAAATTATATGAGGTTACCAAGAGGGATCTAGATGCTTCCTAAATGATTGAGGATACAATAGATATATCGGATGCTATAAAAAATAACTTGGCCTATATGGAACAAGAACAACAAAAAAAATTGAACAAATGGTACAACTCATCTCTTCTGTTGAGCATTGCATCATACCTTCTCTATTCAACAAAGATGGATAGACCAAAATCTTGGAGGTATGGAGAGGTGAAATGATGACACATCTACAAAGGGCCATGAATCACTTCAAGGAAAAGGAGAGCTTCCAACTAAATGACTTCCACACTCTATTGGATAAGATCATCATTCTAGAGAATAAGTTTACTAAATTCCAAACAAATGTTTCAGTTACTATAGGAAAGAAATGGCAAGAAATACATAAATTTATCCCTGGGGTCTCCAAATTCACATGGCCTAACCACACATAGATTTTTAAGTGGACCAGTGACTACATGGTGGTACTTGAAATAGTGTAGGTGGAGACATCAACCAATGAGGAAGAAGAGGTTGTTGCTACATAATAAACCACAAACAACCCTTGCTAAGTTAATTCCAATTTCATATGCATTAGTATTTAGTTATTTATGAATAGTTGTGAAATGAAAAGGTTTGAAGCTATGTTGCACCGTTTCATTTTGTATAAGAAAGGCTACCAAGACCTTATTAAAAAAAAGGCCATAAGAAGATACATATTATACATGCAAGATATATTATACATTTTGACATTTTGGATATGCTTCCATCTTTATGCAATATTATAAAGTACTTAGAACTTTAATGTTTGATGCAATTTCAAGATCTATGCAATCTTCATTTATTTTTTGTTTTCCTTTATTTCATATAACAATATAAGATACTTTCCTTTGATAATCTATTTGGATATTTGGATGTTTAATAACTCATCTTTCAATATTGTCCTCTTGAATTCATATTACTATTGATGGATCGAATTCTATGTGTATCTTTGATTATCAAATGTTGCATGCTATGTAATATTTTTCTAATTGGTCTCCATCACTAGGGTTAAATTCACTTAGACTAGGGTCCACATACCATAAATTTCTATGTCCAATAACCAATGGTGTACATGATTTCTTTAAGAATTTGATGATATTTTGATTTAGTGTTAGACTCTATTTACCCAATGTCAAAGGACTAGTCTAGCCATTGTTAAATTTGATCAATAGTTATAGTTATTTATTGTTACCATCTCCATCATATCTTCACATCTTTAAAAATTATATTAAGCATCAATAAAGCATATAGCCATACATCACTGATTTCTCCTTGGGAATTACTTGCTATCCCAAGAGCATCAAGCAATAAAATATGCACAAGTCATAACAAATAGTTCCATTAGGTATACCCACCTAGGTTAGCAAATCTTGAAGTGAAGAGAATTTTTATTCAAACCCTAATTGTTGGCCAAATTTTGTTGGATTTTTTTCCTGTATTGGGCAAGAAAGGCTCATAAGTTTCCCAACCAACAATTTGAGGAACTAAGACATTTGTTCTCTCATAAAATATACATCCATTTTTTGGATTTTAAAATTCAAGAAGTCAATACAATAGTATTCACATGCAACAAAAGTTTATTCAAATGAAATAAACTTCTAATAAAATACAATGTCTTTATGTCATAAGTGATGTTTACAATGTCAAATGGGACGATCTTTAATTCATATGCAATGAACTTTATGTTGATTACAATACTCAGTAAATTTGCAAAAAACTATAAGCACAAAATGTAGAAATATTGATTAGAGCCTCCAATGTTATATGCAATGATATAGTAGACAAAAGAAACCTATAATGCCCCATCCAAAGATCCTTGGAACAAGGATAAATATAAGCCAAGCATACTTTCCCATATCATGCAACATTTCTCAAGAAGGGGTGCGACATTTTTAGGGATTGGCCAACACTTCTCTCAAGGGCATACAATACTTTACAAGGATCGTATGACACTTCTTCAAAGGGGGTGTGATACTGGAAAGTGTCACACGACATTTCTCTAAGAGGCATGCGATACAATTAGGGAATTCACAACAAAATTCTAATGGGTGTGCAACACATTATTGTATTGCCCCATGTTGACACATGGTCACCCAAGAAAACAAGAAAACTCTTAAGGACAAACAAAAAGGGGTAAAATAGAGTTCAAAACCTCCAAATCGAGGAGTACTAGATCTGCAATTCGAGGTGTAAACACTCAAACACAATACTAAAGGATGAAAACAACATCTAACCATCTAACAAGCAGTAAAGGGAAAGTGCATAAGGTAATATCGCAGTGTACTTAAAACAACATTGCAATAACTAAAAACAACATTACAATGTGCAGAACAACCAAACTAAGTACAAGGTTCCTCCCAACCATAATAGCGTCATAAGACCATCGTGGGCCCTAGCCATCCCCCAGGCATAACATCCCAAGCTACCAATCAAATCATCAATACTATCATAGAGGGATGTCACTACTAAAATGTGCTACAACATAAGGATAAGGAAATCTAACATGCTAGAAGTAAAGCATAAGATAATCCTGCAAATCAACTCATCATCTACATATGCTAAACATCATAATAAGGAAATGTGCCAATACTAACATCATCTAAATGTAATATACAAGCATTCTAATGAAAGCATAAGTCACAAGAAAGCATACTGCGAAACCCAAAGTACCAAGTGAAAACATCCAGCAATGATCGTACTAGGATAATGGACCATCTCCATACACCAATCCCTAGCAATGGTATGGGTAGCTATGCCTCTCAAACACATGGAACCCGTAGGCCCACTCTCGTTGTGCTGATGGAGATAATGATCCAACCATAAACACACAAAAAACAAATGTCCATGACTAACACACGTGCAAGATAGTATGATGACTGAAACCAAGACATAGACAATGCATAAACTACAGGTCTTGGTCAGACACTCAATGGGCTACTAAGTAGGGGTTGACATCATGGAGAGTCGCTTGGCATTGACAAGCCCAAGCTTGGAACATGTAGATTCAACTCCCTCAATGGAAAGGCTCTAGGATAGATTATTAAGTTTTATTACCACCCACTATTTTATTTATTAATCACTTATTTAAAACTTCTTTCACCAACCCTTTGGGCACAATGATCACCAGGTTACAAGATAGAAGCCCCCTCCATATGCTACCCTACCCTACCCATGCTCATCCAACGATGAGTGCCCATAGGCATGTAGATTCCCAACCCAACCCCAATGATCATAACCTCTGAAAGTACCACAAAAGATCAAGACTCGCAAGTCACTTGAAAAATGTATGTGCACATACTTGTGTGTGGTGCACCACCATCATGAAGATCACAACACAAGGACTAGAAGAGAACACAAGCAAAAAGTCACTCAACTGAAAATAGACTCAAGAGGATGGATGTGACATGCATCCTAATGCAATAGAAAAGTGCAATAAAGGTCTAACTGACATCCAAATATATAATCTAGGTCCACGACCCAACTCATGCCAAGAAAACCTAAGAAAATAGGGTGGCATGCAAAATGAGGTAAAAAACCCCAAAACTGGAAAACTTCAAAATTAAAACCCATTTGACCTTTGGGTACAAAAACCTCAAAAATCCAATAATATTTGAGTTTGGACACTGTATGCAAAAATGGCTAGCATAATGGTGGGAATCCCCAAACCCCCATCCCAAAAATAAGGAAAATGTTCATACCCGACCAATTGGGCAGAACTAGCAAATAGAAACAAAGGGGAACACTAATTCTTAGCCTTCTAACAAACTGCTACAAGAAATAGAAGTTGAAATGAAGTAGAAAAAAAGAAAACTATAAAGTACTACCTAACATCAAAAGGGACAAAAATTGAAATCGGGTTGATAAAATAAATAATCCATCGAAACTGTTGAAAGTGATAGCAAGGCAAGGTCTCCCCGAGCCAGATCCAATGAGACTAATCTCACGAAAATCCCACACCCATAGCTCCCAAAAAAAACAAAAATCAAATCCTTCAAAATAGGATTTTAGAAAAGCTCTCCAAATTTCTAAATTCCAAAATAGAAAATTTGAGGAATTAAATTCCTCATTTCAAGTGAATAGTCGATTCAAGCAAATAGAAAGTTGGACTAGCTAGATTTTGAATCAATCCAAACAAAAATAGGTTATTCCTCATAATAGGAATTCACCTAAGGTGAAGCTGCCAAAAATTAAATTTGATAAGATTTTAAAGCCCGAAAACCCAAAATCACAGAAAATCACTTAACAACTTTCGTGACAATGTGAACCTCTAAATGTACAAACATGCTTACTAGTCTAATCACATAATGCAGATGATTTTAGATTTAATAATCACCTAAAGGTTTAATTTAAATAATTAAATAAGGATACATCGACCATATAGAGGTGACATTGGTAAAATATGAATAGTTGAATCATTAACTCCATGTGCCACTGCCAAGGATATAATTCATGCACACTAAAACACATGATCAAAAGCAATTGCATAATAATATCATAGCCAAAACAATAATGCATTATATACCTAATTAATCCATTTACATCACTCATGTTTGCATAAAGAATAAAGAGACAAGAATGACGTAAATCACCATTGCATAAAATCCATCACATAACATAATCATAAAGTATTTCCAAATACCAGATAATCAAATATCATCATAGATCTACTATCATGTCAAAATGGCATCAACATGAAAATATGACAAATTGAATAGCATAGCAACAAAGCATCTATGTTACAAAATCAAAGTATAACATTTGATCCTTAGATCATCACAACGTACATATAATAAGAGTATCAAGTATCTCTTAGAATAGAAATAGACAGGATATAGACCATAAACACAAGAGGCACTACAAAATCCAAAAAAAAAAAATGCGATATTATTTTCTTCAAACATGTTTTTATTTGTGGAAAATATAATGTTTTTCAATTCATATGAGATAAACCCCATGGAAAATTCAATGGACTTTGAATCTAATACGGTACTCTACCTTATGTTAGTGATCATAAAATTCGATAGGAGCATTGCAATAGCTGCCCAATTTCTAGAGATTCATGGAAGGGAGACCTATTTGGGCTAAATATGTAGAGCCCACTATCAAAAAAAAGGTATGCTAGTCATCTTCAATGTGGATAAAACCATCTCTGATGAAGATATCATATCCATCTTCCAATGATATGTTATGTATCCAAAAATATTCAATTTTTTAATGAACTTACTTGGTAGTTTCTTATGCATTGCATCGATTTGTGAAAGTTTTATAAATAATTGCTTACATCAATATGGTTATTCTAGTGGTATTCTAACTCTAGAAATGTACTACCAAACATATAAAATGTTATTCTCATTATGAATTCTTGGTGAATCAAACGGTCCCAAACCAAATTCAAAAGCTATAATCTAGATTTCAAGTTCCATATTTCCAATTCCCAAATCATATTCCAACAATTCAACACAATCCCAATTCTTACAAATTATATTTTTTTTTCTCTTCAATATTACAATACATGAAAAAAACTTGTTATTAATATATTATGTTCTTTGCATCAAATGTCTTTTCTATCTTGATCTTATCTTGTCAATAATGTACACCATATGATTACCATAAACCTCACATGTTTTAAAAGCTTATTTTGTCAATTGAACAATTACTTTTTACACATTTATAATTAATAATATTCATTGAACAAATGACTTCATTCACACCAATATTCAAACTATACTTTTAATTCTCTATATTAACCTTTCTAATATGCAAAGTGACAAAATAACTTAGAATCTAAAATTGTTTATAACTTCCCATGAAAAGTGGTGACTAATAGCTATAACCAAACTATTTAAAAATAAAATCAACATTTGAATGACCATAGATTGTAAAATTTTAGAGAGCATAGTTTCATTTGATAAATACTACATGTACATTTCGACCAGGATATTTTAGTCTTTGTACTTGATCGGAACAATTCATTCACATGGGAAAGAACAACAATAACTTTAGTATCATCAAGATTATCAAATCATTTTGATTTCAACAAAACAATATGAACATTAGAGTATTTTTCTTGATCAAACTAACACACTAAAGGTTCAAAAATAAAATAATGGTCATGAAGCATATAGCATTGATTTATATAACCCTGATTCCTATTATTAACTTTTTTATTAGGAAGATTCCATGCCATCTTTTTGTCACTTATAGATATACCTATCAAATGTATGTTGAATATTTTCATGTCATCACTCGACACAAATATATATATGTATCATTCTCTAACACAAATTAATTGATACAAATAGATATGTGCTTTCAAATTGTTAAAACAACCCATAAACAACATAAAAACCAAAGTAATGACTGATGTAATGTAGAAAGTAGGGAAAAATGGAGCCAAAAAATAGAGATATATAATTGATAAAAAAAAAAATATTAATCTAGCTTGCTTACATACATCAGACCTTCAAATGTCTTCTAACAATGCTTAGCTTGTATGTGCACATCACATATTTATACATGTAATACCAAAATCTAGAAAATCCTTTTCTAGAGTAATCTATATCCTAGAATGTTCTCCATCTAATTTGGATTGTACAATGGAAGGCTCTAGGAAGCCTCTTCTCTGGATTCTTCTAGACAATCTTAACCCTTAACATCCCCCCTTAAGATTGGCTACAAAAAAATACAAAAGAGAGGGGAACATTATATGACTATCCCCCCTTAATGTTCACCTCAATCATACCGAGCATACTCCATAGCTTGACAAATTTAGCCTCAAGCATACTCTTAGTAAATATATCTGCTATTTGATCTTCACTTGGAAAAAATTGAAGATTGACAATATTTTTTGGAACAAGATCCCTGGTATAGTGAACATCAATTTCAATGTGCTTTATTTTAGCGTGAAAAATAGGATTGCTTGCAACTTGTATAGCACTTTGATTATCACAATACGCAATAGTAGTTGAACTTTTTTCAAAGAAAATCTCACACAAAAGATGTCAAAGCCAAACTACTTATTTTCTTGCTTCTTTTGTTGCTCTATATTTTGCTTCACATGAAGACAGTGATGTAGTGGCTTTTTTTTTGCTGCCACATGTGATTGGATTTGAGCCAAGCTGAAAAATATAGCCTCCAATAGATTTTCTATCATCAATATCACCACCCCAGTCTGAATCTATAAAGCCAAGCGAAGAAATTGGGGACTTATAAGTGTAATGTATTCCATAGTACATTGTTCCATGAACATATTGCAAAATTCTCTTGGCAGCCATCCAATGACTTTCTTTAGGTTCCTACATAAATTGAGATACCACATTGACTACAAAACAATGTCTAGTCTAGAATGAGTTAGATAAACCAAGCAACCAACAAGTTGTCAATATAGAGTAGGAACTACTTTCTTGAAAGTGAATTCCTTAGTAAGCCTGACTCTGAATTGGAAAGGAGTAGGGGTTGGCTTGCAATCAAGTGTTTTAAGTTTCTCTAAAAGATCCAAAACATATTTTTTTTGAGAGATGAATAAAGCCTACTAATTTGTAAGCCAAGAAAATAAGTTAGTTCACCCAAATCAATCATGTGGAATGCCCCTTTTAGAGCCAATTTCAAATCACTGATTAAACTAATATTTGGTCCAACAATGAGTAAATCATCTACATAAACTACAATAATGATGATGTCATCTTTGACCTTCTTCACATAAAGATTTGGATCTAGCTTACATTTTTTAAACCCATGAAGCTGAAAATACTTGTCAATCTTCTCATTCCATGCTCTTGGTGCTTGCTTAAGTCCATAGAGTGACTTCTTTAATCTTCAAACATGATTAGGATGTTGCTGATCTATAAAACCTGGAGGTTGATCCATATAGATTTCTTCATATAAATCTCAATTTAAGAAAGCATTTTTTACATCCATTTGATGAACATGCCACCCAAGACTTGTAGCCAAAGATAAAATAACTCTAATTGTATTCATTTTAATGACAAGAGAAAATGTTTCTTCATAATCAACACCCTCTTTTTGATTAATTCCTTTAGCAACCAATCTATCCTTGAATTTCTCTACATCACCATTTGAACTAAATTTTGTTTTGTAAACCCATTTGCAACCAATAACATTCTTACCTTCGAGTTGAGGTACAAGTTCCCAAGTTTTATTTTCCATTAATGCATTCCATTCTTCTTCCATGGCTCGCTCCCATTGTTTCTTCTGTCGAGCTTCCTCATAGGAATTTGGATCATTTTCTTGTAATGCTTTGGCCATGAGAGCAAAATGATTCCGTCCTTGGATTTTTGAGCCTTGCCTATAGATTTCTTCAATACTTCTTGTCGTTTGTCTTGCTATATATAGAGAAACATCTTCTTCATTATCACTACTTGCAGATAATGGCGAATCAAAAGAATTAGTAGTTTCATTTGTATCAGCAATGCATACATCATCCTCATCAATATAGTCTTCACCATTTTCTAAAATAGGAGAAGTAGTTGTTGTTGTAAGTTGTGAATGGTCATCAAACTTTACATCTCTACTAACAAATGCCTTTTTTTTTGTCAAATCATATGACCTATAAGCCTTTGATTCTTCACTATAACCCATAAACAAACACTTGTGACTCTTTGGTTCTAACTTTTTCCTCTTTTCGTTAGGGATATGTGCCCAACCAATACACCCAAATACTTTGAAATAACCAATATGGGGTTTTCTACCACTTCAAGCTTCTTTAGGGGTGAGATTTGTGAGGGCTATAGTTGGAACTCTATTCACAATATATGCAGCACAAGAAAAAGCCAAACCCCAAAATTTATTATGTAAACTTCTAAGATGCAACATACAAAAAGTAAGGAGTTAACTACTACACCTGAAATAAAATCTTGTTAAGAGTTAAGATTGTCTAGAAGAATCTAGAGAAGAGGCTTCCTAGAGCCTTCCATTGTAGAATCCAAATTAGATGTAGAACATTCTAGGATATAGAATACTCTAGAAAACAAATTTCTAGATTTTGGTATTACATGTATAAATATGTGATGTGCACATACAAGATGAGCATTGTTAGAAGAACTTTGAAGGTCTAATATATGTAAGAAAGCTAGATTAATATATTATTGTTTATCAATTATATATCTCTATTTTTTGTCTTTTTTTTTCCTTACTTTCTACATTACAACAATCATTACTTTTATTTTTATGTTGTTTATGGCCTATTTTAGCATGGTATTAGAGCTTGGTCATAGGTTTGAATCCCCTCAGGTAACCTTGAGGGAGGAATTGTTGGACTAACTAGTAGCCTTCCCCTTCAGGATTCGTGGCATAGCTTGATTACCTCATGTTCTATAAGTCTAGTGTTTGTATCGGGCATTAACATGTCGATCTTTTGGTGTAATGACAACTCTAGCTTGTAACATAAACTAGGGTTTCACATATTGTCTAAAAATTTATTTAACTATTACTTCTTATTATTTTTAGCACTTTTATATCTATTTTTTCACATCAATTAAAATTCTTCCAACAATTCCTAGAGTGTTAAGATGGTTACAAAATGTGTCTTTATGTACAAAAATGATTTTTTTTTGCTAAATTCATGCACAATTAATTACATGCTTGATAAATGAAAATTGCAATGTACTAACAATTATAAGATATACGTTTTGACCTTTATTAGGATATATCTCATATGGAAGACCATAGCATCATACTAGTGTCTCTAGATTAATGACCTTGGTCATTATATGTGATGATCATATCACTCCATTTTTTTGGTCACCCATTTTCTTAGAAATTGGCATCTCCTTTAGTTAAATATAATTATCAAAAAGTTTCTTCTGTTGTTCTATTCTCTTTGGTATTCAATAAAATTTTAACCCATTTTTAGTCAACATTATCATAAAGTAAAAATGGCTTCCACTCACATTAGGGTTCCTACTCGCATGAAGGTTTTCGATGAAGATGTCCCTATGTCTAGTGATTTGCTCACATGAAGGTGTCTCTTATCAAGTGTGTCAAAGGGTGGCCTTGCTAACTTTGTGACGGTGAGTTTGAATCGCAGTTCTCTTGTCATTTTGGATGTTGTGTTACCTATGTTGGTGGATGGGGATGAAGTGGTTTTGGGCCCTTCTGTGGTGACCTCATCTATTGTGAGGGCTACATCCTTTACAGCTACGAATTATTCTCCCCAGTAAGAGGAATCAAAGTTTTAGTTGGAGAGAGGTGTTCTTGTTTCTAGTGAATCTAATCCTGTGTCGATGCTACCCATAAAGCCTTTTGTGGCTTTTGGGAAAGCTAAGATTTTTCCCTCTTATGCCCCTATTTTGGGGGAGGAGTGGGAGGTTTTTCAAGAAAGGAAAATCCTTTTCCTATTTGATGTTCTCTTCTCTTCAATCTAGAAAAAGAAACTATATCACATATTAAGCATAATACTAAGGCTCTTTCTAAGGATAATGTTATCAACTTTTGCCCTTCTCTCTTGGGGCTCCATTCTTGGATATCCAATCAATGGAAACCACATATTACAGATTCTATTAAAATTTCTTCCTTGGCAAAAGGTTTCTCCATTGTCAAATTTGATAATCTAAAGGATAAGAAATTTATTCTATGTAATCACTTTTTTACTTGGGAAAACTTATTTCCCCTTTGGTTAAACCTTAGAACAAGTGTTTTAAGCCATCTTTTGAATCATTTTGTAAGATGTTTATCTGGGTTCATCTACTTCAATAGAAGGAAAATTGAAACCGTCTTCCTAACCCTGATTTTTAAAAGGAATGATTCAAATTGATTAAACACAAGAGAGTGTTCAATGCAGAAATGAATCAAGTGATAAAAAATATGGGGAAAGAGGGGGGTAAGAGTAATCTTCTTTCTATTTTGATGAGAGTATATACCAAAAACCTAAAATGCATAAAAGACAAATGCTCATCTTGAATCAAGAAAAAAAAAATTTTTGATGTTTGTATGTAGTTTTTGGAAAATCTGCAACTTGTTTCAAACTAGAAATGTTGAGACATAGAAAACCCATAAATGTTTTATCTTTTTGAAGGGAGGTCAACCTTGACTTTATTGGCGGGGCACAATCTTACCCGGAGGCACAATTGTACCCCAAAAAAATGACCATGACCTACACTGCTCCGATGAAATTTATGTTCGCAGATCTCACAAGTTCGACGAAAAGGGTATCCAAATCTGCTCTCTGATCTGTTGTTCCACACCTGTATCTACAAGAAAAATGGTTTGTTTTGTTAAATGGGGGGTTGTCTCAATCAAACCCCAATTTGGAATTAACCTTGAAATATAATTGAAACAATATATATGCATAAACAAAGTAAATAGAAATGTTCACCTTGCTTATGAGGAAATCCTTATGGAGGATTTGAATCCTTGAATCCACAAGTATGGATGCTCCAAATATAGGTAGAATTGTAATGAACCCTTTTTGGAGTCATTCCTTTATGTGCAACTTTTTCTTTAATTTATATCCTTCTGCCATATTTTCTCTGATAATATTCAAAAAATAGGTACAATTAAGTCACAAAATCCAATTGCAAAGACTTGTTTCCAAAAATCCTTTGGAAATATGCAATGGGGGTGCTCTTCCTAATTTCTTTCCTTAATTATATGCAACTGATTTGTGAAGAGGCCAACACTTAATAGAGTGATCCAATAAGGATGTATATGAAAAAAAAAATTAATTGATTATGACGTGAGAATGGCATCGATCTCCATTATGTATCTTGTAAGATTGAAGAGTTGCATGGTTTCGAATGTTTAAGAGACATATCTCTTCCTAATTGTATCTCTTCCCGACATAAGAAGATCTATTTGTTATATAAATTGCATCTCTTTATGATACCAATAAGACTGTAATGCAAATCGCTTTTCATAATTAATGATTAAGCACTACTCTTTCCAATTGTTGTTAACATAATCATCCTTAACCAACCCTTAATTGATCCTTCTTATACAATGTTAATATGTTTTCCCTAGTTTGGTGTTTCTAATATAATAGTTAGCACATATATTAATATGAGCTCAATTATTTATAATTGATTTATTTATTAAACTAAAATATAGATTAAATTATAATCATGTAGGTTTCATTATTGATTTTGAATCATTATTATTTATTTATCATCTTATTCATCATGTTAATTATGTTATACTCATATCATATTGTCATAATTTTGATTACAAGATAATATGCAATTTATAATTGTTAATAATATTTTATTATAATTATCTTTATTATGATATTCTTTCTTGATATTATAATATTATCATAATATATTTAATAATATTATTATAATACTATAATAATATTATGATATTATTATTATGTTTACTTGTTAATTATTCCTTCTTGGCTACTATCATATTATATGATTATTATCAACATAATTATTATAATATTATGTTCTCTTTTTTAAAATTTTATTATTTCTTTGACTCATTATATTATTAAATTTTATTAAAAAATAGGGGACATGACAGTCCACCCTTCCCAAAATTGCTTGTCCTCAAGCAATGCTAATCTTCCATTTAGTATTGTCGATTATTGATCTTGAAATGACAATTGTGACTTGAAGTTAGAACTACAAAACATAAGCTTATCCCAACTAGAGATCATAATATTCACTAAGAATAATTTTTAAAGATGGGTACTTATCTTGATTTCATTTAGTATCTTTCCACTAATAATTTTTGCTCGGTTCCATTTGTAAGAATTTCCTTGCCGCTCGGAGCTTACTAAGTACACCTTGAATCCCCATCACTCTCTAAGAATGTAGAGTCTTGTCATAGTTTATTGCTAAGCATTACAACATTCATTAAAGATCCTCTTGATCCAATCTTGATAGAATGTTCTCAATCTCCACACTCGTTATTCATGGTCCATGGTGCATTGACCCTCACTAAGAATCCTTCATGCTTTGGATACTCAAAGATGTTGTCTCTAATCCTGGCACTCACTAAAAAACTATATACTAGAATATATGAAATCATAAGCATGCACTAAAAATGTGTATAATTAGTGTACGAGACACGATGCAAACACAAAGTATACACATTGATGCATGAAGACACAATGCAAACACGAAGTAGATAGATGATGCATAAAGTCACAAAGCATACACGATGCAGACATAGCATACATTCTTTGTTGATTTTCATAATGAAGTAGAGTAAAAGGAATGAAAAATATACTTCCCCAATATGCCTTTTGATCATGGATCCTGCAACACAAATAATTATTAGTATATAATAGCTCCAAAGAAATATGAGTTTTGTGATGATCTCTTTCTCATTCACATAATTATTTGGAAGGAATATTTCTCTCTCCTCATTAGGATCATCGTAGGATGGTAGATTTACGGTGCAGAGGGCACGTGAAATAGGCTACAAGCGGTTCCCTAGAGGATATCCTATCATGTGCCCGAAATTACTGTACCTCTCCCTCCACCAACTCCTTACCTTAGGATATCATAATGTGGATGAGAAGATTAATCCAATGAATGTGATTATTTGGAAGATTTCTTTATATAGTACACAAGCATTGTGTAATTATTTGGAAGATTTCTTTATATAGTACACAGGAAACTTTCTCTCTCCTTACTACAATCATCTTGGGATGGTAGAATGATGGTGCAGAGGTTGCGTGAAACAAGCTCCAAGCGAATCTGACAAGTGCTCGAAATTACTCCGCCTCTCCCTCCACCAATTCCCTATCTTAGGATTTTATAATGTGGATGAGAAATAGACCCCTATGTACTATAATATGTTCCTAATGTCATCATGATTCCTTAGGAATGTATCTTAACATAGATATATACATGTATCCACTTATTTTGATATTTATCTAATTTTTATTTTTCATATATTCACATCTATACTTGTGTATATATACATACATATATATATATATATATATATGTATATATATATATATGTATATATATATATATGTATGTATATATATATGTATGTATGTATATATATATATATATATATATATATATATGTATGTATGTATATATATATATATGTATGTATGTATATATACACACACACACATTGTGATGACCCTTTTGGCCATAAGTTAGGGAGTCATCTAAATTAAACAAGCCTATGACCCTCATTTCTATTTAAAATATTTGAGGAGTTAAGCATTTAAAATTAATTTATTGGTTTGTTTGGTAGATTTCTTCTCATAGTACCAGATCATCTTCTCTCATCCTAGTTACAATCATCTTGAGATGGTAGAATGACGATGCAGAGATCACGTGAAACAAGCTCCAAGTGAATCTGACAAGTGCTCGAAATTACATCGCCTCTCCCTCCACCAACTCCCTATCTCAGGATTTCATAACTTGGATGAGAGATAGATTCTCCATACTATGATTGAAATGCAATCCAGATGTTCTTATAATCTTTAAGAATACATATATCTTCTTATAATGTTCCAGTATTCCTTAAATGCAATATTTATTTATATATCATGCACTTATTCTGAAATATTTATCATCACATATTATATATATATATATATAGAAATGACTTGTAAAAATAAATATTTCATAAGGTATGCCACTACAATGAATTACATTGAAATTTCGTTAATGGTAAATACATGGTACAAGTTATTTCTATATATATATATATATATATATATATATATAATTTTCAAAATAAATATTTCATAAGGTGTGCCACTACAATGAATTACATTGAAATTTCGTTAATGGTAAATACATGGTACAAGTCATTTCAATATATATATATATATTGAAATGACTTGTACCATGTATTTACCATTAACGAAATTTCAATGTAATTCATTGTAGTGGCACACCTTATGAAATATTTATTTTGAAAATTTTAAATACAATATTCACCTTTATAACTCAAAATTCTTTCCTTGATGTTGCAATTTAAAACCTTCATTTCCAACTTTGTATTGGATTTACTTGGGGTCTTCCTTTAATTTGACCCTAAAACAATAATTTCATCTTAAGATAAAAATCTGAATACATTTTAACAATAAAAGAATTTCATAAAATTCATCTTAAAATTAAAGTAAATAAATCAAAAGATAAACTTATCTTGATTTAGATCCACAAATCCATGCTTTCCATTTTAAGTATAATTCTTCATTTTGCACTTTCTCACTATATTTTCTATTGAGTGTTCCCTTCCAATCCTGACTGCGGATGTCAGCAATGTTTGCGTCCTTTGTGAGAATTGAATGTGGAGTGGCACTACACAAAAAGCTGCTTGAGCCATTTTTTTGAGATGAGGACGGAACCCCCACACTCATTTAGTGCCAACAACTGACCTTGACTACAAGTTAAGCTAGGTCTAAGTTTTAACCTTTGTCTCAATAATAGACCTATCTATCCAGCTATAGATCATATACATATCATACCTAAGCTAATGTGTCTAAATGGTGCTAAAAGGATGGGAAAACTAAAATAAGTTGTTAAGTTTACCAATCATTGGATGCAAGTTAGAACCCTTAAAACCACCATATGGCATAACCTTATATGTAAAGTGTTGACGTACTACTGCACCCCTTATTTCCTTCACATGGGAGCTAATGGAGATTCTTCAGGTATAGTTTGATGTTGATTGGTACACTCTGATCTTCCATGCTTTTTGTTTTTAATCTAACTAGACTAATTATTAAAACCTTAGATGGCTCTTAATCTATAAATGGCTTTGGCTCAAAATCATATGCATAATGAGAGAACATAAAGGGAGATGTCTATCTAGCAGAATTTTTCCATCTGATGTGACATTTTTCTTTGATTTATTAATTAATTTAAAAATCATAGAATGCTTTGATTTGTTAATTAATAGTCATGTCAGGTGCATTCCTTCGGCTATTTAGCCACAGGAAACATAAACTCTTGGGCTGAAATATAAATCTTAACCAGATTGCAAAAGTAAATAAAGCTTGGGCTCAAAAATGTATGCATTACTGATATGTGATAAGACCTCTATGTTATCACCGATTGTGAAGCAACTCCATGATCTATTTTTTATATTAAAGAAGACCATATTTTTTCCTTGCATTCTTATGAAGTAGATACACTTCCCTACTACCAAGGACTTGAATTGTTACTTCATAGTTACATAAGATCGATCTAACCCTGTGGTGGCAAAGTCAAAACCCTCTCAAGGCATTGATCCAATCGCCTTCCAAGATAGATCTAAACTTGTGCTTAGATTATTGTGGTAAATAATTCTTTAGATATATTTAGATCACACCCATCAAACATGTGCAACCACATGGGGATGCAAATAGACTTCAATAACAATCTTAGACTATACTATATTGAGTCCTCCAAATGGAGTTGTTCTCCTGCTCTTAATAATGCTACATTTTATCTGCTATATTTCTTCTTGAATTTCTATCTGATAGAAATCTATAGATAGTAAGGGACATTGATGATGATAGAGAATTTTTTCCTAGTAAGGAACATTGATCGACATATTCATGTGAGTAATCATGACTTCTGCTAAGAATGTCTTCATGCAACCTGAACTTCATCCAATGTTGTAATCATCTTAATATGTAATAGCCACTCAATAAGAGTTATCAGTAACAGACAGAGAATACAACACCAATGAAAGTACTTCCTATCTACATTACTAGTTCAAAGCCTAACACCTTTCTAATAATATTACATTTATCCTCGATTTAAAGTGTTGGCCAACCAATCAACGGTATGTTAATTGCTAGCGCCATGATTATTCCTTTAAATATAGGAGACTACTATCAAATGCCCAGATGACTTGAATTTAGATCCAAGACTCATGGTTTTGTTATTATTCAATGTAAAACTACAAGTTGATTAATGAACCATAAAATTTGTTTCAATAATGGAACCCTTGAATTAAAATTCATGTATTGGCCTAAATTATGGTACTCCATAAGCTTTGTTCGATTTATGGAACCCTTGAATTGAAATAATTGCTTACTAATTGAATATTTTGTTCTATATTTCAAGTTAGTGCTATGACCATGATTAATATTTTTATGTCTGGTTTAATTATTTGTTGAATTTTGCTTCAGGCAATGTTGTTTTCTGTGCATATTGCATTGAACTAGCAGGTGCAGTGAAAGAGAAGCCGTTATCCTTCTATAATGTCTCCTAATTATTAGTACTCAAATTCACCCTAAATTACAATAAAATCAAGTAGGTTTTAGGGATAGCTTTTGAAACTAAGTTAGATTGAAGATGTCTCAATCATAGAGATAACAAGGATGTAATTGGACGAGGTGCTTTGAGAGATCCCTAACCCTAGGCCCAAGAGCAGACATCCTCATGTGGTCCTTGTCATGAATCACTGAGTGATATTCAAACTATGATCAATATCTATTGCGGGGCTTCAACAGTGCTCTCAAATGGAAGTTTGCTTACTTTTTAGTATCCTTTTCATATTACTATTATTGTCTTATAGTAATTTAATCTTTCTAAAATTATATTTCTAGTAAATTTCATAGAATGGCAAGATTGATGCTCTGATACCATTTGTAATGAACCCTTTTTGGGGTCATTCGTTTATGTGCAACTTTTCCTTTAATTTGTATCCTTTTGCCATATTTTCTCCAATAATATTCAGAAAATAGGTACGATTAAGTCACAAAATCCAATTGCAAAGACTTGTTTCCAAAAATCCTTTGGAAATATGCAATGGGGGTGCTCTTCCTGATTTCTTTCCTTAATTATATGCAACTGATTTGTGAAGAGGCCAATGCTTAATAGAGTGATCCAATAAGGATGTCTATGAAAAAAAAATTAATTAATTGATTATGATGTGAGAATGGGATCGATCTCCATTATGTATCTTGCAAGATTGAAGAGTTGCATGTTTTCCAATGTTTAAGAGACATATCTCTTCCTAACCGTATCTCTTCCCAACATAAGAAGTTTGTTTGTTAAATAAATTGCATCTCTTTATGATACCAATAAGACTATAATGCAAATCGCTTTTCATAAGTAATGATTAAGCAGATTCCAATTGTTGTTAACATAATCATCCTTAACCAACCCTTAATTGATCCTTCTTATACAATGCTAATATGTTTTCCCTAATTTGGTGTTTCTAATATAATAGTTAGCATGTATATTAATATGAGCTCAATTATTTATAATTGATTTATTTATTAAACTAAAATATAGATTAAATTATAATCATGTAGGTTTCATTATTGATTTTGAATCATTATTATTTATGTATCATCTTATTCATCATGTTAATTATGTTATACTCATATCATATTGTCATAATTTTGATTACAAGATAATATGCAATTTATAATTGTTAATAATATTTTATTATAATCATCTTTATTATGATATTCTTTCTCGATATTTTAATATTATCATAATATATTTAATAATATTATTATAATACTATAATAATATTATGATATTATTATTATGTTTACTTGTTAATTATTCCTTCTTGGCTACTATCATATTATATGATTATTATCAACAGAATTATTATAATATTATGTTCTCTTTTTTAAAATTTTATTATTTATTTGACTCATTATATTATTAAATTTTATTAAAAAATAGGGGACATGACAAGAATGTATGTAGGATGTCTCAAATCAATGTCGTGAGATCTTCAACACCAATCTTGAATGTATCTTTGCATAGGAAATGGCTTGGATGATTATGAATGAAATCTTCAACAAGAGGGCTCCACGGAGATTAAATCCTTTAATGGCTAACAATGGTCCTCCTTGATGAATTGGATGATTGAACACTTGAATACTTGAATACTTGAATGCTTGATAGATAGTGGATCGATCTTATATAGATTGTAGATAATAAATTCTCCCATAGATGGTGGATAGCTTGTGCATAAAAATGTAGATGTCAAAATGAGGGAAGAAGGCTTCCTTATATAGAGATCTAGGACACTAACTCCTAGAGAAGGCTGACATAGGAGCATTAAAACTCATTTAACCTTAACCTATAGGAATAGACCTAGATTAAATGAAATTTAAGAGTCTACCATTCTAAAACCTGAAATAGTCGACCCAAAAGTAGGAAAAGAAAAATTTTGAAGCCCAAGATCTTGATACTCCCAAAAATTGAAAATAGGACCTAGGGTCAGGGATGAGGTCAACCCTGCCTAGAAATTGAAAATAGGACTTGGGGTTAGGTATGAGGTCAGCCCTACCCTAGGTTTGGGTCAAGGTCTTCCTTGACCTAGGTTAGATTCAAGGTCAACCTTGACCTAGAAGGTCGTCCTTGACCTAGAGGCCAAAGTTCTCAGCTTCACAAAGTAGTTTGTAAGAAATAGGTTGAAAATAAAAAGAGAAAAGTAAAACAAGGGTAAAATAGTTAGATCCATGCAAAGACTCATTCAAGGTGCTTGAGATGACCCTAGACCACTTACTCGAAGGGCTAAATTCTCTTAACATGGAAGTGCTTTCATTTTAAGACTATACACTACCTAATCTTCCTCTTAATCTCTAGTTGCATTTTGTCCTCGAGGAGGTGGATGAGGCTTTAGAAGACTTTTTATTGGTGGACTATAATTCTTCAAATATATTTCATTCCACCTATGCAAAAATTCTCATTGACATAGATGCTTGTAAAGGGCTTCTGGTAGATATTAAACTTTGTTCCACTAGGATCCTAGATCTAGCCTTTAGATTATGAAGATCATCCTTTTAGATGTTAAATTTTTTTTAAGGTGGATCATATGGTGGGTATGTATAATTTTGAAAGAGTTAAGGCCAAGAAGTGCTCTTTGTAATGGAAGGGAGGTTCCTCGCAACATTATATGATGGTTGAAAAATCATTGTAAGAGGATGAAAGTCCTAGAGATGTTTTACAAGCTTCCATTAGTTTGGATCATATGTATAGAGTTGCAGTTGTCCTCATATTGTATAAGATTATGGTTGCTAGCTTAGCACAGCTAGATGCAGGGGTGGAGAGTGTTGTTGGTCAAACCAAATTTGATCAAAATAAGACTATTGGATTTGTCTTCATTTTTTTACAACAAATGACTACTATTTCTAATGGGGATGGCTTTGTCAAGCATGATGTTGTAATATTTTTGGTTGTTTGTTATGCCTAGTGTAATACTAATGGGGATCTTCTAATGGAGTTTTCTAATGTTGGCCCTATTGAGAAATATATCCTTTACATACCAATCATGTTTTGTTTCTCACAATCTCACCTTGTTCATTCATCTTATTTCTAAAAACTTACTTAGTTCCTTTAACATTCTTATCTTTAGGTATAGGGACCAATTCCCTTGTCTCATTCTTCACAATTTGATCTAGTTCTTCCTTCATTGCTTGAATCCAATGATCATCCTTGCATTCTTTATTTACACTCTTTAGTTCAAGTTGAGAAATCAAATATAGTTCTTCATGAACTTTGTTTCTAGTCATAACTCCTTTTTCTTTGCTTCCAATAATATGATTAGCAAGGTGATTCTTTGTCAAATTCATGTTAGGTGTTGGTGTCACTAACTCAATTCTTACTTCTTCTCTAGGTTCAGATCTTGATTCTTCTCTCTATTCCACAACTTGAATATCATTTTGCAAATCATTTTAAGTCTCAAAGAAAGTTTCAATATTTTCTTGGATAGGCTTAGGATTAGCTTCTTCATCATTAGAATTATAATCAAGCATTCTCTCTTTTACTCCAAACTTCTCATCCACTTTCACATTTGTGCACTCAATAATAGTCTTAGTTCTCTAATTTAAACATATATAGGATTTTATTTTCAATAAATAACCAATGAACATACCTTCATCAGTTCTTGTATCAAACTTACCAATGTCATCATCTCTCTTGATATAACATTTGCTTCCAAAGATTCTAAATAATTCACTGATGGTGCATGTCCAAACCATAGTTCATAAGATGTCTTGTTTGTGCATTTTATGATCTATACTTTGTTCATTGTATATACTATTGTATTGAATGCCTCTCTCCAAAATGTCTTTGATACATCATGGCTCTAGCTACTTCTATTACAGACCCATTTCTTCTTTCAACAATTCCATTTTGCTCAAGTCTTCAGAGCTGATTGATGGCTCTTAATGTCATTTACTTCACAAACAATGTTAAACTCAT